>JBCNJP010000009.1:54781987-54874765 GCA_039602395.1 Deinandra increscens subsp. villosa | reverse complement strand
CTCGTTTCTCAAAGCTCAAAAGTGCCTTCGTAAAGGTCACTTCACGATTCTTGCAAACGTCACCGATTCGAAAATTTGCCTAAGTTGTGCAGCCAGCGAAACTGCCTAGCGAAACTAGGCTAGCGAAACTATGACCAGAATCTAAACTTGTGCAATTTACTGGAATGTTATGCCATGACTTACATGATTATGCCATGATGATACATGTTTTTGATTACCTGATATGTATGAACCCTTGTTTATGATCAACCATTGGTGTCGTGTGTTTGTATGTCGAGTCATAGTTCCAACGTACTATGTTCTGGGCCATAGTGACGTTAAGTAAAGATTAGACACGAAACTAATACTTAAGACCTAAACGTGTTCATAGGTCTTCGTTAAGCATACTTGGATATTATAGCAAGTGTAGCAGTGTAACCCAAGGTGAGTGTCACTAAACCGATTACCGTGAACCCGTTTGGGTCACACAGATCAACTAAAAGTAAAACAATGCTGACAAACTCGAGAGTGCTAGGCACCTCCCTGATGAACATGAAAACTCGGAGTGCTCGGCACCCATTGAATGAACTTGAAGTGTTTTATGGGAAACACTTGTGAAACTTAACAAACTGTTTCTGAAACGAAAACTGTTTTAATATGGCTAGTGTAGGTTAAAGTCTAAACCACATGATATCACATGATTTCTAAGGATGCCTTGAAAACTTAAAAGTCCTCAACTAAATTGTACCATTAATTGTAAAGCGAGGGGATGTTGGGTAGATCTACTGGAGTTTGACAAACTCCGCCCCGTGGCACGGGGAGTGCACGGAGGTACAATATCAGCCTATCTGACCATGATCCCGAGAGGACACGGGGGAGGCAAATCCGCGATGACGTAGGTCCGCAGTACTAGATGGCTCGGCCACTACAATAATATACAGTCAGCTTTGGTGCAAACTTCCTTAGAGCATGGAACAACGGATTAGCTACCCGCGATATCGGTTGAGTCCTTTAACTTTACGGAACTAGTACATACCCGATGACGTAGGTCACGGACAAACCATTTATAAACTGAGATTTAATTACGAGCATTGCTTTTCACAAATAAATAACTTATAAGTATACCTTGACACGAATTATGATTATGAGACCGGGCCAATGCATGACAAGCCCACTGTGAACTCACCAGCCGTTAGGTTGACACTTGCGTGGTTTAAACTTTTGCAGATCGCTAAGGAGTATCCACCGGAGGTTGGCATGGCACGTGAAGACCTTTATTTTAATTGAACTATTTGGGAATTTAAAACAATGTTTATGTAAAGCACGTGGTTAGTGCTAAGACAAATATTTTATTCCGCTACGTTGTATTTGAGACTTTACTTTATAACTGATTTTTTGAACTAACTCTGATTCATTTAGTAATTGTAACTAATGGTTATGAATCCTGGTCTAGCCGCACCCCTTAACGGTATAAACTCCGTTAGTGGATAATTTGGGGGTGTGACACAACCGGTTGGAGGCCGAACGGAGTTCAATATCAGCCTGTTTTAGTTGTGGGCCTCCCGAAAGGGACACAACTGGAGGCACCAACCATCGGCAAATGCCGAACTCTGTTACGTCAGCTTTCAGCCCTTGTACGACTTCCTTAGTGCATGGAAACCGGATTAGCTACCCGCGATATCGGTTGACCACTTTAATCCTTTACTTGACTAGTGCATATTCAAAAATTCAACACTTGGCAATGTTTTGCAAATCTATTACTTATTTATATGTTGATGAATATGATTATGAGACCGGGCCAATGCATGTCATGCCCACCGTGAACTCACCAACCGTTAGGTTGACACTTGTGTGGTTTTCACTTTTGCAGATCGCTGAGGAGTATCCACCGGGGGTTGGCATGGCACATGAAGATGTTCTTCTTTCATTTAAAACTAAACTGGGATTTCTAAACAATGATTTTGTAAGGCACGTGGTTAGTGCTAAGTGACTGATGTTTTATTCCGCTGCGTACTTTAAACTGTTTTCATTATAAATGTTTGGACTTTACTCTGATTCGTTTAGTATTTGTAACTAATGGTTGTGGTCCTGGTTTGCTCGCACCCCTTAACGGTATAAACTCCGTTAGTGGTTATTTGGGGGTGTGACAGATTGGTATCAGAGCCATAAGTTGCAGAGAACTGGAATCATTTTTGAAAACGATTTGGAAACTGCAACTTGAAACCTTAGTTACAAACGAACAAACAAAATTCCCAAAACAAAATTTTTACGTGCCAACCTGGGATACTCGCTCTGCTGTGTAAGTAAATACTCCATATGTATATATATATATATATATAAGTATATATATAGACCGTGTCTAGGTAGTCTAACGGAAAACCTTAGGAAAATTTTCACACACGAATACGAAACGCGAACGCTAATACGCACATTATTCGGGGGAAGCGACAACGAAACGATGCTGCACGCTACGTCCTGATTTCTACTACGATGACTACGCCGACGGTGACTTTTATGGGGAAGCCGACTTTCGACGATAGTACTTACGACTTACGACGTTCTCCGACGACGCCTCAATTTTGCACGAAAATTTTCTGGACTAATAGTGGGATAACG
The DNA here is from genome assembly GCA_039602395.1 of Deinandra increscens subsp. villosa. NCBI lineage: Eukaryota > Viridiplantae > Streptophyta > Magnoliopsida > Asterales > Asteraceae > Deinandra > Deinandra increscens. The sequence goes on along the minus strand of JBCNJP010000009.1, from coordinate 54,872,170 downwards.
GGAAATGGTTAATATACATATTATGGGATATGTATAGAATATAACTGTGACTGAACACTGGCCACTATAACTGTTCAGCAAAATGTCTGGAAGAGGACATGGAAGGAACAACATTACCCTGACACCTGCAGAACTACAAGCTATGATAAACGCACACGTACAAGCCGCAGTGGCAGCCGTCCATGCTACAATCGCCGCACAGCAAGCCATCCATTTGGCTCATCAGCTTACTGAACAGGATAATGAGGGAGGTACACTTCCTGCAAGAGCCTCTGAGAAGATTGCCTTAAGTAACAAGAGAAAGGCTGATGAAGAAACTCCTGGAAACTCAATGAACAAACAGAGTGTTGGAAACTACAAGGGTAAAGCTCCGTTTTGTAACAAGTGTGGGAAACATCACACTGGTATCTGCAGAAAAAGTTTGAAATGCGAGAGATGTGGCAAGAAAGGCCATGAAGCAAAAGACTGTTGGACGATTTTACCTAAGCCACAAAACCTCCCAAGGCGAAACAACAGAAACAAACGTAACAACAACAATGAAGCTCTGACTCGCATCACTCGTGATCTTTTGTGTTTTTTCACTAGTGAAGTTTCAATCTTTTGTGTTTTTATTGTCTAGTTGTTTTCTCGTAGATGAAAGGCAAGCGTATTGTTGTTAAAGTCTCCAATGTGAGGAGCCATGACAAGGAAGTTAGTTCCTCTCAAAGGGCCATGAAACATGATGATGAAATCGAGTTCATGACTAACTCCAACATCTTATGTGGAAGAGTCACACTCATGGAGGGCGAAATATTAAAGAGGATTGAAGCTCTGACTCGCATCACTCGTGATCTTCAGCTTAAAATAGATAAGAGCGATGCAATTGTGATGGTAGAAAGGATTCAACAGCATGATTTGGATGATCTATATTCCGCTATCGGTGAACCCTCTTCCTCTGATGAATCAGGCATTGAAAAATCTTTAAGTTGAAATTATCTATCTTTTATTGGACTTCATATGTGACTTGGATTGTTCGTTTGTTTTGAATGTTTGATGTAAACAATGGTTTGACAATGAATGCTTTTAATTGAATACATGGAATGTTTATTATCTATTTATTTTTGGGTAATGCTTTTATTTTTCCTTTTGGGTGTAATGTTTTTTTCTTTTGAGTCTTGTAAGTAGCAAAGGAATCAAAGACTGAAGTTCTGGTAGGCAAATGATCGGGAAAGCAATCAATAGGGTTAATGAAGAATCCGTGCTCCGTAATCTTCTAGCAGTCATGCTCGTCTTTTCCCTTTTTCTTTTATCTTATGTTTTGCAATGTTCTCTAGTACATTGAGGACAATGTACGATTTTAAGTGGTGGGATGGGAGACTCGCCTGTAGTTTGCATGTTTTATTGTGTTTTCATTTAAAAGTGTCAAAAATTTTCAATTTTTTGCATGCTAAACCTTTTACACTGCTAAAACTTAAGCTATCAACTGATTTTGTGGATCCTAAAGTAGGCTTCTTAACTCTGTACGCTAGACCAAAGCAAAGCTTTTTCCACCTTCCATTTATTGATATACAACTCTAGGCATGTATTTTAGACCCTTATGCATAGCTAAGTCCTAAGTTGCTTTTTAGGATAGACTAGACCTGATAAAACTTGGACAACAATTCTAGTGTGCAAGTACGAGGGAGGAAGCCTAGACAGTCAACCAGACTTAAGCCTTGTTCAATTCCGTTTCCATAGTGATATTTTTTTAGCCTTAAACAAGATTTCTACTTGCTAGGAGCTTTAGCTTTATTCTTGTATAACAATAGAGAGTGCCACATGTGACCTACTTCTAGAACTTGATATTTGTATACGTTATGAGACTACACCTTACGAAACAAGCAAACATGATAGAGGCAAGCCCTAAGATGACCTTATTTTGCAATTTACACCTTCTATTTGTTCTTACCTACATTTCTATATCCCAATTACCCAAAATTTCCTTTAGTTTACCCATGTTGAGCCTTATATCCATTTCGTTTGATTACCCAATTAACCCAATAACCTTAGCCTTTTTCCTTTCACCTTTATTTTCGGGAAAACAATCTGGTTATTATGTTAGAATAATCTTGGCAAGAAAATATATGATATATATATGATATATATATATATATATATGAGTATTATTAGAAGAGAATCTATTAGTTTAAAGATTCTTCTTCAAGTTATAGTTAGAACAAAAAGGCAGTCTATGAGTTTAAAGACTTGTCCTTAGTAGAAAAATAAAAAGGAAATCTATGAGTTTAAAGATTTTCCTTAGTTAGCTTGTTTGTTTATTGTGATTCTGTATCCACCAGATCTTGTGCACCCAAGTTTCCACCCTTGTAAAATCCCAATTCCGTTCCCTACACCAACTACAACCTTAGCCCTAAAGTCCTCTTGATTTGTAAGTTAGTATAGTATGTTAGTTGAATTGCGATCGTTTTCAAGCCTATGGTAAGGAAAGTCCATGATGTTGCAAATTGAGAGCCATATAAAGTCTAGTACATTATTTACTAGTTATCCAGATATAAAGCCTGAATGGAGTGTACATTGTGAGTTAGTCTGGTTGGTTGTTAAGGAATAGTCCTAAGGAAAGAAGTCCAGTGTTTGTTGTCCATGCTTTTCATTGATAAAACTTATTTTGTTTGGTCTATTCTGAAATTGTCGACCAATGTGACTGACTATGCCTTTGTGTCTTTAATCGTTAAGAGTTGTAACCATCATCCATCACTTCACTTTAAAAGCTTTGTTAAGGAAGGTAATGCAGTAGTTAGAGGTTTGCTCATGGACGAGCAAAGTCTAAGTGGGGAGATGTTTGATGTCCTTTAAATTAGACATCATTGTATTAGTCAAACACCCACGAATGTTGATAGTTTATGTATTATTTTGGTCTATTTTACCCTTGTTTGCTGTGAAATGTCATAAACAGGTAATTAGAGGGGGGCCAAAGTGATATTTGAGGATTTTACAAAGTTTTGGGGCTAAATTATACAAGAATTGAAGATTTGACTTTTTCTCCACGTCACAACCCGTGATAGCCATCACGGCCCGTTTCGAAGCCAACCGGAGAAACCCTAATTCATAAATTCATGGCGGTGCTCACGGCCCGTGGCCATGTCACGACCCGTTACGCCTAGTTTCCGAAAACCCTACATAAAACCTATAAATACCCAATCGTTTTGTCATTTCAAGGGGTTACACACTTGAGACTAATAGAGTACGGTACCAGAAGAATTCAGAAGCTAGAAGTTGAGATTCCAAGCCTTAGAAGATCCAAGAAGTGTCCAATCGTTCGTGAGATTGAAGCATTCAAATATTCGGCCATCGATCGACTTTGGTTTGCGTTTACAATTATGCTTATTTACATTTCTTTTGCTATTTTCATTAGTTTAATTATGAGAGGCTAACTCTCTAGATGTCATCTAAGACAATGTGATATATTTATTGTTTTACCTATGATTTGACATTGACAATGTTTTACATAATGATTTGAGTATAATGATTATGATTCATCTAGCATATTAGAGATGTGTTGTTGAATGATGTGTTTGATCATTTCCTAGTAGTTATTGATTTGGTGTGTAGGATAGACGTATTATGCTTATTGGATTGATGTTATTTCTTAGTTGTTATCTAGCGATTTTAATATGTGTTTAGGAACTCTAACGAGCCTAGATAGGAAATGGTGATTATGTATGTTCAATAATCTGTCTTAACTAAAGTATGTCTCTATGTTTGGTCATGAATCTTAGCTTCCATGTCTTGGGTAAAAGAAACAGTGAAATGACTAAATGTAATGCGTATGTGATGGTATGTAATTGGGTTATAACTTTATTAGTCTATCATGGTTAATCAGAATAGGATTGGTCTATGATCCTAGGTCTTAGATCATGTGTTTAGTGTCCTATAGCTAGGTCATTAATTCGTGGATACTTTATTATGGTTGTGGTTTTAATTGTTGGTTATGAGTTTAGCGACTATAAATCCATTAGACAATTAATATACAAATGTCAATGTCAGGTCTAGGTAATGCATGAATAGTGATCAGCCTTAGATGATATTTGTTTCTTTATTCTGATTTTATATCTATTTCATCATTGCTACCATTTGCTTTCTTATTTGCTTTCTAACAGTTATTAGGAATTGTGATAGAATCCTAGTGATAATAATTAGGTTTAGTTTGATTAGACCATTGCTACCTTAGGTTGACCCTGAGTTGCTCTTAATGCTACCATACGATAGGTCCGTTTTCCTATATGTGCATGCGTAGTTACAAGATAATTTGGGTTTATAAATTTAAAGGTCATTTTTGCATCTATTATTTATATATACTCGTGTGCATCAAAGGCCCACGAGTCATGAACTTCTTTTTCTGGAGAAGAAACAATGATGGTATCTGGGGAATAAGCATCGGCTAACTCTGTGCCAGCAGCCGCGATAATACAAAGGATGCAAGCTTATTCGAAATGATTGGGCGTAAAACTTTTGTAGGTGGCTTAACAGATCATATGTAGTCATGAAAAGCAAAGAAGAAAAGAATTGGTCTAATGCTAAGGTAGAATTTAGAAGCAATAAGTAGGTCCATTTAAATTTATGTGCGTTGTAATTATGTCTTATGTATGTTAATATGAAAGTGAAACTGATTTCAATGACTCAATGGTTTTCAAATTAAAACATAGAACTCACCAGCGTAAGCTGATAACTTGAGCATGTATATTAGGTTCTGCAAATGTGTCAAGTAGCAAGGGCAAGGCTTGTTCGTAGAGGGCTTCAAAGGTGCTTGCTAGCTGGCGTCGATGGCTAATTTATATTGGTTGTAGTTAGTTGTTTATGCTTCCGCTGTGTATGACTTGGCTATGTGATATAAATAAAGTTCCAGGTTCCGCTCTTTTTTTAATCTCTGATTAAATCATGTGCTGATGAGTAAATCCGATGAGTGACCACTCCCGGTGCCAAGTCTGGGAGGTGGCGTCACAAATGGTATCGGAGCCATGGTCCCGAATCGTAATCAATGTTCTTTCAGAAAGGAGGGATACGCCCAAATTTTCACTTTAGATGCCAACACGGTCGAGTCAGAGAGCGAAGATTGCCTGCAGGATCCCGGATCTAGAAGAGAATGCGGTGTAATCACTAGAATTCTTTTGTGTTTAGGCTTGGACAAGAAGAAGGATCGAAAAGGGAAACCCTGTTTTGTAAAACATGTTACGAGGAGGGAAGAAGAAGATGCAGATTGCGAAGAAGATCTTTGAGAAGGCGATAAAGTTTTATGACACACCCGGTGTGAGCACGAGTCACATAATCACAAATCGATTCAGAATAAAACAATTCAGAAGCCACAAAGACAATATCGATTTCAAAAAGCGATTCAGCGTTTGTTTCCAAATTTAATCGATCAGAAGACATGAAGGTGGAAAAACAAAAGAAGCAATTTTGTTAGCTACTTGTCGACAGAATCCAAAAAAGGGTTTTTTTATTCTAATCGAAGAGGTCCAAAGTTGTTATTGTTGTTCGAAGGCACAAAGTGAGGAAGAAAAGCAAGTTGATGATTATGAAGGGATCTAGATAGAAGATTATGTTACATCGATGGTGATGAGATCACCATCATCGAAGCATGAAGATTTGGAAGCATGGAATGATGAAGTCAAATCCTAGGGGGAGTGGAATTATTATAGTCTTTGAACTTCAATTTATTTGAATTTATGTCTTATGTTGTATGGGTCGATTTTAGTATTTGGGTTGCTTATTTGATTGGGCCAAAGGCCATCACTTTTCGATTGGTTTTGGAAGGCAATAATAGGCCCGAGTAAGAGCAACAAGTCCAATCCGTCTATTAGGTTATGTCGGCTCAAATGGTCCAGTCGAGTACCGTTAGATCCTCACAACGTTAAAACTGTTTAAGGAAGTTATTCTGCTAACTGTAACTGCATCGTTTGAAGGGAATGGTTACGCCGATTCATGTGGGTAGTATATATCTAGAAGTCAATGTCAGAAAACATGTGGTGGTCATTCTTGTATTTGATGTTTGGAATGCAAGATTCAATTTTATGTCGATTCTTTTGTAGGTCCAGAAAATCAACCAAACCACGGTATTGATATCACAAACGAGTGCGGAAACCTCATAAATGATTGATTCGAGAAGAAAGTAGATGAAATAGACTTGATTAAACAAAGAAGATCAAATCTTGAATGAAAAACACAACTTTCTTGAGCTATTGAAATCTGATCGTAAACAAGTAGGAGTGTAGAAATCGTAATCTCAAAAGCTAGGGTCAATCATAAACTAGTGAGCTTATATACTACTCACTTACAAACCCTAATCCAATCATAAACACATAACCGGCCCACATGGCCTAAATCGTAAACTATTCTAAGCCCATAAGCCCAATAATAATCAAGCCCACATCTAATGTTCATGCCTCTACTGTATAGCCCAACAATCTTCCCCTAGGCATGAACCATTAGTCCGTCTATGGCAGCAGCAGATCAAATCTGAAAGTATTCTGCACATTGCTCGACCACCATTCATTTGCTACAATCCGGTTTGCTGTTCCATGGAAGATCCCCACCCGTATAGCATTCTCAAGGTCATTCTCATCACCCAGAATTGGTTGGGAGGCGAGGAGCTTGATATCTTTTTCACCAAACCTAAGCAGGTCAACCGGATCGTAGAATCGGAACTGCCTCATCTTCTTGCAGAGCACCGCCACCTCATGTGTCGTTGGATCATAAAACCAACAGTTAAAGTTCTTGACCAAGGTACCGTCTTCAATCTCATCCAACATGTTTATCACTCTTGTGCGTTTGGTAGGTGGTCGCCTTGCTTCACCTATTGGATCACTAGTCACTGGGTCAGTTCCAGTTTCAACCCATCTCACCTGCCTCAGATCGAAGTTCACACAACTTTCCGCCAAGTGGCTCAACAGATTGTTCCGAACTAGGTCTCCTTCTGAGCTACTCCATCTGTTTATGTATGGAGCCCTCAACAGGCTTCTAATCTCAGGCTCAGTCCAGGAGTGAAATTGAGCTCGAGTTCTGTAATATTCCACTGGACTGTCGCCATCACGGATTACAGCAAACAGCATCTTCTCTGAGTCATAATGCCATCACAGAATTGCTTCACGACTCCCCCTTTTGTCGATAAAGCTTTCACCAACATCAATGGTGTATTGAGTGGGGGCTGGTCCTTGAAATAACTCCTTGAACCAGTTGTCGTGACCTTCTGGTGCTTTAGAGATGACTCTTCCACTTCGAGCATAGTCCGACATCTCAATGGTGTCATCTCCTTCATCTTCATTCATAGTCTCTATACGTTGCGCAGCCTGAGATGAGCTTTGACCGAGGTCACCTGAAGCACTTGACACCACAGCACCTTTCAACTCATTATACTTCTTTTTCAAATCCATCAAGGTCTCATACAAGTACTTAAACCTATTCTTGTCAGCCACCTCCTTGTCTTTTAGTTTTCTGTTCTCAGCCTGGAGTGCTTTTATCTCAGTCTCTCTAATTCTGTTCTGAGACATCAGAAAGTTAATGTGAGGGTCTGCACTAATCCTCATCTCAATAGGGAGCTCAGCAGCTTGAAATGGGCGGAAACTTGGGATAACTTTTGGCGGCAGACTTGTCCCAGTAGAGACACTTATTCTAACAGGGTTGGGTACTACAAAGGTGTTATCAACCTCCAGAAATTGCCTTTCTTCATGAACAGGGCTACGTTCATTCAGAAGAGGACTTTCAGTCTGAACCTGGGCAGGTTGATCTTCAACATTCTGATCAGTTGTTTCTTCTTGAATAATTTGACTTTGAGAACTGGACTTTGCTGGATGGACCATCAACAGACTTGAGCTAGTCTTTGTAAACTTGAACCTGACACTTCTTGGATCTGTCCTCTTTCTGGGAGATGGTTCACGAATGGGGACAGGCTCTTCAAGCATCTCATTCACATTGAACTGAGTATCCAACTCTTGAGGGATGGAGTCACCACTAGAAGACGAGTTCAGGACATCCCTTGATCTTTTAAGATTGATTGGTTCTAAGTCCCCATAGATATCATCATCCACATTCTCTTGATCAGCGAAGATGTCGTCCATCACGTTTTCTTCATCAGAAGGTATACCTTCTGTTTGATCCAGAACATTTACAGCAATTGGTGCTGTCACATCGTGATCTTCAGCAACAGTCACATTTACAGTCGGCACATCTGGTTGAGGTTCAGCCTCTTGATCTGACTCCATCAGTTGCTCTCTAGCAACTTCAGGAAAGGCACCTCTTTTGGCCCATTCAATCCTTCCCTGAAAGCTGTTCTTTCCTTTTCTGTCTTGTGCCTGCAGGCCAAACACGCCACTATCCATGAATTTGATATCCAATTTCTCTATTCTTTCATCGATCATCGGGTACTTCTTCATCACCACCATTTGTACGAATCTTGGTGTCATAAGAAACTGATCTCTCGCACTTAAAACTGCATTCCCAACCCAATCTAACAGCATCATTTTTGAGAAGTTGAAGTTCCAGTCTAAGGCCAATGCGACAAAAGCTGTTCCATGCAGTTTGTTAAGTTGATCGAAGCTAGTTCTCTTTTCCTGAAAGGATTTCTGCCTATAGTGAGCCAGGCACCTCCAGTAGTGCGGCAACAACTTCTTGAAGATAGGAGGGAACTTTCCTTCATATCCCATCAACTGAGCACCTTCTAATACACGAGCCTGTGGGTACTCTATTGGATGTTCAGCTCTGTCATTTATGTTCAATCCCTGGCGGATGTCTTCTTCGAGTATCACAATTTGACGATTCAGAACTGTTGTTGTGATCCTCGTCTTGTCAGCATTTGCCCTTACTGTTCCCCATAATTCTCTTACAAGTTGCTCATCGATAAGCACACTTGTCCGCAAAGCATGATTAATCTTGCATACATTCAGCCCAGCCACCAAAGAGTAGAAAAGCTGCATGTGCCTCTCTGGTGGGTCATCAAGATATGCAGGTATACAGTGATCCCTTTCAAAATGAATTTCTTCATCAAGCATGTTTTCTGCCATCTGAAACAACAAGACAAGTGTATCAGGCTTAAATTCAAAATGAAATTGTGTATGTCAACAACATCTTGAAGTTCAAATGAATATCAAATTTATCTTTTTAAGTTCAGAAAATCTTAATTTAAACTTACAAGAAAAATATTTGATTTTGAATCACACGTTCACAAACACCATAAATTTTAACTTAAACATGATTAAGTTTGTTGAGATTCTAGAAATATTAGGTGTTTATGATTTTTAATCAAATATAAGTGAGTTTACGACTTGAAAATTGGGTTTACGATCCTATTATGGGTTCACGATCGGGTTAAAGTCAGAGTCCAGTCGTAAACACTCGGTCCAGTCGTAAACATTGATTGAAGACCTAAGCCCGATCGTAAACACGCTTTGTCGTAAACGAGGATCTTAAACTAATATCGTAAACATCTGGATCGTGAACACCGATCGTAATCACGAACGGTCGTCTCCTTCAACGAGATGATCGTAAACGCAGAAAACGCCATGGACAGACCTGCAAAACTTCGGAAACTCGTTAAACATCACAGATATTCAAAACGAACACCCAACATTACCTATAACGAGTTGTAAACACCAATCCGACTTCAAAACACAGGTATTTCACACCGAAACACACGAAATCTAGATCGGTCGCGAACTTCTCTAAACTCGTGAAATTACCGACAAACACAGTTGATCGGAGAGGGCTTTGAGCGATTTCGAGGTCGAAAATCGATTACACAAGAGTTGGTGAGGTCAGATTTCAGAATGGGTGGTCGGAGGTGGTCGAAAAAGGTTTTCCGGCGAGTCAGGGCGGCGGAGGATAGGGTTTCGAGGCTGATCGTAAACAGAGTAGAGAGAGAAGTGAACTGGATCGTAAATGGTAAAGGGTATTTATATCCTTTTTGAAAAAAATTCATTTTTGCCCCTTTAAGTTTCAAAAACATTTTAAAAACCGCCTAAACCTCTAAAAAATGTTAATTCTCTTAAAAATTGTTAACTTTGAGAAACTTGAGAATTTACGAAGCTTCCCCTCAAACTCAAACCCCGAGTATCAGATCATGATCATAAAATTTTAAAACATTTAAGGACAAAAAAAAAGTAAAATTGCACAAAATTAAGATAATCTAAAAAAATGAGATAAAAACATACTTACCTTGAGATTGATGTTTTCCATGGATCAAACCAGACAAATCTTTAACTGAGGAACCCTTTTCAGCTTCCATTACTCGACGCTCTAGACGATTACTTAAAAATTTTTGAAATCACATAAACTCACATCCAGTTAAACTTTTTAAAGTGCATAAATATGGTACATAATTACCGTCATGTTTAACAGTCCCCACACCCAATCGTTCATAGCAAAACCTACCCAACCTCAGAGTTTATTGAGGATTCACAAACCCCCAACTTGAGGAACCATGCACACTGCTATGACTACCACTTATTCTTAATTATCAGTTGGTGATCAGGTCGGCCGCATAAGCACGCAGAGAAGACCAAACACAATAATTTTATGAATTTTTATCAACATTTCTTATTTTTCTTTTTTTTTCATTTTTCTTTTCTTTTTATTTTTCTTTTCTTTTTATTTTTCTTTTCTTTTCATTTTTCTGTGGTGAAGTCATAATTAGCAGAAACATGGCTTGTGAGAGAGTGAATACTAGGTGAATACCACTCTCAACCCGTTTTTGCTGGGACTCAGTCTTTTAAACTATGTAAACCAGGATGGAAAACTAAACATATATAGAAGTTAAGCTTACTGCACTTACATGGATGATCATAGTTTTCGATTTAGCTTACCGAACCATCATCTTTGAGTCGTCTTTCACTTCTGCCTTACACGTGTCAGTCTCCGATTGTCTTGGAAATTTATATCACTTCCTACCAACTCAAGGCAAACAAAAGACATCATAAAAACCTCAAACAGATATTTTTTAGATTTTCTGAAACAACGATATTTCTTTCCCTGTTTTTATGAGGCTTTTGAAAGATAAACACATATTTTTTTTTTAATTTTCTTAAAAGATATTTACAAGAAATTTTGATCAGATCATTCCTCGAAGGCAATCATCCTTAGGCCTTCGACACACATTTCAAAATTGGGACGAGGTAAGGGTTTTGTGAAAATATCAGACACATTCTGGTCTGTGCTCACCTTTTGGAGCTGAATTAACTCCCGATCATAACAATCATGAATAAAATGTACCTTGATGTCTATGTGCTTTGTTTTTTAATGATGAACGGGGGTTTTTCATAATTTCTAGAGCAGCAGCGTTATCACAAAAGATAGGAGTGTTAACAAATTCCATACCGTAATCAGTGAGCTGATTTTGAATCCATACTACCTGTGAGCATCCAGCGGATGCTGCCACATATTCAGCTTCTGCAGTTGACTTTGAGACGGTATGCTGCTTTTTGCTCTGCCAAGAAATGAGTCTGTCTCCCAAATACTGACATCCACCAGTTGTTGATTTCCTGTCTAAATCACTACCTCCATAATCACTGTCAGTAAATGCAAACAATTGGAAATCACTGTTCTTTGGGTACCAAAGTCCAAGCCTAGGCCTGCCCTTCAGATACCTAAAGATACGTTTAATAGCAGTTAAATGTGAAAGTTTAGGATTAGCCTGATAGCGGGCACACAGACACACTGCATGCATAATATCTGGCCTGCTTGCTGTCAAGTACATAAGTGATCCAATCATCGAGCGATACATGAATTCACTCACTAGCTCCCCATCTGCATCTGCTGTCAGTAGAGGTCGGGACGCCATGGGAGTTGAAATTGGCTTGGAATCTTGCATTTTGAATTTTTCTAGAATCTCATTCACATATTTTGCTTGGTGAATAAGAATCCCAGATTCATCATGTTTCACTTGCAAGGCTAGGAAGAAGCTCATCTCTCCCTGATCACTCATTTCAAATTTCTTTCTCATTGTCTCTTCAAACTCGGTGCATAACTCTTCGTTTGTTGACCCGTAGATGATGTCATCTACATAGACCTGCACCATGATGATATCATCCTTCACTCTCTTTCTAAACAGCGTCTGATCAACCACTCCTCTTGTGTATCCATTCTCCACCAGATGAGTTGATAGTGTCTCATACCACGTTCGCGGAGCTTGATGTAGTCCATACAAAGCTTTATCCAGAAGATACACATGATCTGGATGCTCCTCATATACAAACCCTGGTGATTGAGTCACATAAACTTCCTCATTCATTTTTGCATATAAAAATGTCGTCTTGACGTCCATCTGGTGTACTGTGAAGTTTAGATATGATGCAACTGCAAGAAATATCCGAATAGCCTCCAGTCTAGCCACGGGTGCATACACCTCATCATAGTCAATTCCATGAATTTGTTTGTGACCCTGGACAATCAACCTTGCCTTGTTTCTGACAATTATACCCGTGTCATCCTTCTTGTTCTTATATAACCAACGTGTGGGTATAACCTTCTTGTTTTCTGGCCTTTTGACTAGACGCCACACTCCCAGCTTTGAGAACTGATTTAATTCATTATGCATGGCCTCAATCCAACTCGGATCTCTGAGTGCAACCATCACATTAGGAGGCTTAATCTGGGAGATGAAACATGAATACATGCAGAGTTTAATGTCTCATGTGCGGCTTCTAGTGGAAACACCTGCTGAAACTGGCCCAAGTATATTGCTAATTGGATGGTCTTTGTTGATCCTTGATACTTGAACATCTGGCACAGAAACAGAAACAGGCAGGTTAGAATTAACAATATTATCATTCATACCTTGGTTTTGAGAAATTTCCGAATCATCATCATGAGTTCCTAAAGATCCCGGAGCATCTGCATTGACATTTGTGGGAACTGAATCTGGTGCTTTCTCACTAACTTTTTCAACATGAGGTCTTGATTCAGATGATTGAGCAATAATGTCTTCTTCTTCACCTAAATGATGGAAAACATTTGAAAAATTGAACCATTCAAACAGCGACCCATAATCAAAAATCCAATCTGGTCCACTCCCTGCATCTGTAGGATTGTCTTCAAGCCAGTCTACGTTATATGCCTCAATGATAACTTTGGTGGTTTTGTTGAAGACACGATAAGCACTATTTGCCGAATAACCCACAAAATAACACTCATCAGCCTTATCTTCGAATTTCCCCACATCGGACTGAATCAGAACCGTGCATGGACACCCGAATGTCTTGAAATATCCCACCGTTGGCTTCTCTTTATAAACAATCTCATACGGAGTCTTCTCATGACGCTTGTTTAAAAGAACACGATTCTGTACGTAACAAGCCGTGTTGACCGCTTCAGCCCAGAAGAAAATTGGCAATTTAGCTTCACACATCATTGTCCTTGCTGCTTCAATGAGTGTCTTGTTTCTTCTCTCAGCGACTCCATTCTGTTTTGGAATGTAGGGTGCACTGAACTGTCTCTCTATCCCCTTCTCTCCACAGAACATATTTAACTCAGCATTCTTAAATTTTGTTCCGTTGTCCATTCTAATAGCCTTGACCTTCTCGTTCAGCTGATTCTCTATAAGCGTGACAAACTGTTTCACTAAGATCGGAGTTTCATACTTGTTTGATAAAAAGAAGACCCAAGTGAATCATGAGTAGTCATCCACAATCACGAGACAGTAAGAGAATTTGCTGATGCTTTGTACTTGCATTGGTCCAAATAAATCCATATGAAGAAGTTGTAACACGGATGACATTGAATTTGCTATCTTCGGACGGTGCGGCAACTTGTGTTGCTTCCCCTTCGCACAAGCCACACATTTTTCTACAGTAGAGAAATCTTTGATAGGCAGCTTTCTGACATGTTCTCCCTTTGCAAGCTTGGTCAAATTCTTCATGTTAGCATGCCCCATACGCCTATGCCATAATAGAGCTAAGTTCTCATTTTGTTTGGATATGAGGCAGGCTTCTTCTGAAGTTGGAGGTTGACCCATATTTAGCTGATAAGAATTTGCTCTTCTCGGAGTACGCATCAAGATGCACTCCTCTGGAATTTTGACACCAGGCTTGAGTATGATGCATTCCTTGCGATTGAACAAGACAGAATATTCCTTATCACAAATTTATGAGACACTGAGCAAACTGTGAGATAATTCCTCCACATAGTGCACATCAGAGAATGTCAAACTTCCACTTCTCACTACTCCTTTCTTGCTTATTCTTCCACCTACACCACCTGCAAATGATACACCTCCCCCATTGAAGTCTTCCACATCTTCCAAAAGGGATAAGTCTCCGGTCATATGTCGGGAGCAACCGCTATCAACGTACCAGAGATTGTTGATAAGTCTTCTTGGTTATCCCTACACAAATCAGAGATCAGTGAGATTTAGGTACCCAGGCCATAACATATCTGGGCACACCTTTGGAATCAATGTAATTAACTAATTGGAGGGTCATTTCTGGCTTTGATTCAGGTACATTCACATTTTGAATGTTGACTTTTGGTTTCCAGGTGGTGTTTTTCTGTGGTCTCAACACATTTGGTGAGTTCTTGACAGACACAGGTTTCTTTTATGGTGATGTGGCCTTTTTACCAGCTGGCTTTTCTACAGGTGTCCACTCAAGTTTCAGTTTTGTGTAAACAAGTTGTTTTGTTTGAGTGACATTTTTTTGTTTTAAAAACTGTTGCTCAACCTTTGCTTTGCCATTAGGTTTATTAACTCTTTTGACTTTAGCCACTTGTTTCTCAACAAATTTTGGTTTTATCTTATCATTTCTTCTGTAAACTCCTTTAGATACATAAGTTGGTTTTAGAGTTTTGGCCACATTCCACTTATCCACAACAGGCTTTGTTACCGGTGCCTTTGGGTTCGAAACCTTAGACTGTTGAGTCTTCATTGGTTCTAAACACTTCTTCCCCTGAAACAAAGCTTGTTGCTTTTGCTTTTGCTTTTGCTTTTGCTTTTGCTTTTGCTTTTCTCCTGTCATCATTTTCTCCAACATACTAGTCCGTGGGTTTTGCGGATAGTATGTTTGAAATGGTCTATTCACACCATTAGCAGCAAAGTGTCCTGGTTTTCCACATTGAAAACAGCTCATGAGTCTAGGTCCATTGACATGGCTACAGAGGTATGAGCGTCTTGGGTAAGACGACTTCCATTCTGGCTTATCATCCCATTTGTGTATAACACATTTTTGTATCTTTTTCTGGTTGTGTAATTAAACAAAATTGTTCTGATTTAGATTTGTTTGTTCTATTGAAAGTTGACACAGCCTGGGGATAAGGCACAAAATCTTTGGGCTTAGACTCACGACCCACTTTTGTGTTAGGCACACGAATTTTAAAACCATTAACTTTTTCATTGGAATCAGAAACATGTTTTGATAATAAAGATACAACTAATTGTTTTTACTTGGATGTATCAAGTTCTGACACATGTGCCAGAACATCATCCTTAGGTAAATTAAGACTAGAGCTACTAGACACATGACTCTCTTCAACTCTCAGACATTCAGCATCCTTCTCAGAAATGTCTTTGATTCTTACTTTATCTGCACAAGAAATAAATACATCAGAAGAGCTCACATGATTGTTCAATGATGCCTGAGATGGACCTGCTTCACACGTGGTTGTCATCAATCTATCCTGATTACC
Source organism: Deinandra increscens subsp. villosa (assembly GCA_039602395.1). NCBI lineage: Eukaryota > Viridiplantae > Streptophyta > Magnoliopsida > Asterales > Asteraceae > Deinandra > Deinandra increscens. Next base: position 54,856,534 of record JBCNJP010000009.1, on the reverse strand, counting down.
CAACCCATAAGTCATGTGTTTTTCGTTCTCTAATTCCTCTTCTGTCATAGGTTTCACTCCAACCAAAACACTATCTATGGGAGGTACTGCTTCTGGCATTTCAGATACAGATCTATCTACCTGGTCCTCCTCTAAGATTATTCCTATTATATCTCTAGTTTTATCTTGAGGAACATTGTTCTTGTTTGAGAAGCTAATTCCTATTCCACCTTTGTCCTTATCCATTCTAACATCAGTTATGCATGTGTTCAAAGATTTACTAGCCTCTAACATTCTTTTGCTTCTCATATGATTCATATCAAGTTTTACTTGCAACTCATTGTTCTTATGCTTAAGTTCATCTATCTGCTTACTAAGCTCAGCTATTTCTAACTTAGCGTTGTCATACAGAAGAGCTTTCTCAGTTGCCAGTTTTTGATATTTCACTATGTCTAGTTTCTGAGCTTTTACATTTTCCTCATTCTTTTGCCATCTACCCTTAAAAGAACTCCTCTCGCATTTTATCTCAAACAATTCTAACTCATAATTTTTACAAATTTGCCTAAGTCCAGGAATTATACGACCACAAGTGGGATCAGGACATACCTTGATGTTATCAACCTCAGCAGCAAAGACTTCCTTGTCTTCTATCGGAATCTCTTCAGGTTTCTCATCAGTTACAACAAATGCATGCTCTTCCTCATCATCCCTTTCCATAGCAGCAATCATTGCATGTGACAGGCTAAACTCTTTTAACTGAGGAGTCCAGTCATATCCACCTCCTTCCTGCACAACCAAAGCACTTGACTCTGCCTTTCCTTTGCTATCACTTGCTTGCCTTTCTTTTGTTCTTTCTCTCCTCGGCTTGGTGCACTCTCTTGCGAAATGCCCATACTCGTCACAGTTGTAGCACCTCAGCTTGCTCTTGTCAAACCCCATGCTTATCTTATCTTGATCATTCCAAACATTTCTCCCAGTCTTTTCCATGAACTTCTTTGCTCTGAAAACAGCCATTGCCATCTGCCAAGAGACATCCAACATCTCTACATCTTCTGGATTTATCTGATTCAGCTCACCTGACAGCATCTCAGTAGGGACTAAAGTTCCGGCCATAAGAGCATGATAGCTATTCATAAATCCCATTCTGAGTGCAAAATTGGGATCATTTGTAGCATCAGGGTTGACACCTCCACTTGAACTTGCATGAGGTTGTGCCACAAAAGCAGTTGACTTTGTGACAGAGCTCGGTCCACTTCCAGCTGACTTTCCATCTTGTTTAGAATCCACTTCTTCTAACATTAGAGCTTGGTTCAGTTTTCCTGCCAAACTAAGAGAGCTTATATGGTTCAATTCTCTCTGCTTGTCATCAATAAGTTTTGACTTCAGTTTGTTGATCATCTCATCAAGAGATAGCTCACTCAGCTTGTTGTGGTCTTTAATGATTGAGATATTAGTATTCCAGGATTTGGGTAAGCTGTTTAGCAGTTTCAAATTCTTATCTTCCAGATCTGGTTCAACACCATAGCTTGACATTTCGGCCATCAGAGACACGAACCTTTGCACCTGTGCTTCGAAGGATTCACCTTGAATGTGGTTGAACAGATTGAATTTCTGCTTCAACATTTGCTTACGGCTTGCCTTTATGTCTGGATTTCCCTCATAAGCCACTATCAAAGCATTCCAGAGTTTCTTTGCAGTCTTGCAGTGCTTAAATCCTTGAGAAATATTTGTTGTTAGTGCCATAGTTATGATAGCAAATGCCCTCTCAGCTTTGTTGCATCTTTCCAAATCATCATCATCATATTCGTCTTCCTTTTTAGCTTTACCCGCATTGGTTCCTTCTGAATGTGTAGGCGTGTGTGGCCCATGAATTACCGCTCTCCATAGTCTTAAATCAACACTCTTCAAGTGGTTTTCAAACCTATATTTCCACTCCAGAAAGTTATCCGCCGATGTTAGTCTTGGTGGACGAGTGATGGATCCAATCTCAAAATTCAACTTCTGATACATGCTCGGTTCGAATTCCATAACGTAAGCTTAGGGAAACTTAAAAACTATTGTCCAAATGTCCAAAAAAATGAGATTCCGATCGTAGACCCTTGATTACGATCGATAACACTTGATTCCGATTGAGGCACTCGATTACGATCGAGAACACAGATTACGATTGAGACACGGAGCAAGTCGTAAACGCCCTGATCGTAAACACCGATTACGATGAAGTCTAATCGTAAACAATGATTCCGATTGAGAGAATCGTAAATATCGATTACGATTGATGATTCTGGCAAAGAGAAATCGTAAACACCCGATTCCGTTCATAAAAAGTCGTAAACTCAAACTTCTTGGTCGTAAACGGATAAAAAACGATGCTTGAACTCGTAAACCCGATTCCGATGATGATCTTCAAACACTTGCAGTCGTAAACACCCAAACAAACCCAGAAACAGCAGCAGCAGCGATCGTAAACACGAAGAACACTTTAAATCTTCAAAAACTCGAACTCTATTTTTTTAGAAAAACTCGAATCCAATACCGTGAGAACCTCGAATCTGTGATTCTTGGCTCTGATACCAATTGTAGGTCTAGAAAATCAACCAAACCACGGTATTGATATCACAAACGAGTGCGGAAACCTCGTAAATGATTGATTCGAGAAGAAAGTAGATGAAATAGACTTGATTAAACAAAGAAGATCAAATCTTGAATGAAAAACACAACTTTCTTGAGCTATTGAAATCTGATCGTAAACAAGTAGGAGTGTAGAAATCGTAATCTCAAAAGCTAGGGTCAATCATAAACTAGTGAGCTTATATACTACTCACTTACAAACCCTAATCCAATCATAAACACATAACCGGCCCACATGGCCCAAATCGTAAACTATTCTAAGCCCATAAGCCCCAATAATAATCAAGCCCACATCTAATGTTCATGCCTCTAATGTATAGCCCAACATCTTTCTTGTCGTTTGAAAACTCAAGTTTGATTTTTATATATTTAATTGTTGTTCTTGATTCATGCGAATATACATATTTATGATCACATCAAATTATATATATTCCATGGATGTCCCGAAGAACAAGAATCTAAAGGAGAGCACCATCAATTAGAAATTCGATGGAGATATGAACAAGCAATACGTTACAATCAATTGGGCCAACATAGGGGAGTTATTAAGGGCTCATAAAGGCTGCATTATGGAAAAGAAAAGGAGAAGGATTGTATATGGCCTCATTTTAGTATCCCTTTGGATGATTTGGAAGGCTCGGAATAGGAGAGTTTTTTTATGATAGGGCTTTTCGGTTGCGGAGGTAGTTGAGGAAGTCAAACTAAACAAATATATGTAGCTCAAAAATAGAGGACGGTTGCATGAGGTTACATGGGATCAATGGAGATGTGATCAATTGGATCAGAGGGAACAAGTTTGTTAATACATGATTTGTGTTTAGGCATCTTAGTGTTTATCGGATAGAATACAGATAGGAACAAAAGCACAGTAGGATGAGATAAAGGATTTGAAAGTAGAGAGAAATCAGGAACTTTGTTTCATAGAATACAAATGATTGTTTACCGAAATAGAATGGCTATATATTTCTATTCCTATTGAGTCGGTGGAAACATGTAACTGTCAATAACCGACTTTCAACTTAACCGCCATTGACTTTGGGTTCTTTGACCCATTTATTTTACATACATACATATTTATATTAATTTCACATAACTATAATAATGCTAGCTAATACTTATGCTTAATTTAAAAGTCTAACAAGATGCTCGTCACTATAGGTTTTGATTGACTAAATTTGACTTGGGGGGGGGGGGGGTGGGGGGGTTATACGATCTTGGCGTGTGTGTGTGTGTGTGTGTGTGTGTGTATTTCAGTGATTCTACTCTGTTTACCGGGTTAAATGGTGGGGGTTTAGGTAGGCAGAGGTAGTACATCTTTCGTGTAATTATTCGCTTCCCATGTGTAATTCATTTTATGTGTGCTCTAGGTGGGTGGGATGATTGAATTATACGGCTTGTTATGAAGCTTTCTGTGTTATGCTTAAATACGTGTATTCATGGAGTTGTTCTCCTTCGCAACATGGGGGGTTTGGTAGTAATCTGCAGAACCTATGAGTTGTCGTTGTGGGCAGATTTGGTAGCTTCCTGGTGGAAATATAGCAAGAAGTTCGCGAAAAGAAAAGAAAAGAAAAAGATGAAGAAGAAAAATGCTTTGACATATCAAGAGGCTGTCGGGAGAGTTTCTCATTCATTCATTGGGGGTGTGAGTTTCTTGGGTCCGCATGTCGTCCACTGGGTGTGTGTTCGAGGATTTAGGGGTGCTAAAATGTCAAACCAGGGCGGTGATTGCATTTCGTTTCATGTTATGGGTATGCTCATGGTATGTGTGTGTTTGTTTCGGGTGCGTAGAGTATTTCTTTCTTCGAGTGGTGGGTTAGTGAATCTAGTTGCATCTCTCAAGGTGGTATTGTTATGAAATGATGGGTCAAGTTTTGTGTTGGACATCTATGGCGGCAGTTCTAGCTTTGCTGCTTAACTTGAATGATTTACGGAAAATTTGTGGCGCAAATCTAGCCATTTCGGGGTTGAGACTTCTTAGTCAAGATCTTCCTGCATTTTCCGTTTCGATTTTGGTTATCGGTACCTTTAGTGGGCACTAATTGCTCGTGGGCTGCGTTTTTTATTTACATGGACGCGGCTTTTCAAATGTTTTGGATAGATGGGTCGATGCGCCACTGTGGGTGGAGAAGGAGGTGTTCTATTGTTGTCTCTCTTTTTTCGCAGAGGTATGTTCAAGAGGGGGAGGGGTTTGATGCTTCATGTTAGATTTTCTTGGAAGTGGCTATAAGGTTTTTTTTAAGTTTGTTTTGCATGGATGGATCATCAGAAGGGGTAGGAAAAGATTAGGGACAGACCTTTGAATTTGGGGACATGGTGTACTTAATGCAGTTTTGGTGTCTTAGAAGGGAATAAATCTTCAGGAAGCAAAATGTTCTTGTTTTGGGTTGGCACACTGGATGCTTTTGGGCTTGGGTGTTGCTAGAGGAGCAAATCTCAAACCGGTTTGGCCAAACCGAACCGGTTTCAAACCAGTTTTGAAACCGGTCAAAACCGGTTTTGACCAAACCGATTCCCTAATCGATGAAACCGAACCGGTTTGGACAGGTTTCGTAGTATAGTAAAGAAACCGATTTGAAACCGGACTGGTTTGAGTGAAACCGGTTTCAAACCGGTTTCTTCACGTGCTTTTAAGAGCCGTTATATATACGTTATATAGCGGTTGGGATGCTTTTGTGACCGTTTTTCTAACCATTTTATGTCATTTTGACCCTATATAACTCCCATTATCTCTTACAAACATTACCCCACTTCTCAAATTCTCAAAAACACTCAAACATATCGGGACCAATTATCTTCTACTACTAAATTAGTTACTTTTGTAATCGTTTAGGTGTGAACTTCTTGTCTTTTGTAATGTTTTATGTTTTTATTCAATAAAAAATATATTTTTTTTAGTTTTTATAAAGTTTAAAAAAATATATAATAAATAGACAAAACGAGTTCAAACCGGTTTGAGTTTCCAAACCGGTTCGGTTTCTAACCGGAACCGGTTTCATCGGTTTCAACATGTCGCGCTCAAAACCGGTTTGGTAACCGAACCGGTTTGGCCCCAAGCCGGTTTTGACCAAAACCAATTTTGATCAAAACCGGTTTGAAAACCGAACCCGTTTGGTTTTCAAACCGGTTTTTGCACCTCTAGGTGTTGCTACGTTTCCTTTGACATTTTGATTGTTGTTTTCTTGATGCTGTATTTTCATTTCTTCGTTCTCTGTTCGGTATGTTTTAACCTTTGCTAGCTCCTTGCTAGTGTGTTGATAAAATGTTCGGTTGTTCCCAAAAAAAAAGTAAGACTTCACCTCCGGGGAACACCGCAACTTTATATGGCAATTCGAGGGAGACAATTCGAGGGCGGTTGTTCCCAAAATAAAAAGGCAAGACTTCACCTCCGGGGAACATCGCGACTTTATATGGCAATTCGATGGAGACCGTATGACTCCTACCCCATAAGACACGGCATCAAAGAGATTGAATGATCCGAGAATCAACATCGAAACAAAAGCTTTCTTTGGCAATTTGTGAAGCTGGGTCTAACAAAGAAGACAAAACGGAATTAAACCTCCTACGTAAAACATAGAAAAAAGACAGCTAGTTTTGTTCACAGTCCAGAGAGATTCCAACCGTATAAATAGACGGATAAACTATCAAACGAACCAAGAATTCCCCATGCAACTTCATGACCAAGTAACCTGTATTGTCTGATCACACTCCTGTCCAGAACCTTGATAACCTGGGTTTGAAGTAGAGCTAAACACTTGAATCTTTATAGCACAAGACTCAGGTTCGAATCCCATTGGCGTAAGCTAGGTTTCACCAGATCTCATTGGTTATGCGTTGTATTCATCTCATCAGGATTTATTAAATAACCAAAACTCCCCCCAAAAAAGAAATTATTAAATCATTGGTGCCAATAACACCGAAAGAGAACAAACGCTTGTTAACCATCATCTCTAAATTGCAGGCAAGTAATGTTATACCAGGGCCTAACTACAAGTTCAGGTTACTAAATAACCTAATATAACATTCTGAGAGTAACTATAAAAATAAAAAAAATAAAGATTACATACGGAAATCCAAGATACAAACAACATTGTTAGAGAAACATGCCCCGATCTTGTCGCCTTCTTTGTTCCAGCAAACTTCAAAGATTCCACCACTTCCCTCGTATGTTTTCACCACCCTTGCCTCTTTCACCGACCATATGTGCAGGCATTTGTCCAACGATCCACTTGCTAAGTATTCACCGTTTGGGCTAAATGCGACGGAATATACAGGATCCCTTCATTCAAAAAGACAAGCAAAAGTTATAATTATTTGATGCAGAATCAGAAGCGATCAAATGGCTCAAGAACAATGAAACACTCGAATTGAACTCCAAGTTCAAGAACAATTGTTCAGGATTCAATAAAAATCAACTCCCTTCACAATTGATCTTAATTCCCTATTTATAAGATCTAGAGATAAACCAAAAAAGCTAACTGATCCTAAAAATCCTCTAAAGATTAGAAAACCAAATAATATAAAAATAACTAGAGATAACTAAATTAAATAAACATATAAACTCAAAAACGAAAGGATGAGATCTACTAGTCGGGATGCTCCTGCATCATACACCCCGGATTGAAAAAAGACTCGACCTCGAGTCTTGCACAAGCCTCCTGGGTCATAAGGAATGTCTTGATCTCTTTCCTTGTGGGATGATTTCAAGACCTGTTTAAATCGTTCAACTTTTTGATTTGGCTTGTTCGGCTTCAGAGTTGTATCACCCGGGTCTTCTAAAAAATCAACCCTATCATCACCATTGATTACACCACATGGGAAGATAATGGCATCTCCTGTTTTGATTTGTAGGATTTTTTCTACTTTTTTGGATGGACCAATGTCAGCTACATCATATTCTCCACACAATTTATTAACTAATATTAATTATTAACTAATATTAATGACAAATCAATATCCGCCATAAAAAGAAGATTAGGATCACAACTTTCAAAAATCCAATTCAAATGTTTAGCGAAGGATTTTAGGAGCACCACCACAATTGATGTGGTGGAACTACCACCATTAACCACAGTCTCATCGGTTGTTTTACCACCATAACCCACTGTCTCATCCTTTAAATTCTCAACAAAAAAAATTGAAGAAACCAATGACTTTTGTGATTTCCAGCCTCTTCTTTGTCTTCTTGATTAGTCGCACCATTAACAACCTCGTTTTTTTGGAAAAATATCAAACATACCTGAAGAAATATTCACGTACTCGTGATCATTATCATTCATCTATTTCATTGGCACGTCCTCTCGAATAGTCACTCCACCAAGAACTGCTTGAACAAAAGAACATTCTTCCTCATCAGGTATAATTCCGTCTTCATCGAATATGGGCCCGTCTTCTAATACAGATTCTTGACCACCTTCATATTCATAGATCGGTTCAAGGAACAAGGGGTGGGTATAGCCATAAGGATGCTCCTCTCCGTCGTCACCTTCGTCCCAGACAATGGAACTTGACTCGGTTTCCTTACTGCACATCTCCCTTTGCAACTCTAGATCACGGACTCGTTGTCGGAGCCATTTGATATCTTGTTGTGTTTTAAGATCACGGACTCGTCTACGGAGTCTTTTGAACTTAAGATCTCGTGGGTCGGGACCAACTCCACTGCTGCCTCTGCCGGCGGCGACTCTGCTAGATGAATGTTGATCTTCTCCGCGAGCACGTGAACTGAAAACACTCTTGCCGTTGCCTCTGTCGGCGACTCTACGAGCAATCAGGTATTTTCCTCCACGTAGAGCCATTTGAGAACCAAAAGCTCTGACACTAAATGATGCAGAATCGGAAGCGATCAAATGGCTCAAGAACAATGATTATTCAAACACTCGAATTGAACTCCAAGTTCAAGAACAATTGTTCAATATTCAATAAAAATCAACTCCCTTCACAATTGATCTTAATTCCCTATTTATAAGATCTAGAGATAAACCAAAAAGCTAACTGATCCTAAAAATCCTCTAAAGATTAGAAAACCAAATAATTTAAAAATAACTAAAGATAACTAAATTAAATAAACATATAAACTCAAAAAAATAAAGGATAATCTCTAAAATATCACTAGTCAGGATGCTCCTACATCATTATTCAACTAACGCTCACATGTGCGATTTTCTTTCCACGTTGCATTTTCTTACAAGGACTACACAACACGAACCTAACATGAAATTCACGGGTTTAGGTTTAGTCTAAAGAGGTGTGGGTCAGTTTGTGGTTGAACCTGCAAACACATTTAGCTAGGCGGGTCGCATTCGTGTCAACATGATGAGATAGCGGGTCGACCCGCTTATTTTAATACTTTTTCTAATGCGTTTTATGACATAACTTAAACTAACCGGGTGTCTTATGCTTAAATTTGAATGATAAAATAATAGCAAAGGGATTCAAGTTATATAGTTTGAACAGAAATATTTATATACATTACTCTTATTGGTTGTAAATTTATAATTTTATTGTGCTAATATGCAAAATAATAGAATAAAATGAAATTTCGGGTCAAAGGACTTATGTTCAAGTCAAGTGTCAACCATGAAAACTTGTCTCTCGGGTTCACATGCCTTAACACTATTTATGGGTTCCACCAGCCACCGCACAAGCAAGACCCATTTAACCCAACTTTTTTAACAGAAAAAATCAAATCCATCTAAGCCCAAAAAAAAACTAAGGTAATTAACCTTATAAATTTTGGATTTCAAATAATTTTGACCTGGTAAAGAGTCAAAATGATGACATGGCAGCTGGTGTATCTGAGATATTTATACAATTAGCACTTTTTAACAGTGTGTAATTTGTACTTAGAAGCCAGGTAGGTGGGTACAGACAATGATATATTGGGAATAAACTGAAAAGCTAAATGCTGATAATATAAGTATATCATACCCATGGGCAACTAGGTTGTGAAGAAGGCTTCCAGTTTCCACATCCCATAGTTTGATCGTAGAGTCGAATGATGCACTGATAAAGATTAACATAAAGCAATGGGTGATATATAATGTTTAAAAAAGTGCTCAAAAATATAATAACAATAATAGTAATAATTATAATAACAATAATAACAATAAATGATGAAAAATACAAAACAAAAAATGTATTTACCTTGCCAACACTAATGACTGGTTAGGGTTATTAGTTCCTGGACCTGTTGGGCTCCATCTGATGGTATATATTTCCTGCACATTAAAATTATAATACCAAGTATATCTCAGAATAATAATCACATGTAGAAAACATATACAATATGTCACTATGAAGTACCTTTGTATGCTCCTTTAAATCATGCAAGCAGGTATCCTGCTTCATGCTCCATATCTATATCATGATTAACATAAGTAATTAATCCAATTGTACTCATTACCCAACAACTAAAACATAAAAACTAATAAAATATATTGAATAAACCAGCTGTTTGTATAAAGATTCATTATCTCAAAATTTCAGTATATTCCATTAGGCACCCAAAAGGCTGTAATGAACCGAACGAACATGAACTGGGCACTTGTTCTTGTCCGTTCTATGAACTTCAACCGAACAAACAAACCAACAGAACATTTAACAAACCAATGTTCTTGTTCATGTTCATTAAGAAAATGGAAGTGTTCATGTCCGTTTATGTTCATTTCTTAATAGTATATATAACTTTCTAAAAATTCACAATAGAACATATAGAAAGCCAATTAAAGGTAATCAACAATATCCAAATTACAGTCATCACATGATCTGTTAATACATAACATTTTTAAAAGTAAGCAGTAAAATCCAAATTAAAGTCTACATACCATTAGATGGATTCAAAAATTAGTCAAATACAAACTTTAAAAGCTTCATATGGATGCCCAAGGGCTTGGTTTTATATTTGATTAGTTAATGTCCTAATGACCAATGGGGCAATTACTCATACAGCATTACTAATAACTAGCAAATAAACATAAATGAATAGGTAGACGAACAAACGTAAAATGAACGAACGCAAACAAACGAACATAAATGAACAAAGAACATGTGTTCATGATCGTTTGTTTAGATAAATAAACAAAAACTTATGTTCATGTTCATTCGTTTTTTAATTCAAACGAACTTCCGCTGAATGGTTAATGGTTCGTTTACATGCCTAGGCACCCTAGATGAGAAATGAAAGTATACATTTTGGAGAAGTATTATCCATGGAAAAAAACTATTATGCCAAGAGACATCAAAATAAGAGCATTCATAGAAAGACAATTACCTTAGCAGTAGAGTCATCAGAACATGAAGCCAAAAGTGAACCAGTAGGATCCCATTTGATAGCATTAACTTCACCCTGAAATAACATTCACAATCCTTTTAGATAACAGACATACACTTGAAATTAAAAAGGAAATTTGTTTTCGTAAACAAGCTAATAACAAACTAAAACATGCCTGATGCCCCGCAAAAGTTTTTACAGGTCGATTATCTCCAACTTTACAAACATATATCATGTTGTCAGTTGAGCATGTTGCAAATGAAACGTTATTACGCCAATCAACATCGAGAGTGGGTGCTGCAAACATAACACTCTTACATCACATGTTTATCAATTAACTATAAAATTTGAAAAACAGTATAAAATTAATAAAATCCAATAATCCATAAAAGTACCTGCATGAAATTCAAACTGTTGCTTCCATTCTCCAGTTTTAATGTCCCATACAATTGCAGTTTTGTCCACACTACCACTTAGAAGATAATCTCCTTTTTTGTTCCATTTCAAAGAGAATATTGGTCCTTTATGTTTTGCTAAAGTGCTTACAAGCTCCCCTATACAGATTTTTTGTTGAACATAAAACTTGTTAAAAAAAAACCAATAGCAGCAGATGTCTCTTCTCATTGCGACCTCAAAGCAGAACCCTTTTTTTATTCATCAAATTCAAGAAGACTAACCATCTTTACTCCATATTCGGGCTTGACCATCATACGAGCCAGTTGCAAGTAGTGTACCCTCACCCTATATAAAATAATAGGCCCACAAAATTCAATACTAAGTAGAAGAGTCTAGAAGATGAGTTATAAATTTTAATCTTGCAGTAACAACTCACATTCCAGTCGAGTGTGGTTACATCTTTACTCTTATCATTTGTTCTACCTCTGTAGTGCTTTAAAACAGCCACATCTAAGGGCCCCTTTTGCGTATCAGATCTACATGGGCCATCACCAATTGTCCATATTCTAGCTGTGGAATCTCCAGATCTAGAAATTTGTGAATTAAAAATAAATAAAAAATTGTATGAGAACTAGCAATTGATTCATAAACTGAATATGAGCAAAAAAAATGTTCATAAGTAATGTTTTCCAAGAAGAATGTACGCACCCGGATGCCAAAAGAGAACCAGTTGGACTCCATGCACATACAAAAACCTGCAACACGTGGTTCATAGGCGATTAATTATTTTGGTAACTTATTCTCCATTTCCCCTTTTATTTATGAATTCTGAATTAGACACCATTCGCTAACATTTAAAATTCCAAATTACAAGTTACACTCCTTTCACTGTTATTAGCAACAAGTAACAACATCATTGTTACCACATTTTGGCCGTAACTCCTGTATTAAGAAGATTTACAATACTTTACTGATACAGCATACTTGCTTATTATTCCTAAACTTCTGATAGAACAAATTGCTTGTTCTGTTAACTGTGATAATATCTCTCATTTTATATAATATACCAGATAACAATTATCATGTTCTAAATAAGAGTGTTCATTTACTGATTTAAAATTTAAGACTTAAATGTTGTTAAATGAAATGGAAGCATATAAATATTGACCATAGGTATAATATTAATCACCTTTTTGGCATTTTTAACTTTAAACGGGGATCTTTATACCAAACACCGTTTATGCTCGAATTACTTTAGAGCTCGTATATAATTTGTGTTATCCCTAAGACTATTAACTTACTATATTGTCTTCAGATTTATCTCAAACAATTTAATTAGGATCTCCGAACTTCTTCATATTTTTGGCTTCATTTAATTCGACTTCAGATGTTACTTCTTATGTGCATGATGTGACTATTCTGTTAGAAATAAGTTTTGGAGACTTTTATCTTAGGTATGGAGATGGCTTTTAATATAAAGGTATAACTTTCACTAGGTAATTACTTCAAATTCATCACAACTGGAAAAAAAAATGAAAATTAAAAAAATTACATTGTTTATAAGTAGAATAGTAAAAAGTACGATCAATATTCTTTTCCCTGTCAAGTAAAATGTGAGTTCGCATATTAATTAACGAAATTACTTTGTGTATAAATAAAATGGTAAAAAGTACGATCAATATTCTTTTTTCCGTCACGTAAAATATGAGTTCGCATATTCAGGTACTGCATCAAGAAGATATACAAGAAATAGATAGAAAAAATGATAAACAAAGTTTCAGAGGTTAGGAATTAACAGACCTCAGAAGTATGACCTTTTAAAACAGTCACGTCAGAGTTGGGAATAAGTGTAGACATAGATGCCGAATTATTGTCGATTTCCATTGGATCCGGTGCAACTCCACATTGCAAGAAAAATATTAATGAGTAATAATAAAAATAAATACCAAAAATTGCAGAAAGATGTAACAACCAGCCATCAGAGATACCAAATGGTTTCTAATTGCTTTATGAACAAGAACGTTATATATAGAAGATGAGGGAACGCAACCAAAACAAGATCCTTTGGCCCATGGTGCCATACATTGGGCTATTTGTAACATTTATAATCTAACACAAACTTCGGTCTGAGTTTTCGATTAGGGGTAACCTTTTAAGTTAAACGGTTTTCAAGCGCCACATCAGCTGCATGTCATAAAAAGGAAGTCAACTTGGTCAAAGTGATCGACACATCATTATTGACCGAGTAACCTGGTCAGATCACCTTAAAGAAAAAAGAAAAAAAAGGAAATTTATATAGCTAATATGCTGCATAATATACAGCTAACTATACAAGCATATCATGCATAAATAAATGATAAATCTTTTTCCAGGAATGTACATTACCTTCTGTCATCACATTTTCTTCATGTTGACCTCGTATTTTATCCTCTTCGCGTCTAACATCAGCAAGATCCTCGTTTTTCTTTTCTTTTTGTTTAGCCTTATCCTTTTCCCTCTCTATTTTCTCTTTCTCCAACTCACGTTCTTTGTCCCTTATTTGTTTTTCCTTTTCTTGTTCTTTTTCTCGGTGAATATCCAATTCCATTTTCTTTTCTCTTTCTCTAGCATGTTTTCGTTCCTTTTCTCTTTCTCTGGCATGTTCCTGCTCAATTTCCTTCTCTCTTTCTTTAGCATGTTCCTTCTCCTTCTCTCTAGAATGCTCTTTTTCCTTCTCTCTAGAATGTTCTTTGTCCTTCTCCCTAGAATGTTCTTGCTCCTGCTCCCTATTATCTCTGTTTTTTTCTCTGTTTTTATTTTTTTGAAGATTTTGCTTCTTCTCTTTTATCATTTGTTGTAGCTCATAAACACTTTTTGTGATAAGATCAATTGGTTGTATAAAAGAGAAATCTTCATCGACATCAGAATCGTTCTGAAAACCCAACAACCCCATTAGTCAAATAAACTAAATCAACATATTCAGTAAATGTAATAAAGATTGTAACTGTGCTTACACATGTTAGATTTGCTTCTAGTTCAAGATACTGAATTCCTTTTTGCACAAATGTTACAAGAGCACCAGGTGGAACTAAATTTCCATCTATTGTACTTTTATTCAGTGCAGCCTCATAACCTAATGTGAAGGCAGTATGTGTGAAACCTGAAATAACCTAATAAGTTAACATCAATAGTTCCAAAAATCGGTGGCCCGATTAAACCGAAGGTTAACAATATCTCATTTTGCAACTTATAATCATTTCCAGGAAACTGATTTATGTCCATTAAAGCAACTGATTTCATTTCAAGCCTCAGGTCACATGCTTATGACCTTGTTGAGAAATCAAGCCTTTTAAATCATAAACTTAATTAATTTTCAGTGATTTAGCCCCCAAACAGAGAATCTATATTACATGTCAGCAACTTACCAAACTCCAGTCATATGTAAATCAGCAAACGTAAACAAAACACACTCTCCCAAAAAAAAATGAAACAAACAGGGGTAAAATTTCATGTTTATGACTATTATCATTACGTAATTCAACCTCAATAGCCAGATGCCTCCCAAATTTGAAAGAAGAAAAAATGCAATTCTAAACAAAATTTACAGTGACCTTGCCCCAAAAACAAAATCTATCGGCCGCGACGTATCAAATCCAGGACAACTGAAACCGAATAAGGATAACACATCCACTAAATTTGCAACAACACAAAATTAAAAAAAAAAATACTTTAATAGGTAGAAACTGAAGTAAGAACAGACCTGATTCGTGAAGATAGCGGTAGACCAGGTAGTTCAACTCGTGCGAATTCATGTTAATCATCGCACAATTATCAACATCCAGCCCTAATTCGAAGTTTTCGGGCGGAAATTGGTTGAAATGGAGATGAAATTAGACGGATTCCCGGAGGTATGGTAAGGGTTTTGGAGTGAGAGAGTTATAAAAAGGGGGAGGAGGTCCCCAAACCCAAAAGGGGCAAAAGTGCAAAACCCGAGTTTTGAGTGTTGGGGTAGTTGAACGGGTTAGAAAGAAAGACGTTGTGTAACCAAGGGTACATTTTAAATTCCGTACCTCTTCGGTTTCACGGGTTACCATCTGAAACTACACTATATGCATTGTCTAGTTTTTTTTTTTTAACGGCAAATTTGAATCACTGACGGGGTATTACTTACCCATCTATCCGATCATCTTCAATCCCCATCAAGAGGAAACTCACCATAGATAAGAAACCCACATGGCCCAATATGTAACTCTCATTTATTTATTTTTTGTTACACGTGGGACTTGAACCCAAGACCTCTCATTTATAATGTCTTGGGTATGCATCGTCTAGTTGACTTCCGATTTTATTTTGAGCCCGATCCGTAAATGTTAACCCAAGGAAACCAAGATTTTGATGATGAAGAGAGAGAAAGAGTTAATTTTTTTCTTGTTTAATCAATTTGCCGCTCACTAAAATGCAATAAAATATGAAATTGATCACATCATCATGCTCGAACTCGAAAGACGATCCAAATGAGGTGTGATTCGATACAGTTTGATGGTTATTTGAAAAACAGATGTCGAGGAACCCGTACCCACCTAAATTGGAACCATGCCCACCTAAAAATGAAGCCTTAAGGGTTCATTTTCTCTCTCTATACTCTCTCTCATGTAGCATGATCATATTGGATCTTCATTTTAAACCCTAAGGGTTCTTTTGTGACCATACCCTAACCCCCCCCCCCCCTCCACCCTCACATTCTACTAGTGGTGTGCAAAATCCGGATGCGTTTGGTAAACGGTCAGTGTTCATTTAGATTCTATGGTTTGAGAACGGCGTGATTCAGTTTGATTACGTTCAGTTGTAACCAGAGGTTCTATTTAAGTTTAAGTTAAGATACAATTCATGTAACAAGTTATAAATAAAACTAAGATTAGTCAACAACTTAGGGACCAAGTAATAGACCCATATATAATAACCGATCCGAAAGTTCTTCACATCCAACAATCATATCTTTCATTTTTGTCTCTCTGTAAGTAGTATAGTTAATGAACATTCATGTCATACAACTCGTATAATTTTATAATCCTCGTATGGTCCATATAACATGTGCAAAACTCACTTTCACATGATCATATAGCGTTATGGATGTCTCATATGGTCTCTAATAAGATGGTAAACAACCTGAATGGTCATAATATAGCTCAACATGTTAAGTTTATGGGTAAATTGTTTCTAATTATATATTATATTATATTACAAAGATCATGTGTAAATGAATAGTAATCGAAGGCACAACCATAGTGTGCCATGTGGTAGGTCATGTGTTTTTAATTGCATTTTAGTTATTTGTAAATCACTTTTTTAAGTGCTCTACCAAATACCAATGGCTTGCCACGTGATATGGTATGATTGTTATGTTTAATTCTTTTTTAAATGGGTTTTAATGTTTTTTATTAGGAAAATTGGATTTAAATAATCCCAAGTTTTGAGAGTTGGCCGGTAATAATCCCACTTTCAATAATAACTCTCAGTGGTCCCAAGTTTCACCCTATTTACTGATAGTGGTCATGCCGTTAAAAAACTTAACGCCGTTAAGTTTTTGATGGCGTGGTACGAGATGTGGATATTTATTTAATTTTCTTTTTTTAATCTCCTGCCACATCACCATCTTCTTCTTTTCATATAATTTTCCACCCTACCACCACCACCTCCACTTGCAACCCTACGCCGCCACCGTTGGATCAAAGAGGGTCGGAGAGCCTGCTCCTCCAGCGAGGACTCCGGAGAGGAGGTTAAAAACCTTAATCTTTCTTTCTTGGATAATATGAACCGGAAGTTTCCTCGATCACCAGATCAAAAAACTCAGCAACAATTCAGCGTAATTCGATCAACATACGGGTCAAGATACCTCTTTCTTGGATGTAATTTATAAATTGCATGTAGATGAGTATGTATTCTATCCAATGATGAAATTGTTTTGTTGGCATTGTTATTCTATGCTTATAAGATATGGATAATTGACGACTTCCAAAATTGGGAAATGAGCCCTTTCATCAACCACTGCAACAAACTGACATAAAACCTCGAGCAAGCTATCAAACGTTTCATCCACGTGTCTCCTAGGTAATTAATTCTCAATATTAAAGTCGTTGTCTTCAATGTAATTGCACTCAATTTCGCTATTGGTTAAAATTTTCGCTTGTTTCAACGCACTTTGATCAAGGAATATCGTAAATGAAAGCAACTGCATTTTTTTTAATTTGTTTCAATTGATTTACGTGATACGTTTTCTGTCGAATTGTTGTTGAGTTTTTTATCTGGTGATCGAGGAAACTTCCGGTGCATATTATCCAAGAAAGAAAGATTGGGGTTTTTAACCTCCTCGCCGGAGTGCTTGTCGGAGGAGCAGGCTCTCCGGCCCTCTTTGGTCCAACGGTGGCGGCGTAGGGTTGCAGGTAGAGGTGGTGGTGGTGGGGTGGAAATTATATGGAAGAAGAAGATGGTGATGTGGCAGGAGATTAAAAAAAAAGAAAATTAAATAAATATCCACATCACCTGCCACGTCATAAAAACACTCAGCGGTGTTAAGTTTTTTAACGGCAGGACCACTATCAATAAATAGGGTGAAACTTGGGACCACTGAGGGTTATTATTGAAAATGAGATTATTACCGGCCAACTCTCAAAACTTGGGATTATTTAAATCCAATTTTCCTTTTTATTGTCTTTTAATTATTTCTGAATAATTTTTTTAAAGTGTTTTTTTATTTTAGTTTTAGTTTCAAACCCACTCAATCCTTTTAATATTTACACATATGTAATTGTAATGAAGCACACAACCAATATAAAACAGGCACGCACAATAATGTATGTGCCGTAATAGTTATCATTCAAAACATGGATTCATAATATAACTTTTAACTTTTAAGCAAAATAAAAAAGTATAATTAATAAATAGACAGAAGTATTCATTTACCACAGCCTAGTGGTCACATTAATCTATTTCGCATCCATTAGTGACGCTAATACCAATCGGTTGCCATCATCACCATTGATGTAACCACCACCACCAATACCACTATCTTCTGTCTACACTATCAACGTCACATCATTTGACACTTTTGCATAATTCAAAGACCAAATCGGTTATTGAACAAGGCAAAGATTACTTTTAGCGGAAGTGTTGTTATCGACCTCTTTTCAGTTGGACCGAGACCAATAATATAAAGTAAGGCTAGGCTATGTTTTGGAATGCAAACACTAATAATGTTTTAAGAACCTTTCTTATAAAGAACTTATAAATATTACAAAGTTAAATGGGGGTCTAAGACACAATGCCTACTGTAAGGGTACAGTAGCCAATTATGTCCTGACATGTGACGTTTACTTGGACATCTAACGTAATTTTTTTTCTTTAATTTCCCAGCTTCTTTAAGGTGTTAAGTATAGTTTAGTTTGTTATGTGTTACTACTCAGGTCTTAGCGTAGTGGCTTTTCAAAATTTTAGTGGACGTTAAGTCTCTAGTTTGAAGGTTGTATCCTTCAAAAAAATGTTTGTTTGTTTCTTTACACATGTGCTACTTTTTTCCTATACATGTTTTCCCTTCTTTCCTTTATATAATCTCCGTCTTTTACCTCGATTCTTTTTTTTCCGACTCGACTTCTCTTCGTCGTCAGGTGTATCTCTCTTCATCAGCTCATCATCGAATCAAAGTTGTGTGTTTTAGTTGATTGTGTTCATCGCTTGCTTACGAGTTCTTCTTTGCTTCATTGTTGTTTTCACTTTTTCCAGTTGAAAGTTGATTTGTTGCTTCCTCTTCGCGTATTGTATGGCAGGTATGTTTGATGTTGTCGATTTGTGTGTTTTTGGTGTTGAATGTTCATATTTCACCGATGAGGCGATGATGTTTGAATTCGTCTTACTCTTCATATAGATTTAGTCAATTTTTCTGTAACACCCTTCCCGTTATAATTAACATTTTAGATGCTTTGAAAAACGGGCCATAAAATTTTGTTTATATTAGTTATCAAAATCTGGTTATAATACCCCATTTACAAAACTAGCCATTATTTAAAATCTATCATTTACTCTTGTTCAATTGATCAGAATAATGAATCTCATATATGAGATTCCTTGACACATAACCAAGACCCTTAAATATCAATGAATGACACATTTTACTGATGTGTTCGGAACAACTCTAAATATACTAACTAAACCTAGACCTAATCCTAGACCTAGATACACCTAATTTTACCAAAAATCCTAACTAATCGAACCCTAAGGCAAGTGTACTTGTCGAATTATAGTAAAGCTATGGAAGACAGGGATTATCGAACCCTAGGGACACTCTATAGACAAGACTCAACCTAGGACCTAAGAATGGAAATTTGAGAGATTGATTTTGGGTTTTAGATTGAGATAATTAAATTAACTAACTTAGCAAGTAGCAAATGAACGAAGGGAACTTTAGGACAAACTCAGATGTTAAGAAGCATACCACCTAGACCTAGATTCATAATCAACATCCATAACTCTATATCGGCTATGACACTCTGATGGAAGCTAGTTCACCTTTTAAGTCTTTCTTAGCTAATAACTCTAATGCTCGAACAAGGGTTCACATTTTGGGTACTTCCCACTTCAGCTAAGCCTAACCACCCTAGAAACAATCTAAGGCACCCTAGACCTAACATGAGCTACCATTGATTTTCTACAACTGACACGAGCAACAAGTTAGCCAATTCCCTAGGATGCTTCCTTTTGAGATAATGCTACCCTAGTTTGTTAACCAACCCAACTACCCGACAACTATCATCCTTTTAAGCTTATTTAGGAGGCAGCACACAAAGTTCAAGGAAACAATTGATATTCGATCCTATGATCAACTAAATTTAGCTAACCACACTAATTTGCAAACACACAGTCACACAAATTAATTACCCAACCCAAACCGAAAGACATCCGCAGATTACGTAAGTATCGTCTATCAATTGGAACCCTAAATTAAGTACACATATGCATCAGCTACAGAAAATATATGAAGTTTAAAGAGTCATTACATCAATCAAGTATTCAAAGCCAAAATAGAGTTGTAAATATCAGTTAATCATCAAATTGGTCTAGATGGTACAATAAATTTAGCCAACAATTATGTATGGTTCAGAAGTAAACATAAAGTCTTAGCAGAAAACATGGTCAGTTATTACAAGGAAATCAAGAAGAGACAAAAACCGAATGATTGATTTGTAGATGAAAGAGTCGATCCATGCCTTCCCCGATTGATTCCTTGTTGTTCCTTAGCTCCCAAGTTCGTCCAAAATCGCCCAGAGTCGTCCACAGGTTGAGAGATCCGAACTAATGACTTAAAATCGAATTTATAATAAAACCCTAAAGTTTCCGAAAAAACACCCTCTAAGTGTATCGCTTAGAGGGTCATAAACTTGTAGGCGATACGCCTGAAGGGCATGCGGCGATAAAATAGTCGGTCAACCAAAATTAACAGGCTATTGACTTTTCTATTGCACGCCTATCGCTTACTCCTCCTTATGGTCTAGGCGATACGCCTAGACCCTCATTTTCAGCACTTTCTTCCTTTTTTTCTTTCAATTCCTTCACTTCGCTCAATTATCATGTGGCCTTGGGATTGCCTTAAACACCTACAAAAGCACATAAAAACATAAGAAAAGACTCAAATAACTAAAATAACCAAGAACACATAAAATGTCTCAATAATCAACTAAAACTGACTCGAATTGGACTTAAATATATAAATAAAGACTCGGAAAATTAGATGTGTTTACAACACAACATCTACCCTCAACATTATTTAACTATTCTAACTCAACATCACTAACAATTCTAACGGTGATACACACACGTTCCATAGAAAATGCTCTAACACATATAATTCAGAAAAAGTTGGAGAATTGTTATACTTCTTCACTTGCCTTTGTAGCTCCAAAATTTCTATTTCGAGCTCAGAAATTTTGGTATTAGCATCTTTTCGTTTGAGATCCTATGAGCTCCTCAGACAAGACATCAAATTCAAACTTATGTCTTCTTCTCAGATCATGTTCTGTAAGAACCTCCTTAGTAACCTTCTTAATTTCTTCTGATAATCTGAAGCATCAACCTTCAAAATCCTATTTTGATTTTTTAACAAACCCACGCACTTTCTCAAGCTATTCTCGAAGATTGATAATTGTCTCAAAAGCTTCTTCAGTGATTTTGTTACCTGTTTCATAGTTTTCTTGAAGATGATAACTTCTAGCAAACAAATCATCAAAAGTGTCTTTAGCATCTTTTTGTGCAGCCTTTGCTTTGTTGCACTCTTCAACTAACACCTCTTTTTCTTTCAATAAAACGTCTTTGACTTTAGCAAATTCATCACAATCGTTCTTTGAAATTTCCAAACTTTCTTTTGTCCTTTTCAGTTCATTAGACAACAAACTCCTTTCCTCTAATAATGCAACATTCATGTTGAGTAAAGTATCACAAGCTTCACAATTAGAAGTAGCAGCAATTGGAGTTTCTATCACAAACTCAGTACTTCCATCCACAAATGTTCCACAACTACTTGAATCAGAGTCAGAAGTAATACAGCTTTCATCAATAGTAAAAGATTGAACCATAAAAGCTGACTCATCACTAAACACTTTTCCCAAATTATAACCTTCGTCACTTTGAACAATTAAAGCTTTAGGTCCTGAATTTTGTGATGTTTGTGCATTAGTAACCTTAGATGATTGAACATTGTTCGCTGAATTAGATGAACACCTTTTGATTGATTACATTCTTTAGCAAAATGTCTAAACTTGGAACGATTAAAACAATTCACCTTCCATTTTATCAAGTCTGGTTTTTCCTCCAGAATTCAGACCTTTCTTCCCAGTTTTATCAAGTCCCATTTGTCAAAACTTGCAAATTGCCAATTGAGATCCATTTCTTCCAAGTTATATGGATCTAATTGCTCATAATCTTCTTTCGTAAGCTCCGCATTGTTAACATTTCCAGTTATAACCCCAAAATATGATGAAACCAATGCAGACATCAAGGCCATATAGTTATTAGTTATTTTCACTAATAAAGCACTTTGAACGCCATGAGCTAGAACAATAACATTACAACCTCGAGAATCTCCCCCATTGTCTGAATATCCAAATTTTTTCCCAACCAGAAAAGTTGTGGGAGGTGATTGACTAGGCATGTTTGACTTCTTAGCACCGAGAGTTGATTCATTTTCACCATAATACACTGCATGATTTTGAATATGTGTAGGCATTGACTTTGAAACATTCATTTCTAGGTCTCGTGCTTGTATTCTTTCAACCAAATCATTGAGCGACCAACTTGAATATTCCTTATCTTGAGTGATCAAAAGAATATAATTTTCCAATTTTTCAGGTAACGTTTCAAGTAGTTTTTCTTTCAAATCAGCTTCATCTTTCTTGATGTTTACTAAAGTCATTTAACTCAGAAAATATGAAAATCTAGTAATCAGCTTTGAAATATCTTCATTTGGATAATGTTTGAAATTTTCAAACCCTTTCTTCAAAACCTTCTGCCTACTTTTCTTAAACTGATCATTACCCTCACATCTTTTCTATAATGCATCCCATAATTCTTTCGATGTGGTATAAACAGAAACTGATGTAACAAATCTTTGGGTAATGCCATGGTTAATGTTCCATAAGCTTTTTGTTCAGCTTGATATGTCTTCTTTTGGTCAGTTGTCAAAATTCTTTGCAAAATCGGCCTTCCATTTGCACCAATTGGATATATGTATTGTTCATTAAAAGATAACCATAGATCGATATCATTATTTCCCACATACGCTTCAAATCGTTTGACCCAACTATAATAATCTCCAAGCTTCAACAGTTTAGGAACCTTTTGGCTTGTTCCTATTTCATTATCGTAATTGAACATAGCTTCAACCGAATTTTGCATCGCAGCATACCCTTGAATATCATTAGATATCTTGGGTATCAAAACTTCAACTACAAAAAACAGAGGTCTTAGAAATGGAATTTAGGTATCAAAACGGATGATAATGGCTATAAGGCTAATAAAAGCGTAGATATCTTCGAGACGGTCGCTTTGGCTGGTATTAGCTCCCGTAACTCAAAACAGAACTAAAGTTACATCAGTTTTAGCGAAAACTAGAAAACTGACGAATGAACAATATGCTGGCCGAATGAATTGATTTACCGAATGAATATATTCAGCGAATGAACAACAGAAATAAACACACTGAATGAAGTGTAACAACCGAATGAAAGTGATTCGCCGAATGAACGATATTCGGCGAATGAAATCAAAGAATGACCGAGAGAATGGAAATTTAAGCAAGCCGAATGATCACATAATGACGGCCGAATGACTAGCGAATGAAACTAACTTCTCATTCGGTGAAACATTTTTTACCACAACTTTTTGATTTTTGCAAATTTAAAGAAGCCGCTTTTATAAAAAATGATTTATAAACTGATTTAGAACAGTTTGGTCGGATCCAAATTTGAAAAATGTGACTTTTACAAAACTGATTTTTGAAACATCTCAAAAACTTGATGTTTTCACTGAACTGAGCAACCAAAAGCTCTGAAACCATTTGTAATTGCCCTGAGCAGATCTTGTTCAGTGTTTCAAGTATGGAGAACAACAGAATTAGTAAATATAATGTTGAGAGTTATTTCATCGAATGAACTAGACAGACTCAGACCCACCGAATGAAAAGTCAACTGGCAAAAGTTGTAAATGCGCTGAATGAGGTTGTTATTTATAGACAGCCCGTCCACCGAATGACTCATTCGAGGTCATTTGCCACAAATTCGGTGGAACTCATTATCCCATACAAAATACAGTGACTCGCTCGGAACGCTCTAGCAACTGTTACAACAAGACTCGATACATCATATGAGACATAGACACTTTGTACTAACAGGAAAAGCAGTCCTAAGCATATCGCTTGGAGCCTTAGGTTGCTCTAGGAGATAGGCCTAGAGCCTCCGTCTGGCAGTCCCTTTGACTTTTTTTGACTTTTCACCTTTTTTAATGTTTTGGCCACAATTTTCAATGATTTGACTTTTCCTATGTTTACCATTCTTTTTATCACATCAAATCCAATAGAATCAAGTATCAACATGCCATATAACAATTAATTGTATATTTTTATTCTTCTTTCAGCATGCGTTATTTTTAATTAATTCTTGCGTTATTATTTCTTAATCACAACTTTTCAGATATTAAGTGCAACTTTTTATGTTATATTGAATGCGTTATTTAGTTTTATTCTTACGTAATTTTAAAGGATATCTATCAACTCTATTTTTGATGCGTGATTATAAACATAAAATTACATTAATAGTGTGCGTTATTTTTACATTTATTAGTGTGAGTTTTTCATCATGCGTAATTTTATAATTTACTAGAGTGTGGCCGGGGTTAAACCAACCTCAACATGTTCAGTTCTTTAAGTAAAAGAGGCCTATAATAGTTGTTTGTCATTAGCAATAGTCTTATATTCATTGTATTTGCTAAAGACAATGCACATCATGCATATATAATTACAAATATAGTTGTAGTTCAATGGTGTAGAAGTAGCATATAAATAGTTTAAGTTTGTCAGAGTAGACCAGTTTAATGAAAGCAAACCCACAAATACTAATAGACATCAAATAGGGCAGTTTCATTCGGTTGGGCTCGTTCCTCGTGAAGTTTGTTCACAATGCCTAACCAGTCAAAGTTCAGTGTTTCAAGGATAGTTAAGTCATTATCCCAAAAATAAGATTACAATGCCCATTCCAAACTCATTCAAACTATAAGAAATAGTAAACATCCATAATATTGTCTGCTTGCAAATAACCCTCCTCCAACATGTAGTGAAACATGCCACGATCACCAGGTTGCATGTCATGTTCATCAAGGAAAGCCGTCCAATTCCTAACCGCATACCTAAACGTGAAATTTATCAAGATCATTAATACATTAAATAATAAACACTATTAAGTACATTTGTATAATGGTTAAATGTACGTGATATAACACGGATGTTGTTAGAGCATATTCCTATGCTAACGTGTGTCTCGTGTATTGTATCTAATATAGAGCGTTTGTGTGAGTTATAGTGGCTTCATGCTGAGGTGGCCGGACCAAATGGTACGCAGGTCATTTGGTACGGGCGTACCAAATGGTACGCTGGTGATCCGCCAGCTAGCATCTGTCTACTATAAATAGTTCGTGTTAGAGAGAGCATGTAGTTAGTTTTGTCATTTCTCTATCTCTTAACTGTGTGTTCTTTAGTTGTTTATCTTTCTACAAGTGTACTCTCTTTGTGAATCAATAAAGCGAAGCTTTATTTACTTCTCGTTGCTTATCCGTTTATCGAATCATGCAGTAGTAAGATCGTACAGTGGTTTTACAAGTGGTATCAGAGCAATTGGTTGCTCTACTACTGTGATTTTGGTAGATTTTCGAGTTCTAGAGTGAGAAAGTGTGGGTTTTTTTTCGTTTTTCATCAAATTTTCGCAATTTAGAGTGTTTCAGAGGTGAAAAATGATTTCTGAGTGTTCCTGGAGTGTTTTCGCATCATACTGAGTCAAATTCCAAATCCAAACGTTGAAATTCGCGAAAATCAGACGAATCAGGTTCGAACAACGTTGGTCCGCTCGAAGAACACTTGGTCCGCCGTTGGTCCGCCGCTGGTCCGCACGGCAATCTTCATCCGTATTCTGGTCCGCTGAAACTGGTCCGGTAGGCAATCTTTAAAGTTGGTCCGTGGCGGTTATTTTCTGGTCCGCCGTACCATTTGGTCCGCCGTATCAAATTTGGTCCGCTGAGGTAATCTGATCCGCTGGTTCATTTGGTCCACTGAGCATATTTTGGTCCGCTGATTTGATCTGGTACGGAGATTGGTACGCTGAATTCTTATGGTCCGCTGAGAATTGATTGGTCCGCTGACAGAAAACATATCTTCACTAAAACTGATGTAACTTGCAAACCGTTTGGAGTTACGGAACCCAATACCAGTCAAAACGTTCGTCTTTCCGAGATCTAGACTTGTACTCACCTAATGGTTTGTACCCCCTAGTTTGACCCCCAAAATCCGCTTGGAAGACCTTCTTTTTTGAGTTCGAAGTTTTGACGGTAAATTTTTAATTTCAAGATGAGTGATTTTCACGCATTTTGCGCTGCTCAAACTTCGATACAAGCTATGATGAACTATGATAATGAGATAGGAACAACTCAGAAGGTTCCTAAGTTGTTACAATTGGAAGGTTATCACAATTGGAAGAAACGTTTTGAGTCATACATATTTTCTCAAGATGTTGATTCTTGGATTCCGATTGAAAAAGAATATGAGTATCCGATGATAAGCCCGAGAAAGCCAAAGATGATAAGTGATTTTGATGCTGACGAAAAGAAGTTCTTTGCCCGAGAAAAGAAAACATATAGCTTTCTTACAATGGCTTTACCTAAAGACTTGATGCATCAGTTTAAGAACTACACAACTTGTAAAGAATTGTGG
Source organism: Deinandra increscens subsp. villosa (assembly GCA_039602395.1). NCBI lineage: Eukaryota > Viridiplantae > Streptophyta > Magnoliopsida > Asterales > Asteraceae > Deinandra > Deinandra increscens. The sequence continues at coordinate 54,829,769 of JBCNJP010000009.1, read as the reverse complement.
GATGCTATTGCTGAAAGATGTGAGGGTAATGAGCAATACAAGAAGACTCGAAAGAAAGTTTTAAAGAAAGAATTTGATAATTTTGGACATTGTGACAATGAGAATATCAAAGATTTGATTGCAAGGTTTTCACATTTGATCAATGAACTTGAAGTTGTAGGTGTCAAGAAAGAAAGTGATGAATTGAAGGAAAAGTTTCTAGAAGCTCTACCCGAAAAATGGGAGAATTTTGTTATGATGTTGACTAATGATCCAAACTACTTAAATTGGTCATTTAATCAATTGATAAGCAAATTACAAGCTCGTGAAATGGAACTGCTTGTGAAAAAGTCAGCAACTCCGTTTGTTCAAAATCCTGAAGTATATTTTGGAGCAAATTCTGCTACCATGCATGCTAAAGCAAATTCACATTCTGTCTCAAGCAGTAATCCACCGGTAACAGCTTTTCTTGCTAAAAAGTCAGAAAATAATGGTTATTCTTCAGGCTGCAGTTTTACTATTCCTGATAAATCATCAAGCAAGTTTACTTCTAATCAAGCAACCGACGCTCTAGCTGCTTTGTTGAGTGCTTTTGTATCATCTTCATCTGGTTCCATATTTAGTCAAATTGGTAATTCTGGTTTGGTTCCAGACAATCTAAACAGATGGATGAGGATCAACTAAATAAATTAGATTTGGATTGGCAGTTGGCTATGATTGCTGAAAGAGGAAGACGGTTTATAGGAAAACATGGAAAGGATTCTATCATGGGTGAATTTAGAGGCACCAAACTGGGTTTAGACAAGTCTAAACCAAAATTTTACAAATGTTCTAGTTTGGGACATTTTGCTCGAGAATGCAAGCTATCTTCTTCGAAACCAAGTACTTTGGATAAGCAGGATCACAATAAAGAAGTTAAAGCTATGATATCTCAAACTAATGAAGATTATGACTGGGCTAAAGATTGTCCAGATGAATCTGCATTTTTAGCATATATTGAGGTTGACTCGAGTGAATATGCATCTGAGACAACTACATCTGAAACATGTGATTCTGAAGTTAGTGGGTATGAGTCAACATGTGAATATTGTGCTCAAAAAGAAAGAAAGATTCAAGAATTAAGTTCTGAAAAAGAAGTATTGATTATTGAAAAAGACAGAAAGATTTGCGAATTGATTTCTGAGAAGGAAAGGTTGGTTGTTGAACATGAGAAGAAAGAAGAAGCGATGGCAGATTACAAAAGGAAGTGTGAGGTTTTTGATGAGTTTGTCAAAACTAATGCAATGTTGGAAAAAGAAAAGAAGGAGTTGATGGAAGAGTTTGTTAAGCTTCAAACACAATTGGATGAGATGGTTAATTCAGAAAAAGACCAAATTTTGAAGTTGCAAACTAAGAATGAAGAGTTGGTTAAAAGTGTTGAGAAATGGGAGAGTGAGGCAAAAGATGCGATTGGTGATTTTGATAATTTGTTTAATAAGTCAACTGCAAGAGTAGAATCACTAAAGAAATCATATGATGATCTCAAGAACGAGTTTGATGATGTTACTGCTAAGGAAAATGATCGTCAAATGGAACATTCAACATTACTTGATAAAGTCACAACTTTGACACATGACAACAAGTTGTTGAAAAGAAATATTGAGATTCATGAGGAAAGGGTGAAAAAGATTACTCAAGAGGTATATGATGCCCATGATCAGATGTGGCAAGAGAAATTTTTGTCAAATAGAGCTTCGGAGCAATTGATTGAATCAGAAAAAACATTGGGTGAAGCTCAAAAGAAAATATATGATTTAAATGTTGAAGTTTTGGATTTGAAACGACAATTGAACAATTTGAAGAATTCACATTCTTTCACAAGCTACTTGTGCAAAGATGAAAATTTCAAGAAAGTTTTTGGAAGCGAAGAGTATAATCAAATTCCACATCCAGTTATCTCATCTGATGCTCTGGCTGATATTCATTCTTCTGACATAACTGGAGATTACACTGAATTTGTATCTAAGAAATTTGAGAAGAAGGAATCAAAGTTTTCAACCAAGCACGTGAAGATAGATGAGAGGATAGGGTCTGAAGAAAAGTTGGCTGCTGAGCTTGTTCAAGCTAACAATTTGAAGGGTATTAAAGCTAAATTTACTAAGGTTGCTCAAGCTGGTTCTTCTAAGTCTCAAATGGATTTATCAAAGTTACCTGGTTATAAACGTTCTGGTTTGGGTAATAACAATCAGAGATTTGAGCAGAAAGACAAGAAGAACATGTCAAAGAAGACTCAAAAGGCGAAGAAAGATACAAGTCTTGAACAAATCTATCATTTGGCACATGTATTCATTTCTACTATCGAGAAAGGATTCGGAGGAACACAAAAGAAGAAAGATTCATCTACAAGTTCTCCGAAAGAATCTTCTTCATTTGGATCAAATTCCACTCCTCGCAGTCCTACTTCCGAATGGGTACATTCTAACCGATTTCAAGTGTTTGATGATATTTCTGATAGTATTGCATCTGATGATAGATGTCATCCAGTTCAGGGCAAGCCACCATCTAAACGATCTTATCGTTTGTGCTATCAATGTCGCCGAAAGGGACACATGGCACAGGATTGTCCTGAGACTGCCAAAAGATCGTTTTCAAACAAATCTGCCAAACTTATTGATGAATCAGGCATAATTTTTACTGAGTCAACACCATTTAAATCAAAATCTAAAACGAAACAATTTTTCAAATTTGATTCGAGTGGTGGTGGTTCATCACGTGATGATGACTCAGTTAAGAATGAAAAAGCAAAGATGCAGTGGCGACCTAAGTTGGTTACCGATGCTGCAAATGATTTTACAAAAGACACTGGTCGATCAGAAGCTGTGTGCTTCGGGTCATTTGAGTGCTAATCATTTAAACCAGGGGGCAGGGTTCTTCAAGAAGATCTGTCGGTGATTGTGAAGTTCAAGCTTCACGCAGTTACTGATAGTGGAGTCTCCTGCTTAACTTAAATTGAATGCCTCATATTTCAAACCTGAAAGTTTTTCTGAAAGCGTAAACTGAACGGTATCAGTGTCGATTGGTCAATTTTCTTTCTTTTTACATTCGGTATGTAGTTTAGGGGAGAAAATTGAAAAAACCAAAAATAGTGTCTTTGTGTTTTTGTTTTTGTTAAGATGGAAATCCAAAAATAGAGTTTTCATTTTAAGGGGGAGAAAAATGGAAAAATACAAAAACATTGAAAAAGGGAAAAATTCAAAAACATTAAAAAAAATGAGAAATTGTATCCGACATGATTGGGAAATGATGGTACATTGGCTTACGTGTCTGACTAATGGATAAAATAGATGAAAAAGCCTTAAGATCATTGTTCGATGTACTTGGTAGGCTCGGCATTTAATCAGAAAGTATTCAGATGTGATAAACACTTTAAATACTAATGCTTGACCAAGTGGACAACATCTTGATGCATATCTCATGATATCTCAAGAAAAGATATGTGAAAAAGAAAATGAGAAGTCACTGTGTATACATGTGTTCATTTTGCAAAGATTTAAACTTGTTTGATTTTCTTTATTTTGTCAAACGATCGGACTTTCTTTGCGTATCGAAAGATCGACCTGATTGTTGTTCGTTTGACGTTCTGCTTTATTTTCTTTGGTGTTTCGTATAACTCATCGGACTTTCTCTGCGTGTACGGGAGTACCGACCTGATTGTTGTTGGGTTATACAATTTCAACTTGTTTTTATTTTATTTTTTTGTTAAATCCGAGGCCTTATCTGCGTATCGAAAGATCGACCTTAAGGTAGACGATTTAACGTTCTTATTTCTTTTTGCATGGAACACAGTTGACTGATTCATGATTACAATCATTATGTGACTAAATCACAAATGAAATCACAAAGTGTGATATAAAAGCAAAAACATATTTTAGTATGTCTGATAGTATCGAGGTACACTGGTCAAAGCAAACCTAATCAATTCAATAACATATCCAGATGTTATGAGTATGATTGTGCCTGAGTTTAAGATGGACAAATTATACCAGTAATCGACATGACTTATGTGCTGAAGTAATTGAAATTGAAGTATAGTTCAGCATGTCATGACCAATATGATCCCAAGTTGTGATCTTTCTCGCAAAATACAAAAATAGTGTGTGATTCAGTATTTCATTTCTGTATTGCATTTATGTTTCATATCTGAAAAATCCAAAAAGATTTTAGGTGTGTTTTAGCATAAAGTTTCAAAAAGCCAAACAGAATTTGTTTCTTATTTGTTTTCGACCGATCGATACAATGATACAAAATTCAAAATTCAAATTTATATCTTGGATTCTCGAAGAGAAGTTTTGCGCCAAGATTAAATTAATTTTCAAAAAGAAAAGGAAAGCCGCATTTCTGTGTTCTGAAATTGCAGGTTACCTGTGTGAAAAGTCTCAAGCATGGTGAAAGGGGGAGTTTGTTATATCTATCACAAGTGGATCATGAAGTTCAAAGATTGTTTAAGATTGATCCAGCCATGCAAGCTCTATTTCTGGAAAGATTTCAAGTTAAAGATCGGATGCAGCAATGCTAAAGATTGAAGACTGAAGTGTTGTTAGATAGATAGATAGCTAGATACACTACACGTTAAGGGGGAGTTTGTTAGAGCATATTCCTATGCTAACGTGTGTCTCGTGTATTGTATCTAATCTAGAGCGTCTGTGTGAGTTATAGTGGCTTCATGCTGAGGTGGCCGGACCAAATGGTACGCAGGTCATTTGGTACGGGCGTACCAAATGGTACGCTGGTGATCCGCCAGCTAGCATCTGTCTACTATAAATAGTTCGTGTTAGAGAGAGCATGTAGTTAGTTCTGTCATTTCTCTATCTCTTAACTGTGTGTTCTTAAGGTGTTTCTCTTTCTACAAGTGTACTCTCTTTGTGAATCAATAAAGCGAAGCTTTATTTACTTCTCGTTGCTTATCCGTTTATCGAATCATGCGGTAGTAAGATCGTACAGTGGTTTTACAGATGTACTTTTCCTCTAAAGTCTATCACAAAAACATCAGAATCTCCCACCCTCACATTCATATTTATAGTGGCCTCGATGTCAGCCATATCCGCAAGTGTTACTGATGGTTTCTGCGAATAATATAGGAAGCCTATTAAGAATAAAAAACTGAACCACTTAAAAATAATATAGGTTGTTGTAGAGTTCGACACGCAAGTCTTTTTGAATATTTTCTTTTTGTCTATCCAAGATAAAACATTGAACAAAAGATAACCCTCATGCCTTATTAACCCATTTATAAGTAACTGAGTCGAATTTTTTACCTCTTAAATTTTATGACCATGGATTTACTTACTTGAGTGCACCTTCAAGTAGTTGGAATAATACAGTAATATTAATGGCATAACTATCAAGAACACAATGAGGATAAAGAAATAAACCTGTACAGTGACACAACAAAAACTTGCAAAGAAACAAAATGCAAATGACAATTAGAGAAAGGACCACTTTATAACACATATACATAAGCATTAAGAAATAAAACAGAACAGTAATCAGTTACAAAGTATGTAAAGTATCGTTGTAAACAATTAAACAGTTAAAGAAAATTTTAAACACTCACTGAATAACTCTGTATAAACAGGAAATAATTAATTTTTACCATTTCAAGCACCATTCTTAATCTATACTAATACCTTTTCTGAGAAGAGTGTTCCAACACTACCAAAGAGCTAAGTAGTATTGCTTACTATGCAGTGTCATGCTTATTGGTTGATTCTTAGCATCAAAGAAGTCAACCACATACTTCAGTGAATAAAGTATCACAATCTAAGCGACAATTATAAGTCACAATTGCATGATAAATAAGAAAGAAATAAGTATAATATCAGAAACAATAAACAATAAAGAAGCAAGGTAGATTCATCAAAATGCATGAAAGTTTAGTGGAACTCAATTACAGTTTTTATGACCAATCCAGATAAGGTAGTCAAGTATGGTTCTCAAAACATCATATTAACAAAAAAAAAGAACACCAAATGACAACTACATGTTTGGTGGGAACATCCATTCCACACGGCACTCCACATCACGCTCGTTTGCTTCAGCGTCCCTGCGCAGTGCTTGCAGCCTCCGGAGTGTTGCTTCCTTGGTGTCAATTTCATCACGTAGCAGGAACGCAGCAGAATATCGGAAGGGGGAAGATTCTTGGTTAAGAACAATCTCTAGGACTCTTCTATTCTCCTCCAGCAATCTGTTAACCACTTGCATGACCGCATTGAGCTTGGCGATGATCTTGTTATTGCTGGCTGCTAGGAAACTGCGAACGTAGTCTTCCATTGTGGTTTCTTGTTCCTAAGCACTAACATTGGGTATAAAATAGTAAAAATCTAAAACAAAGGAGAACATTTTTTATGTAGCAATCATTTTTAAAAACTGATTATTCTACAAAGATCAGTCATAAGTGTAATAGAAAATCACAATTGTTTATCATTATGTCAAAAGACAATGATGTGATTAAATTTAAACAAAAACAGAAAACTTGTCTAGAGAAATGATTTTTCATTCTTAGTGGTGTTATTTAGTATTTTAGTTTCATCAAACTTTTCCAATGTTTGTCATCTACACATCATATATACTATCATAATTGTTACAATATCGATATCAAATTGAACATTAACTTTCTATTATCATGAGTCGAGAGTCAAACTGAATAATCTCTTTTTAAGCTATATATACCCGAATCTGCATTTTTTTTTACAATAACAACAACCATATATTTACCAAAAAAGTGCAGAACTCTCCTATGAAAGCTTAAATTCCTTGGGGAGAATGTTGTGCTAATTTGACCCAAGCATTATCTTGTTACCCACCCACTTGACCAATGACATATAAAGAATGCCCCCAACTAAAGCTATATCTGATATCTTTAACTTATTGATTGTACTGCCTAATTTTACTTTGTATATGTTTCAGCCTGGAATTTGTTTATTTCTTCCCCATGGTATTTGAATAACCGAGAAAGTAATAGTTTTCTTTTGAGCCCATCCAACCTCCCATAGTTTTCTTTTGAGAAATTATTTAGTTCCAATAACATTTGCAATTTGATAAATAATTAATCTCCACCCGTTCACAAACATTATAACATTTAGTAGGCGTTTTCATGTTTTCAAATTTCAATATGATTATTTTGGCTTAAAGGATCATAATAAATCAAATATTTTTTTTAACAACAATAAATCAAATAATTAGTTGCCTTTTTTCCAGCCATACTTTTCTACGTATGTGTTTTGTTCCAAACAACACAAAAAAAAATAATATTTGTAACTAATGGTGAATTCATGAAAACTATTGTTAGTCTAAATCCTAAATCTATTGCCAAAATATTAATTATATAACGTTTTGAGAATCTTACGTGTACATCAAAATTATATTGTGTATGCCACATGGTTTAATTTACTTATTCTTATTGGTTTACTTCTCAGCTCTGGATATCTCATTGGATATGTTTCGTGGCATCACATTCATCTCAGTGAGTGTTTGAATTTCATTTAGAAACTACGACCAGCCCTCTTTCTCTCTACAACGTCCACCGCGAAACGCTCCCTCTCTCTCTTAAATCGGAATTGCTCGCTACCTCAGTCCGCAACTCTCTCTACCTGAATCGATTAAGGGATTCATCGTCTTTATCTCTGCTTTTGAAAGATTTGGGAGTTAGGGTTTCTGCCTTAGAGGACGATTCATTTTTCAGGCGATTAAGTATTAGTCTCCGATTGTCGTTGATGCTCAGTTGACATCGTAGCGACAACGTGGTTGTTCAGTTCACATTGAAGCAACGACGTATATTTTCTCACTTTCTTATCCGATTGAAACCAGGTATGAAATTTTCTTTCTTTCTTCTCTGTTTATCATCGCTTCTTTTTTATTCAGGTTTTCCTATCAAATTTTACTTCCTACGGTTTGGTAAGCTTTAATTTTTGGCTGAATCGCATATTTCCCCATATTTTCACTACTAATTGCATATATACCCATAGTAAACTAACAATTGAATATATCCCCTCCTTTAGTAAAATGACAATTATAACCTTCAAATTGTTTATTAGGGTTTAAGAAAAGAACGTAATCGTCTCTCTGGAAGCCAACGTTTCATCTTCAACGGAAGCCATCTTGGTCACATCTTTCTGATCGATTATCTTCAAAATCACCATCGATTCATATTGGTGGAATCTTTCTGGTCGCCTTACCATTCTCCTGCATCGAAAAATCACCATCGATTAATCTTGGTCGCATCTTCCAGGTCGCGATTTTGACAACATCAACAACGATTTTGACCCAACTTCAACAACGATTCATCTTCCGTGAGTTCAACATCAAATCCTACCTGGTACGGTTCTTGTCCATAACCATTATTTTGTATAGTTCTTCTTGGTCGATTTTGACTTCTGAGCAAGAATCCATGTAAAAGATTCCATCTCAAGTTTAGACAAATTATATATCAATTTTGGTTCTCATTTTATACAAATTTATTTCTCCATCGGAATTCCTATCAATTTATGCCGTATATACCGGTGGCGGTGGCCGGAAACTATGGCCAACGCCGCTGTATGGGCAGTTTGGGTGTCCAAGAAATGGGCAATTTGAGCATCCTTTACTTAATAGGCAAAATCAGCAAGTAATACATCCGGTAGGGGTCTGATTCGGAATTATGTGCCATTATCTTGTGAGGATGAATTTGAATCAGCAAATGGTGGTAGAAAGGTTCTGACTTTGTTTTCAAGATGAGAGATGAGAGACTTTGGGTAATTATTTCTAGTTATCCTTTTCTTTAGTGTGTTTAGTTTGTAAAAGTTTCACAAGTCAAGGAGACTTTGGGTAATTGTTCCTATAAGAAATTAATTTTACATAGAAAGCTGCCTCTGTATGTGTTTACAAACATTAATACTACAACTCAAGGAGACCATGAAACAAATTCAGTTGGCATCTAAACAAAAAATGTCACTCTTAGGACTATTAAAAAATGCACTTATCCTTTTCAATAGATTCAATTATGATGTCACTGTTGCAAATTTTTTTTACTCTTATATTACTGTTTCATAAATAAATAAATTTCAAACATGGCCTCCATTCTATGTATATGTATATATATGCCTGCAAGTTAGTTACCATTTAAAATACCAAAAAGGAAAAAGGTGATGGATGACTATCCCCCTTGAGGAAGAAAACTGTCGTTTTACAGTAGGAACTGTTTGGCAGAGGTTAGATATAGAGCATAATTTTGTAAATATAAGTACCAAGTTGTTGTCATTCTAAGTACAAACTTTGTGAGGACGCTAACTAACAGAATCACATTACATGATATCGTACAATGTCCTTAACCCCACCGCAACGCGCGGGTCTATTTGCTCGTGCTTATCAATTTACATTTTAATCAAATGTCTTCTATGCCTATTTACATCTTAAAAAAGTGCCTTTTAATGTTTTAAATACATATATTAAGTCGTTAGTAGATAGTTTTACATTATGTTTATCAGTAACCACATTTGTAGCTCCATCTTGCTGTGACCTCCAGAACCTGTGATCAAGTTCACATAAGTTCACATAGACATTTCATTTTCTTGACATATATACATTCAATAAACTACATTAAACCTCTTCAAACCCATTAGCCGCCGACGTTACATTTTATTCATGTCGGACAAAGCCACAAAAGTCTAACGTCCCGGCGCTACATTTTTTTCACGTCGGAATCAATATCATGATCCTCGGGTATTAGCTTCCGGCGGTACATTTTTTTCCCGCCGGAAAAAGGATATGGTCATTAACAAAGACTAAATAGCAACAAAATAGAAATTGAAAATAATGAACTTACATGATTTTAGGAGATGGCTGGTGGGGGGACAAACAAATGAAGTTTGGATGCCTTTATATAGGATTAGAAAACATGTGTAATTAATTAACATGGAGTTGCAAGAACTCCAAAGGATCCTCTTTATTATCTATATTAAGAGTTGCAAGAACTCCAAAAGATCATTATTATTATGCTATTTATGATATCATGACTATTATTATGATGTTTATTATTACAATTAATTATTATTATTATTATATTATGATGATGATGATTGTATGACCGATTCTTTTTCAATGTATGAATGAATTAATATGGTTTAAGCATAAATGCATTTATGATGATAATTAATTTTAAGGGCAAAATAGTGCCATTACTTAACTTTTATATATATATATATAGAATATAGATGATGCATTATTATAAACATTTTCTTAAGTGTTAGTGTTTTTTGTCTGATAAACTATATTTTAAAGGAGTAATTTTAAGCAAAAATTGAATAACTTAAAAAGATAACACATTATTCATAACACAAAAACACCGAAAAAATAAAATTACAACATTATTATTGTTCTAGTGATAGGGTTCTAAAAAAGCCATATTCAATTTCACAGATGCTTTCATTTTCTTCAAGATGTTTGCAATCTCGTAGCTTTGATATTTTAGTTAGTTGCGTGATTTTTGTTGTGTGTGCGTGATTTTTGGAACTGTTTTTAGTTTTTGCTTTGATGTTTGGATACTTTGCGTTTTTTTTTTCTTTTTTTGTGTGTTTTGCGTGATTTGTTTACTATTTTTTTAAAATTGATGCGTTTTTCTTCTGTCTGTGCGTGATTTGGTAACCTCTTTAGAGAGTTACGTGACATTTTTTGTGGTTGCGTTTTTTTTTTCTTCATTTTGTTGCGTGATATAGTAGAATATTTTCATGATAATTGTGTGATGCGTTATTTTTATGCGTTATTCCTTTTTTTTTAAAATACAAATATACTCTGTTAGAGAAAAAACACGCGTATCTTTTTATTATTATGTGGTGTGTTTATTCCTATCCGTCAGATCTATTAAACGCGCGACCGATAACTATATGGGTCTCAATAACTCGTGTGGTGTGTTTCCCCCGATTAAATATATGGGTCTCAATAACTCGTGTTTGGGTTCATTAGTTTTAACCTCGTAACTCTTTAACTCGTCAAATAGTCAGGACTAACACCGTATTTGGAAAATAAAACCACTTGCAACTAAAATACTTCCGTTAGTCATGGTAGTTAACGCATGCAATTTTTCAATTGTGAGGCGCCATAAGCGTGGGCAGTTGGAGGGTTGAAGTACAAGTCAAAATAAAACAACACATCTAAATTCCCGACACATTCTTTATAGTCCACACATCATAAATTTTTAACACGAGCGACCGGTCAACTAAACATCCTTTGAATACACGAATTTATATGTTACCCCCTCTTACTATTCTATTTCTTCCAAGTTTAGCCCCTAATGAAAATAAATTTCCTAATCAATGTTCATCCGAGCTTAATACTCAAGCTCAGTCATTCCAAACAAAACAAAAGGATTAGGAGGATATTAATTTTCAAAACTTAGCGCCTAGTTAAATAGTACGTTATCGTGCTATTAGTACTATATTATTTATTCATTAAACACATTCTTATAGTTTTGTATTCATGCTCGGTAATATCATAACTCGTGTGACTCGAATGCTCTTAACTATATCAAGATCTGGTTTTATAAACTAGCTAGGGCGTGAACGGTTGTGTAATGAACGTGCTTAATCATATATGCATACGTGGTAGTGACTGTGATGGACCAAATAAAACCAACCTATGACTTATTGGTTGTTAATGACAATGCTAATTTTTTTAATGGTAAGATTAAGATTTGCTAAGTTGAAATTGTTAGAACTTTTCTATTGTAGAATTAGTATCGCTTTTAGTTAAGGAATGGGTGAACAATATGTTGTAAACTTTTTCCGTATAAAATAATTGTTAGAATAGCTTAACAGAAATTAGACACATGCGCTTTCTTTCCTCTTAGAATATAATTTTTTCCTTTTTTTTAACGTTTAAAATGATCACACTGGTATTTTGTAGGATTTGAATTCATATTCTCGTGGTTAGGGATCCAACCACTTTACCAATGCTAATGAGAAAAACGTTTTTCTCTTGAAGCAATAAATAGGTCTGATTTATATGAGAATTTGATGAGTGAGAATTAGTACAACTGGATTAAATGACAATGTAATTATGTTTGCAAAAGTCAAATGTTCATATTTATAATAATCAATAGCCGGAGGTAGCTTAATGTAAATATTTATAAGTGGGAACAAGAAAGTCAAATTCAGTGGTAGTTAGGACGATTTTACCAAGTCACCGTCCTTACTCGGTCTCTCTTCATATATATATTCACACATGCAGATGCAAATGCTCATTTTCATTAACAACCTCCTCTATCTTTATATTTTTATCTTCATCACCTTCTGTGATAGTTTCGATTAATCGACCAGTTAAATCTTACAGAATCAGATATGACAATGAGAGGATGTTTTTTTGCTTTTGGTGTCATCTTTTTGTTAATGACAACACACTCTAGTCAAGTTCATTGCCGCATTCTTGAGGCTAAAGTCATCACTACCACCACCACCATTGCGGCCACCGAGTGCAAACAATCTGGCGGTGAGATGTTAGAATTCATGATCTCCTCAACCAGGAACACAAGTGATGTTAACAGCAGCGATAATCGAAGGTTGAAGATGCGGTCATTAGGGTACAAGTTGGCTTCCGGGCCAAGCAAAAGAGGACCCGGCCATTAACATATGCAAAATTCTACATTGTTTTTTTTTTTTTTTCTTTTTTTTTCTGTTTTTGGAAACCGACATTTGAGTATAGTCAAATAGCCATTTTAAACGGACGTTACAAACTTAAACTTTGTAAACGATCGTTTGACTTTTTTTTCAAATCGTTGTTCGACTATTTCAAAATACTGAAAAAGTCATACGATCATTTGAAATTAGGAAAACGGCCCTTTGAATTTTAGAGTTGTGTAGGAAGAATCTTGGTAAGCTGTAACCGTACATGTATACACATACATAAAACTATAGCCAAAATTGCGGATTGGTCTATTTATCATCACATGAAGTACGTTCTTGTTTTTCTATTTTTTGCTTAAAAGGAAGTGTGTATTAGATATTAGATTTTTATTATTAAATTACGGTTATAAATATGAGTCTATGGGCCTGATTAGGTTTCTATGGTTTCTTATGAACTTTATATATTGTAAACCTAATCTTCAATAATATTTATCATGTTATTGAGTAATCCATAATCTTACATGGTATCACAGCCTAAACGATCCAAACCCTAGCCATTGCCACCATATGCAAACCTTCGACATGGCGGTGTGCTGTCACACCGCCGCCCTGTCCCAACTTCGTTCTCCATTTAGTTCATTTATATTTTCCTGTTTCTCTTTAAATAAAGCTTCATTTTCAATTCAATATTCCATCTACTACTCAACCAAATCTTATTGTGACATCGTTTTTATTATTCAATTCGTTCCGGTTAAAAAAAAATTCTTGCCGTTTGACAACAAGAAAATTGTTGCTACTGATTACATTCTCCTTCCGACTATTGGACTACGGTCTTCGTCATTGTGCTGCATTAATTTGGAGATCCATTCATCAATTTGGATAATATCCTTTCCAATCGGTGCCTCAATCACAAAGTTGCAAAATTTGCAACTTATTTCTTTTTTTCTTCTTTTATCTTTTTTACGAAATAATTTTTTTTTCCTAAATTTGCAACGTTTCTTCCGGTGCAATCAAAGGTGTAAGAATTTCCCATCGAAGATTTGAGTCTTTCAACATCTGTATGTTTGCTCAGGGGTATATGGTCTCGATTTGTCCATCGTGCCGCCTTTTGGACTACGGTCCTCCACCGCGCCGCCACATGGTAACATGTGAGCCCATGGGTACTTGTCTAATACTCGATCTCTTCTATTAATCTACGAATTCAAGAGATCGTCATTGGTCACGGTCAACTACTTTGTTTTTTTTTCTTTCTTTTCTTTTTCGATCTACGCATCTCGTCTCTTGATATACGCATCAAAGAGACTGCCGGTTTCTAGCCTCGCCTAGGCTTTGATCTACGGATCTCATCAATAATGAATCTCGTCTCTTGATATACGTATCCAAGAGACCACTGATTATTAGACATGACACCGCCTATTGGACTACGGTCCTAAACTAGGTCATCGCACCGGTTGATTGAAGACTTTTGCTAGAGGATTACGTGATCTGTGACATTGAAGAATAAAATTTGGCACATTCAAGCACACAATGGATTGGTTGATAGATAATTGGGATTTGGAGTCAAGAACCGAAATTGAAGCTAGTTTTTTTTTTTAGTTTTTATTATTATTTCTTATTGTTCTTCAGTCTTTTGCGTCTGATTTTCTTCCGCTACGACTGCGGGGGAGTATTAGACATTAGATTATTATTATTAAATTATGGTTATTAGTATGAGCCAATGGGCCCGGTTAGATTTCTAGAGCTCCTTATGAACTCTATATATTGTAAACCTAATCTTCAATAATATTCATCAAGTTATTGAGTATTCTATAATCTTACATCCTGATCATTTTGAAGAATGGAGATTTCCAAAAGTTAGGGTTTTGTCGGTAACGCTCATGGTGGCGTTACAACATTAGATGTTGGCCTTTGTCCGTGGTGTCACCGTCACAGTGTATGATTATGCTCGATCTGTCTACATTGTTTCATATATGATTGGTGTGTCTTGCAATTCATGTTTTACGGTTTAAAAGTATGATACAGGTGATGATATAGTTTTAGAAAATCTAAGAATTGTTATAAAAGATTGTTATATGTTGAAATTAAACTTCTCTAGTAGAAAAATCCAACCATTCCTTATTATAAAGGACTATTTGCACGAGACACTAATTCGAATATAAAACTTGTATATGATCTTGCCCATTGGAAATTTATGTTCAAAGCCATTGACGAATGTGACGCCGAATATTATTTCAAAATTTATGAAGATGTTCAAATGAGAAGTTTGGTTTGGATAAGAAGGATAAGAATGAATTTCAGCTATTGAATCTTGATCTAATTAAAAAGGAATGACGAGGTATTTAGTTTTAGCCATCTTTGTTAACTATTTTATCTACTTCCCCCAATTTTTTTAAACATTCATAACTATCACACACGATATTATTTTTATAAAAAAAATTACACCATAATAACGAGAATTTTTTTTTATCTTTAAAACGCGCATAGTATTGCTATATAAAAAATTAAAAAATATTACTCTTTCGATTTTTGACACAATGTTCAGATCATTGTGTCAAATGTTCAGATCATTGTGTCATTGTGTCATCTGTCAAAAGTATATATAGTGTTGCTATATATAAAATTAAATACTCTTCCGGCTTTTGACACCATATAACACAATGATCTGAACATCTTGACACAATATTACACAATGACATGAACATTTTTTGACACAATATGACACAATGATCTAAACATTTTGACACAATGACACAATAACCTGAACATTTTGATGCAATCGAAAGAGTAAAAAAAATTTAATTTTATATATAACAATACTGTACGCTTTTAAAGATAAAAAACACTCGTTTTTATGGTGTAATTTTTTAAAAAATAATGTCGTATCTAAGAGTTATGAAGGTTTAAAAAATGGGGGAATTTGACAAAAGGTCAAAAATGCCATTCCATCTATTGTTTTCTTTAGTTATTCTCTCTAAATCTACACAGGAAAATTTTGGGCCATAGATTTTCATTTAATTGAAGATCTAATGGCCCTGATTAATTCTTATCCTTCCTATTCAAACTAAACTTCTTACAATAACCTCACCCTTTAGTTTAGTCTTTTTATTACTTAATCCGAAATTTTACTATAAAAAATGTTGGGCTAATTTGTTACTAATAGAATAAATAAAGGACTGAAATTGTCAATTGTAATGTAGAAGGGTTAAAGTTGTCTAGTTGTATTAGTTGAGGATTCAACTGTAAACTGTCAAGAAGATGTTGATCAGTAGTCGTTGGAGGTTGTTAAATACCGTTAGTTGTTAATGAATAGTAGCTTAATGGTGAATGTGTGTGTCTAACTCTCTCTAGAATTCTCCTTATTCTAAAATCAAGCTAACAATTGGTATTAGAGATCTCGATCCACGTTGAATCTCTCTTGCTAATTCACCGTGAATTCCGTTGATTCAAGTTCAATTCAATGACGACGTCAACAAGGAATAAGGAGATCGAGCGATTAATCAAGGAACATGATTAATTGTCCTTGATTCGGTTCGAATAATCTGCTGAGAAGAATGGAGCGGATTTAGCTGGAATCAAAACAACATCAGAGAAGCAATCAACAGATTTGGAAGCGGTGGAATCAAAGATGGACAAAATAATCAGGAACCTGCAATTGTTAGGTAAGAACAGAGGTAGCGATGGCGAGGGAGACGGTTCAGGACCGATTCACAATCAAAGTGGCTAAACCCAAGACTGGTGGATCGATAAGGACTGGCCTAATATGCCTCCACATTGGCGCCGGCCCCAAGGTGGTGTTTTTAGGGTCTTATTTGTTTTATTTCCTTTTCCTATATAAACCTTTGTTATTTGGTTTTCAAAATTTGGTTGAGTTTTATATACGTATTTACTTTGGAGGTTTATCCAATTATTCTTCTAGAGCCGGTATTTGGCGTCTAGGGTTTCTAGCACCGGGTTTTGGAGCTAGGTTTTCTTGTTCTTGACATAGTTCAAGGTTCATCATCCATCACACTATTAAGTGGTAATTAGAGCCATGGCGGATCGTAGAAGAAATCACCGTAGATTCACCGCCGGAGGCAATGGGGATTATCATCGGGATCCGAGGGATGTGGAGGAAATCGAAAGACTATGCCAAAGACTTCGGGAAGTGGAGATACAGAATGAAGATCGATGGGACTATCGCGATGAATCAGCAACCGAGTCCGTGATAGTGGAAGATAACGACGTGAATGGGTACTACACCCCATTTGGTCAGCCCCAATGCGTCGCGCAAACACCCCCACGGGTGGTAGACCCACTGCAAAATCTAGGCTTTCGCATGGAGATACCTGAATTCGAAGGTGGTGTACAACCGAACGAATTTATTGATTGGATATGTCGAACATGTCTTTGATCTTAAAGATGTACAGGATCACTTAAAGGTTAAACTAGTAGCAATCAAATTAAAAAAAAGCATGCATCACTATGGTGGGAGCATTTAAAAAGAAAGAGTGTGCATGAAGGTAAACGCAAGGTCGAAACGTGGGATAAGATGAAATGGTTACTACAAAAAAAGTTCCTGCCCGTCAATCATAGGTAAGACGCGTTTCTGGAATATCACGGGTTCAAACAGGTCACATTGACAGTAGAGGAATTTATCTTAGAATTCAAACGATTAAGGATGAGGTGTGGTGGAGACAAATTAGAGGACGAACATATAATTGCTCGTTTTGGGCTCCTTATGATCAGATACTTCGGACGTAGTCAAACTCTATTAGTACTATTCTTTTGATGATGTTTGCAGGTTAGCACAAAAGGTGGAGAAACAAAGCAAGACGCGAACACGGTACACAAACCCATAGTCGTTCATTAACCGTGGGGTCGCGGCCGCCGCTCTGTCCAACTCCGTTACGCAGGTTCATGAAGCCTCAACCCCAGCTCCAACGCTGGCATCAAACCCATCAGTGGGGGCGACACGGTGTTACAAATGTGGGGGGTTAGGTCACTTGAAGAAAGATTATCCCAACAAATAGGTGGTGGCTTTGGTGGAAGATACCCAACCCACATATGACGTTGAACCGCATTCTGAAGACGAGATTTATGGGGCTGAAATTATTTATCCGGATCGTGGGGAAGCGTTAATATCGCAACGGGTTCTTAGTGCCTCTATTGCCACCGATGATGATGACACAACTTGGTTACGTAATAATATCTTTCACACGAAGTGTACAATGAAAGGGAAAGTGTGTGACATTGTTATATATGGAGGAAGCTATATAATATGATAGCCACTTCAGCCGTAGACAAGTTGGGACTACCGTTACAGAATCATCCAGACCCGTACCAATTGACGTGGCTTAAGAAAGGTAATTTAATTAAAGTCACGCACCCAATAAATACACAGACGAGATATGGTGTGAGGTCATACCCATGGATACTTGTCACATTCTTTTGGGATGACCTTGGCTTTATGATCCCAGAGTTAAACAAGACGGCTATCGCAATACGTACATTTTTTGTAAAGACGGCTTGAGCATCACGTTGGCACCATTTAACCCGCGTGACACTCAAGCTAAAGCATTAATATTGCCCAAGTCAAAGTTTTTAAATTATGCAATGAACCCCGAACTACCGTGGGTTTTTGGCTTAGTCGTGTTCGAAGAGAACCCATTAGCACCCGCTCCACCGCCGGAATTACAGGCACTACTCACCGAGTTTTTGGACCTTTTTCCGGATGATATACCGTCGGGGTTATCGTTAGAAAGAGACATACACCATAACATTGATTTCCAACCAGGGGTGCCTATTCCAAACAAGCCCGCATACCGAATGAATCCTAAAGAATACCAAGAACTCCATCGTCAAGTATCCGAATTATTGGAGAAAGGGTTTATACGGGAAAGCAAAAGTCCTTGCGCACTTCCAGCTATTTTGGTGCCCAAACTCGGGGGTAAGTACCGTATGTTCATTGATAGTCGAGCTGTAAATAAAATAACTGTTAAGTACATGTTTCCTATTTCAAAATTCAAAGATTTACTGGATCAGTTACATGAGTCCCATATATTTTTTTTGAAAAATAGATCTTCGCGGTGGCTATCACCGAATTCGAATGAGACCGGGAGATGAGTGGAAGACGCTTATAAAGGTTGTGATGACCTCTATGAGTGGATGGTGATGCCATTCGGTTTGTCGAACGCCCCAAGCACTTTTATGGGACTCATGAATCACATTTTTTGACGGCTCATCGGCACTTGTGTCGTCGTTTATTTCGATGACATACTTGTGTTTAGTAAAAATCCGGAGCAACACCGCTTACATCTTCGTGAATTTTTCACTATTTTGTGGGAACAACAACTATTCGCCAATAAAAAAAAGTGTCACTTTATGACTAACGAAGTTGTATTTTTGGGATACCTTATTTTAGGTAACGATATTCGCATGGACGAGTCCAAAGTCTCAGCAATCACTTCTTGGCCTACACCGAAGTCCTTACATGATGTGCAAAGCTAACACGGGTTAGCCTTATTTTATCGCCGTTTTATTCGTAATTCCAGCTCGATAGTCGCAGCCATGACGGAATTGCTCAAAAGTCCCAAGTGCGTATGGTCACTAGCGGCACAAAAAGCATTTGATGAACTCAAACAACTCGTCACCCATGCACCACTTTTTGCTCTTCTAAACTTTGATTACGTTTTTCAGATTAAATGTGATGCATCCGGTATTGGTATTGGCGGAGTATTAAGCCAAGGAGGTCGTCCCGTGGCCTATTTTAGTGAAAAATTGAACAATGTACATCAGCGGTATAGTACTTACGATAAAGAATTTTATGCCATCGTGCGAAGCCTTGAGTATTAGAGGCACTATTTATTACCAAATGACTTTGTTTTGTTCTCGGATCATAAAGTGTTGAAGTACATTCAAAGTCAATCAAAGTTGAACCCAAGACATGCAAAGTGGGTTAAAACGCTACAAGCGTATTCTTTTACTATTCGTCATAAAGTGGGAGCGGCTAACACCTTAGCCGATGCATTGAGTCAAAGACTATCCCTTGTTACAACCATGGAAGTTTTAGTTCCTATTTCGAGTCTTGGAAACACTTGTATGTCGATGAACCATATTTTAAAGTTGCTTGGGAACAGACCATAGGGTCTACATGGGGCATGTTTAACCGTCGGCAGGGACTACTATATAAAGGGGCACGAATGTGTGTCCTGCAATCATCATTTCGTGCTGCCATAATTTTGGAGTGTCACACCGGAGGTTTGGCATGTCACTTTGGTCGGGATAAAACTATAGAGCTGGTTATGTTGGGATTTATAGTGGTATTTGGGTGACACGTTTAGTAACATTTTTTTACTAAACTTAAATATATATATATTTATGACATACCAGATAAATATATATTTACAGATTAACGCAGCGGAATTATTTAAAACGCGAAAACCAAAAAATGTTCAGGATCAAATCACCAGTTACACGCAAACACGAAAAATAAATAATTCGACAAAAATTAATTATATCTAAATAATCAGATTTAGATATACCTTAGCCGGATCCGAACAACTGTTCGAGACACCGGGATTCAACATGTCGACGCTATGGTTGAAAGAAACCATAGTCTCAAACTTCTGAGTTAGATCAGCAACAATCTTGACCTGAGATGTGCAGATCATATCTTCGTCACCAAGAAACAGGATGACCGATCGATCTTGATCCTTAAATTCTGGCAAAGACAGGATCGTCCCGAGACACAAACTGAAACCGCGGTAAGAAACCCCGAGCTCAACAGACACCATTAGCGGTGCCATGGTGGCCGGTGGTGGTGGTGCTCCGATCGCTTGAGGCAGGGCAACGATGGTGACCGGAGACAGTTTCACCAAGTAAAGCGGTGTAGGCCAAGAACGGGACGGGATCACGGAGGTGGCGGCGGCGGCACACCACCGAGGGTGGCGGCGACGGCGGTTTGCCGGTCGATTGCAGTGGCGGCGGTGGTCGGCACATCAGTGGCGGCTCTCGGCGGAGACGGTATGGCAGTTGCGATGGTGCGACGGGCGGCGGACGACGGCTAGCGGTGGTGGTGACTGGCGGTCGAAAAACCCAAAGGGGGAGGTGCTGATTTCGCAGAGAGATGGAGAAGAGAGAGAGAGGTTTTAGTGCTTTTCTGTTTTAAGCTTCTTGTTCATTAACCCTAAAACCTCTGGGATTAGTTATATTTATAACTGATCCTTAACCTATCTGGATCAAATTCAAACTGATTAATTCTCATTTATCTCTTTTAAATAAACATTTTATTTAATCACCTCAATTATCGACTTAGTTTAATTAATTATCTGATCTAATTTAAATTCATAATTTAACTAAATACAATTAATTAATTACTAAACCATTTATTTAATTTGATAAACTAATTTAGTAAATTAAATAATTATCCACCAATCACTTTTCTTAGTAATTAAGTTTCCTTTATTTATCTGATTACTAATTAATCAGATAATTTGGCTCCTGTGTTCTCACAAAGCACCTCGATTAGTTGCTTTATCAACGGAACCACATCGAGATCTTTAATGAACTTCTTCATCCAAGCAGCCTCCTTAATAGCTTCTGAGGCAGCTATATATTCAGATTCAGTTGTGGAATCAACCACAACACTCTGTTTTGAGCTCTTCCATGAAATGGCGTCTCCGTTCAGAGTAAATACAAATCTGGACTGTGATCGAGAATCATCTCGATCAGTGTGAAAACTCTCTTCAGTGTAACATCTTATAGTGAGCTCCTCATCCGTTCATCCGTATACCAAGAACACATCCTTAGTTTTCCTAAGGTATTTTAATATGTTCTTTACAACAGTCTAGTGAGCAATTCTTGGAGTCTGTTGGTAACGACTGGTCATGCTGAGAGCATACAAGACATCAGGTCTCGTGCACAGCATAGCAGTACATAATCGACCTAATAGCTGAAGCATATGGAACCTTTTTATCTGCTTCTTTTCAAGGTCCGTTGAAGGAACTTGCGTTTTGTTCAACACTGTTTCTTTAGTCATAGGAACATTTCATTTCTTAGAATTCTCCATGTTGAACCGAGATATTATCTTGTCAATGTATGTACTTTGACTGAGTCCAAGAAGTCACTTAGATCTATCCCTGTGAATCTTTATTCCCAGTATGTTAGCGGCTTCTCCTAAATCCTTCATAGTGAAATAAGTAGATAGCCATTTCTTAACTTCGTTAAGCATGGGTATATCGTCTCCTATGATCAGTATATCATCCACATACAATATGAGAAATGATATATTGCCTTTTCTATAAACACATGGCTCATCTTCGTTTTTACTAAAACCAAGTTCTTTGATTTTCTTATCAAAACAAAGATTCCAGCTCCGAGATCCATGTTTAAGTCCGTAAATGGATTTATTCAGTTTGCAAAGCCTATTAGGATATTTAGGATCGACGAAACCTTCAGGCTGTACCATATAGACATCCTCTTCGAGGAGTCCACTTAAGGAGGGGGTTTTGACATCCATTTGCCATATTTCGTGTGACATCCACCTATTTACCATATTTATGAACCAACCCGTTTCTACTATCCATGCTAAAGTCATACCCGAGCTAACCCAACACGAGACCAACTGTGATATTAATGGATAACTCTAAAACTATGCATTAATGATGGAACAATAATAGAGTTTATAAAAGTTAAACATTATACTTTTTATGAAGTTGTGACTTATATCATTATCATTCTCGCGGAACATTGATCCCGCCGAAGTTCAAACGGACCTGCATGGTCCGGGCGAAACCGAGGTCAGCTGGATGTCGTTCCGGCTGAAGTCCAAGTGGAATGGTTCAGGCGGACATCGTTCCGTTGAGGTTGAAAAATTTATGTTCCATACCTCCGTTAGTTGTAATCTCCCTAGAAACGTGGTCATTAGCTAGCAAAGCATATCAAAATTTAAACTCGTTATTTTATTTATCTATCTCTCGTATATATGATATCACATAGACCAAGCATATGACTAAAATTAGTCATCACACATGACTAAATTTAGTCCTCAAGTAGTCCTCAAGTAGTCCACCCACCTGTCTAAAAATTAGTCCTCAAAGACTAAATTTTCTTGTATAAATACCAAAGCTAAACATTACTTTTCTCACACTTTTCATCAGATTCGTTACAGCCACTTCTATAACCCATATCTCCCTCATAAATCGTCCAAATCCTTCCTTTATTCTACAGAAATCTTCCCCTTTAAGTCCTATAAAAATGCCAACTGACCTCACTCAATTTCGATAAAAACTCAGCCCTCTTGACAACTTTGAACGACGACTACTCCAGAAGCTCGCTGCTGTGCGACCTTGTTTTCCATAGCACATTTGAGGTACCAAACGAGATCGGTTTGAGCTGATTCTTTTTCCTATATCTTCCTCTTTCAAATTACTTCATTTTAGACTTAAAATATGTACCATTTGGTTTCCTAAATCGTCCAGAATCATCCTTCAAAGTCGACCCAACTTTCTGTCAGAAAAGCTCAAGAACTCCTTAAGGCTTCAAGTGTTGATCCAAGCTCAACCGTCATCTTCACTACCTTCTCCTTGCTTGATTACTGTGAGAAAAACATCTTATTTATATTCTTAAATACTCGTTCATATTCATACCTAAGAACTTCCATTAAAAAGGGCTTGTTGGTTAATCACCTTAAAGGAGAACAACTCAAATTTAAATTCTGTCAAAACACAGATTCATTGTAGGACTTTTATCCGGACATATCTTGGTCATTTCGAACTCAAATTTAACAAAATCAGACTCCACAATTAAGTTCGTTGAGTTAGCTTTCCAACGATATATATTTTGCCTTTTAATTCAAACCGAGCAGCTCACAACAGTCCCTACAAGAAAGGTGCGCGTTTTTGTACCTTATGTTTTGTTAGAATGTTTCGAGCTTTCTCTTAGCATTTTATTAAAAAGCTTATTAAACAAAAAATGTTTGCAATACATTAAAATAACAATCAGTAAATTTTGGTAATTTATAGTTAACATTTGTTATTTTAAAAACGCACTTAAAGTCACAGCTCATAAGCTGTCTAAAATCTTCAATTGATACACTAAACCAAAAACCAATACATATCACCAATGGTCAACGGGTTAACTCATTTGAACAAGACCCAACTAGTCTAAATTGGGTAACTTAGACTTTCAATTCATGTCTCTCGACTTAAAATGTCTTCATATAATCTAGGACACGGATAGTCATCTTCATATCACTTGGACTATTTCCATATCTCGCTCACCGCTTCAGGTGAGTACTCATACCCCATTTTTATTACTGTGGAATATTATGCGATATCAACTCTTGTTATTATTAGAGGGGTGATTCCTTCATATGATAATTTGAGTAGTGAGTATTTATATCCTCTCTCTTTTATTATTTTGGGGTGTAACATGTATCCTATGACAAACTATGGTTTTCAACATCTAATTCTCATTATCATACGAATGGTGATTCATTCAAATGGTGATTTGCATTATGGTTTAAATAATCAATTCGTGTTATCATTAGAATGGTGATTCATTCGAAATGGTGATTCGTGTTGTGAGTTTACACATTCAAACATAAATTCTTTATTCATTTTACAAACCACGCGATTTCATTATATGTCTATGTGTGATCGCATGCTATATGTCAAACTATTACATATTTATTCATCATTCATCATTCATCAGTGTAATCATTAACATACAAGCCTACGGTAACAATGATAGATCTATTGGCTGACAAACCACCTGAATTTGACCGGTAATTGACATTCGGGTGATTGAAACCTATTTTCATCATAGCGTAACTTTCGAGTTACGGACACTAGTCATCAAGGTTTGATTACACACATACATTGGTTCATTCATACATGGTTGAGTCTACATTTGACATTTGAATCGCTTTTCAACTACTACATATATTATAACCCTATGTTTACTCACCAACTATTTTTAGTTGACACTTTCTATTTTTATACATGTTACAGGAAATGCAGTTTGAGCCATATTTGATTGATGTCACATCTAGGATGCTTTGGACCTAGATTTATTAAATCAACTTCAATCCTATTTGTTATGTTATGTGTATTTGAACCTATTATTTGACTTGGAATTTGGTAATGATTAAGTATTGAAACTTTAATATTAGTGTCATGAGCATTTGGACAATCATCATGCGCCGACATAAATTCCGCCGTCGGTTGGGGTGTGATAGATTGGTATCAGAGCCTTGGCTATAGAGAATTAGGTTATTAGAAATGGTGACCTAGACTATGGCTTTAGGTGTCCAAACATGAGTATCTCATGTCTTGCATGCTTATTACATATTACTCTATGTCCATATATATGCTACTTATTCCTAACTTATTCTATTCAAACGCTTGATCTTTTTCATGACACACACATCTACCATATCACCTTATGCTACATTATATTCTTATACTTTTGAAATCTGATTACTCTATTTATTCTTCGATTTTTTTAATCCCATCAAAAGTTTAAGTTCTAAGTGTCAGACATGTAGTAACTGGAAGGGTTGACACCGGTAACCGAGTGTTTCTGTTTAAGAAAGGCGTTGCGTACAAATCCCAACTCGAGGGACCCGGACGCCGATCTGGGAACTCTTGGTGAGAGTGTCTTACCTATTAGGCCAAAGCATGTCATACGTCACGCGAACTAGAATAACTTTGATCGGTCAAGGTTGTAGTTTCCCACTTGGGAAGCGAGAGCCATTCTATTATTCAAATGATTTTCTATGTGCAATCTTTCCATGTTTTACCACATCCAATGTTATCCTTATGATTCTCGATTTCATGATTTTGTGTTGTGTCGCATCATATGCTATGATTGATGACATTTATTCACAATTCTATTTTGATGAAGTTTAAAATTTCATTTACCCCCTTGAATTTCATAATTTCATGATTTTATCCCTGATTCATATTTCACGATACTTACGCAATCAATTTGCTACATTCATGATGTTACATACCTTTAATTATTTTTTTCATACATCCCTCTCGTGTTTTCAAATACCTATCAATCATTCATTGTCACCACCGTTATGCTATTGGGTTATTACCCTATTTTGACTAAAGTCTCGTGATTTCATAAAATTTCCTTATGGATGGTCACACCTTTTTGTCTATACACTACCTTCACCCTCGTCAACATTCTAAAACCGCCCAACTTGTTATGTCATCTTTATGCTCGCTCAACACCCAATTCTTCCAAGACATAGCCCAACCTGTTACACCAATACCCAATGGACACACCCAATGTGGTGATTCACAATGTGTGTCTGAGGTTGGCCATTGCAAATGATGTTTCGACCAATCCAGTCAATCAGGTTACGCGTATACGTATCTTGACCTCAAGTGATACTCCAAGCCTAAACTTATCTTTTAAATCAATCACTCGGTTTTCAAGCATTCGGTTTTTTTTTGGCATTTCATTTTTGGTCCTCGTGATTTCATTATTTGGTGTGCTACACTTCTTTTTGTGGACAAGTTTTAACTCAATAACGGTTTACGTATGTCATTCCAAAAATCTATTTATGGTTCATATCATTTTAATTCATTTACATGTTAGTGAGTTCTTGTTGATGAGTTCATGAGTTTACAAGTTTGCATGATTACGGGATTTCATGCTTACAAGTTAACAAATTTACACGTTAACGAGTTTACGAATTTACATGCACATGAATCCCCATTTTGAAAATCTCAATTTATCCATTTGGAACATTCCCTAATTTCACGTGTCGAGTTTACAAGTTCACTTTCAAGGTATACATGTTTAGAAATTTACTTGTTTAGGATTTTACGAGTTTACGAGTCCACATGCTTACGGGATTGCATGTGTATGAGTTTATGATTTTATGACTTCACAAGTAAATAACTCTGCATGCTTACAAATTCAAAAGTTTTCATTCATGTTCAAGGTTATTTTATTGATCCCTGAACCAACGACCGACGTGCCTCGACGTTATTCGTTAATGGCACCTCTAAGCATTCGTTTCTTATCGGAACCCATCTGCAAGACTTTCTTTTTACGTCAGTTAATGTCGAAGTTGTGTGCTTCGTGTAGCTCATTTGTATCCCCGCCCGGACAGCCAAGTCCTGGTAGTCTATGGCGATAAACCAACCAGTGGTCTCAGGCTTATGTCTTGTACCAAAGGCCACAAATACTAACGCAAGATATACTTGGCCTTCTTAGCCAACATCGTGGAAGTTCGTGATTATGAAAGGGGAGTCAAAGACATCCAGTCGTTTGGGATTCTCCTGAGGTGTTTCTCGAAGACGTATCAAGTCTTCCTCTTGTTCGCCAAAACGACTTCTGCATCAACACCATATCTGGTACTACTCCGATGGCAAAGTCACCTTATCGCCTCATACCCTTGGGAATGAAATAATTTTTTTTCGTGTTAGTTAGCTACTTATCCTAACACTCGAAGTTCGTTTTCTCCTGCAAGACTAACCTTCATTTTGACTTTTATCACATTCGTGGTGATGATATTCCTAAACTTGTTATCCTCATATGTCCTGATTGATTTTAAGCACACTATAATATCTAACCTTGTTCAAAAACCATGTTTTTGCTTGGCCACGGATTCACTCCTGGATGATCAAGCACTCCCGTGACACTTGGAAATCCTATTTGCAAACCCTACCTAGATAAATTCATTATCGCCGTCACCGACAATATTTGAATTTACTCTAAATCCAAATTCTCTTTCCATTTTGCGTGAAGCTTTCATTCAAACAATAAACTTTGGGGAAACTTTTATTATTTAATTTGTGAACTTGACTTTTGTTAATTTAGAAGTCAACTCATGAATTCAAATTTTGATTTAATTTATGGGCTCAACTTTGTCGATTCAACCTTTGTGCTTAATTCATGGATTCCATTGTTGTTAAGTCAAAGTTCGGTCTATGATTATGGCTTTTTGTATATCTACATTCAAATCATGAATTCGATTACTTTTAATAGTTATCCAATCCATGGATTCGATTTTTGTTCGATTCATGAATTCAAAGTTTATTCAATTCATAGAATTGTCTTTCAATTTGTGACACTTAGTGATCGATTTTGTTCAATCTATTTTCGATTTATACTACCAAAATCTTGCTATTGAGTTCATGTTATTTGGATCACGCTATTCGATTCATGTTTATAATGCTATTCGAATCATGTCACCCGATCAACTCACAATGTTTAATACATGGTATTAGACTCAATCCAGGCTGCTCGATCCATTTGGCATCGATCGACCATGAGTTTAATCAATTTATTTACACTTCGATTACACTACATTCAGTTTTAGACTATTCATTTATCATGATTGAACCTATGTGACTTAATATTCTCCATATACAAAACCTTATGTTTTCACTATCTCAATCTTTAATCATTTTATTATTGAAGCTTGTGATTTCATTACTCTACGTTTTAGTCATTTGTCATTATGGATTTTCACGATATCTCATATTTTCAACATATATCCTTTTGATAACCAAGACTCATATGAAAGGTGACCATCAATCACATGTAATACTAGTTACGCATGCGATTGAAGTTGAGATCATAAATATGGGATCTTGTGGCACTGGCATGGACTGTTTTGGATTTTGTCTAGACCTCGCACCTCGTGGGTGGACTGGATGTGGGTCGCTACCCATCCATCTCATCTAGACCTGATGCGTTTTCTTGTTAAAATCCGCAATTTCATTTTATCATGAGAAACATTTATGTTGATTTTCGAGTTAAGCCATTAGCTTTGATTTACAAAAGTATACATGTTACCCCCCTATCTCGGATTTTTTTTTTCTCTAAGTCTCTACTAACTGAATTTCGGGACGAAATTCCCTAAAGTAGGGGAGACCGTGACATCCACCTATTTACCATATTTATGAACCAACCCGTTTCTACTATCCATGCTAAAGTCATACCCGAGCTAACCCAACACGAGACCAACTGTGATATTAATGGATAACTCTAAAACTATGCATTAATGATGGAACAATAATAGAGTTTATAAAAGTTAAACATTATACTTTTTATGAAGTTGTGACTTATATCATTATCATTCTCGCGGAACATTGATCCGGCCGAAGTTCAAACGGACCTGCATGGTCCGGGCGAAACCGAGGTCAGCTGGATGTCGTTCCGGCTGAAGTCCAAGTGGAATGGTTCAGGCGGACATCGTTCCGTTGAGGTTGAAAAATTTATGTTCCATACCTCCGTTAGTTGTAATCTCCCTAGAAACGTGGTCATTAGCTAGCAAAGCATATCAAAATTTAAACTCGTTATTTTATTTATCTATCTCTCGTATATATGATATCACATAGACCAAACACATGACTAAAATTAGTCATCACACATGACTAAATTTAGTCCTCAAGTAGTCCTCAAGTAGTCCACCCACCTGTCTAAAATTAGTCCTCAAAGACTAAATTTTCTTGTATAAATACCAAAGCTAAACATTAGTTTTCTCACACTTTTCATCAGATTCGTTACAGCCACTTCTATAACCCATATCTCCCTCATAAATCGTCCAAATCCTTCCTTTCTTCTACAGAAATCTTCCCCTTTAAGTCCTCTAAAAATGCCAACTGACCTCACTCAATTTCGATAAAAACTCAACCCTCTAGACAACTTTGAACGACGACTACTCCAGAAGCTCGCTGCTGTGCGACCTTGTTTTCCATAGCACATTTGAGGTACCAAACGAGATCGGTTTGAGCTGATTCTTTTTCCTATATCTTCCTCTTTCAAATTACTTCATTTTAGACTTAAAATATGTACCATTTGGTTTCCTAAATCGTCCAGAATCATCCTTCAAAGTCGACCCAACTTTCTGTCAGAAAAGCTCAAGAACTCCTCAAGGCTTCAAGTGTTGATCCAAGCTCAACCGTCATCTTCACTACCTTCTCCTTGCTTGATTACTGTGAGAAAAACATCTTATTTATATTCTTAAATACTCGTTCGTATTTATACCTAAGAACACCCATTAAAAAGGGCTTGTTGGTTAATCACCTTAAAGGAGAACAACTCAACTTTAAATTCTGTCAAAACACAGATTCGTTGTAGGACTTTTATCCGGACATATCTTGGTCATTTCAAACTAAAATTTAACAAAATCAGACTCCACAATTAAGTTCGTTGAGTTAGCTTTCCAACGATATATATTTTGCCTTTTAATTCAAATCGAGCAGTTCACAACAGTCCCTACAAGAAAGGTGCGCGTTTATGTACCTTCTGTTTTGTGAGGCTGTTTCGAGCTTTCTCTTAGCATTTTATGAAAATGCGTGAGCATCGGATCGTCTACTCGATCTAGCTAATCGGACATCGAAACGTAATTAACCGATTGTTTTATTGATCAAACGAGAACAATTACAATCAGTAAACACTCAGAATCAGACACAGAGAATACACACTCAGAAGCACACACTTAAGAGATCTCGCACGCTTAGAACTACTAAACACAAAGACCAAACTACTATTATATACCCGACTGGCCGAACTCCCTCCGAACCCCAGGTTCGGCCGGTCCGAACTTCAGGTTCGGACCTAGTTCGGCCAACCCTATATTGGCTTGAACTTGGTCTTCATTTGATACTTCACACGACGCACATTTCATGTACCAACAAACTCCCCCTCGTCGTGTGCAGTATCCTCCTCTAATTTCTTCAACATCATCAAAACTGTATCTTCAATCAAGCTCCCCCTCAAGTTAAAATCTCGTTCGTCCAATGAAATGAATCTTCGAACAAACTCCTCCTCAACTCAATCGTAGCTTGATCTTGAATACTTGATGACATTCAGTTTATCTCTGGTTTTTATCAACAAACTTCAGAAGACTTGAAGTTGTGACTAGCTTGCACTTTAGCATCCTGCATCAGACCTTAAATAATCTTGGTGCAAAACGTCTCTTTGAGACTCCAAGATATGATTTTTTAAAAATGATTTTATATCACGTGTTGATCAGATCGAAAATAAAGCAGAAACAAAATCTTTTTGGCTTTTTGAAAGTTTATATCAAAACACACCTAAAATCTTTTTGATCTTTCAATATCATGCTAAAACACACCAAAAATCTTTTTGTACTTTTCTTGCTTTGAAATGAAATCGCAATACAGAATCAGACACTATTTTTGGTATAAGAAAGATCACTATACGGGATCATATTGATCATAACGCACTGAACTACACTTCAATTTCAATTAATTGAAGCACACAAGTCATGTCGATTGCTGGTATAATTTGTCCATCTTAAGCTCAGACAGAATCTTACTCATAACATCTGGATATGTTAAGGTATTGATTAGATTTGCTTTGACCAGTGTACCCCACACTATCAGACATATTCAGACATTTTCTGTTTTTCTTTCTTTTTCTTTTGTGTGATTGCATTTGTGAACTTTCACATTGCATAATATTTTTCATGATATAGTCAACTGTGTTCCATGCAAAAAGAAATAAGAACGTTAAATCGTCTACCTTAAGGTCGATCTTTCGATACGCAGATAAGGCCTCGGATTTAACAAAATAAAGAAAATAAAACAAGTTGAAATTGTATAACCCAACAACAATCAGGTCGGTACTCCCGTACACGCAGAGAAAGTCCGATGAGTTATACGAAACACCAAAGAAAATAAAGCAGAACGTCAAACGAACAACAATCAGGTCGGTCTTTCGACACGCAGAGAAAGTCCGATCGTTTGACAAAATAAAGAAAATCAAACAAGTTTAAATCTTTGCAAAATGAACACATGTGTACACAGTGACTTCTCATTACTATTGTCACACTTATTTGTCTTTTTGTGTCATGAAATATGCATCAAGATGTTGTCCACTTGGTCAAGCATTAGTATTTAGTGTATATCACATCTGAATACTTTCTGATTTGTCAAGCCTACCAAGCACATCAAACAATGATCTTATGGCTCTTTCATCTACTCTATCCATGAGTCAGATACGTATGCCAATGTACCATCATTTCCCAATGATCAATTTCTCACAATTTTGCATGTATTCACCTTCCTTCCTTATATATTTTGCATGTATTCACCTTCTCCCCATACCATGCATTTTCTCAATTACTCCCCCTTACTTACAATTCTCCCCCTTAAAATGAAAACTCTATTTTTGGATTTTCATTTTACACAAAAACAAGACTCTATTTTTGGCTTTTTGGAGAAAAACTTGTAAACAAATAAAAGTGATCAATCAACACGGATATGTTACAGATTTTAGAACTCAGAAAATTTGCATATGAGAAAAGATATGTCATGAAATTTAAATTAAGCAGAATACTCCTCCATCAACAACTTTTCAATTGTCGATAGGTCTTCTAGAAGTACCTGCACACTGGTCAAACTGATTAGTTCACAAAGGACCCGAAGCGGATCGCTTCTGGTCGACCAGTGTCCTGATTTTGCTTTGAAACCACTTTAGGTTTCCATTCCTGTTGTTTTGGTAATTCAGTTTTCGATGAAACATTCACAGGTGACTGTGATGATGAACCTACATTTTGATCCTTTGAAAATTTTGGAACAAAACGTTTTTGTTTATGAAAGAATGTAGGTTCAACTTCATCAAAAACTCTGCCTTGTTCATTGAAGAACTTTTTGTTGAGCAGATTTACCAAAAACTGATTTCATATGAAATCTTTGTGATGAATCAACAGGTGAGGGACAATCTTTTGCCATATGTCCTGGACGACGGCAAATATAACAAATTCTTGTCGTTTTATCCCATCTTTGATGTACCTGCGAAGAACACACATGAATATCTCTAACATGATCAGAAAGAGAATCATATACCTGATGGCGATGATCATGTACCCATTTAGATGTTGGGCTTAGAGATTTAGAACTTGCAGACGAAATATTATCTTTCACAAAAACTTCGGAAATCTTCCGAGCATCCACGCAATGAAGAGGAAATTCTTTGTCAGAAAACAATTGATCAGAACCCTTGAGTTTATAGAACCGCTCAGGTTGAACTTTTTCAGCTTTGAAAACCTCCTTCTTCACTTGCTTCATTTTAAGTTTCTTCAAACTTTGTGCTTCAGATGCTGGAACCTTCTCAACTTGAACCTTCTTTTCATGAAATCCCAGACCAACTTGTTTACCAGATATCTTCTCCTCAGAATTTGAACTCTGATGTCCATTCTTAGCCAATCTTGTGAATTCAGCTTTCATATCAGTGATTTTCTTCTGATCATAGAAAATAGTCTCATCAATTTCAGGTTGAGACTGAATCTTGTCACTGGATGTAGCCGACTTCTCATTATCAGCAGAAAATGAACCAGAAACAAATTTTGGTGCTGGAGGAATCTCAGATTTCAAAACCTTTTTCTTGTTCTTCTTGTTTTTCTTCTTCTTGACAACTTTTGCTTCTTCAGAAGTAGCAGATGAAGTCTTTGAATAGTCAACATCCTCAACATGTTCCTTCACTTCTTTGAAAGCTTCTTTAATATGAGCAGGGGGTGATGCAGTTTTATCAAACATTCTTTCAAAATTTGCATCATTTGCTAAGAAGCTTGTGAAAACTTGAGAATTTGAAACATTATTGAGAAGTCTTTTAGCATCAAGAACTTGAATTTTGAGATCAGAAATTTGCTGTTGAGCTTCTGCAAATTCCTTTTCTTTAGCAATCAAACGCTTGGCAACTTTGTGAGTTTCAAATTTTTGTAAGCGAAGATTATCAAGTCCTTCATGTAACTCCTTCTTTAGTTTAGCTTCATTTCTCTTTTGAATTTCCAGATTTGCAGTTTGCACCTTGTTAACCCTAACCAACTCTCGCTTCTCATCCAACAACTTTTCCATATCAACTTGATATGCTTTAATCTTAGCATCAGATTCTTCAACTCTCTTAGTAAGCAGATCAAGCTTGACCTTGGATTTGTCAAACAGATTCTGGAAATCATTCGCTGCATCTTCTGCCTCTTCCTTCCATTTCTTTACTTCTTTAATCAACTCATCCTTTTCTACATAAATCTCAGCTTTTGAAGTTTCAACACTTCTTCTTATCGTGCTTCAAAACATCTATAACTTCATTCAACATTTTGATTTCAGTAACCAAACCCTCATTCTTCAAAACCAACTCTGTTTCATGTTCTTTAGAAATTTTCAAATCAGAATTAATCACATCAAATGCCTCAGACAATTGTTGAACCTTCTTCATCAACAAAGCATTTTCCTTCATCAGACTTTCCAAGTTTTCAGCAGATTCATAAGAACTTGGAATTGAACTAGTATCAGAACTAGTATCCGAACAATAATCTTCTTGTAAATCATGAGTAACTATTAAGGCTGATGAATCATATCCAAAATGTTTACCCCAATCAATAGTACCATCTTTTTGAACTGTCAAAGCTGTTGTCTTGCCTGTGTTACTTGTAGATGGTTGAGTAAAACCAGGTTTGGATGATTGTGGAGTATCAGATTTCTGTTGACATTCTTTGGCAAAATGTCCAAGCTGTTGACATTTATAACATTTTAACTTTGACTTGTCGAAACCCAATTTGTCACCAGAAATACGTCTTCCATGTTTCTTGAAAAACCTCTTTGACCGTTGACATAACATAGCATATTGCCACGAAACATCCAATTCAGTCAATTGATCATCATCAAGTTCATCAAGATCTTCACTGGTTAACTTTGCATCAGCAACATTTTTGAGAATCAAACCAAAAGATGATGAAATCAATGCAGAAATCATTTTGGCACAATCCTCCGTTGATTCAGCCGAGAAAGCACTTTGAGTTGAAATATTCGGAATTGTGAAATTGCAACCTCTTGAAGAATTATTATCAGAATTTCCTGAAGCTCCAGCTAGAAAAGCAACACTTGGTGCAGAATTCAAATTTGGTTTAGCTTTAGCATTCATGCTTGCTGAATTTTCACCATGATACAATTCCGGATTCTGTAAAGTAACACTTGACTTTTTGTTGTTTAACATTTCCATTTCCCGAGCATGAAGTTTTCCAGTAAGCTGGTGAAATGTTAAAGCAGGATAATCCTTGTCATGAGTGAGTAGCAAAACATAATTTTCCCACTTTTCAGGTAAAGCTTCCATGATCTTTTCCTTTAAATCCACATCAGATTTTTCAATTCCAACAACCTTCAATTCACTAATCAAATGTGAAAATCTTGAAACTAGAGCAGTGATGTTTTCATTGTCATAATTCTGAAAATTATCGAATTCTTTGTTTAAAACTTTCTTTCGACTCTTCTTATAATCAGCATTCCCTTCACATCGTGCGGATAGAGCATCCCATAATTGCTTAGATTTCTTGCAAGTGCTAAATTGATGAAGCAATTCAGTAGGTAAAGCCATAGTAAGATAACCATAAACTTTCTTTTCAAGCTCATAACTTTTTCTTTCAGCATCATCAAAATCTTCAATTTCCTTAGATTCTCCATCCTCTTTTGGTTTTTCATACAATTTCCTAATTGGAATCCATAAGTCAATATTATTTGTGCTGATATACGCTGAAAATCGTTTCTTCCAATTCTGATAATCTTCTAGTTTCAACAATTTGGGAACTTTCTGACTTGTTCCGATTTCATTGTCATAATTCATCATGGTCTGCATAGCACTTTGCATTGAGGCAAAAGCTTGAAATTCCGACATCGTTGAAAATTTGAAAAATTCTGATCTGTCCGAACTGGTCCGAACCTACTGTACCCTCCGAGCTTCCTCCGAACTAGTCCGAACTTCACCGAACTACCTCCGATCTCTCACCGAACCTCAATAACCCCGAAGATCCTCCGATCCTAGTCCGAACTCTCACCGAACGACCTCCGAACCTATAAAGACTCCGATCTAGACCGATCTGCCACCGAACTCTCGCCGAACACCTCCGAGCTACCTCCGAACCTCAAGTTCGGAGCAGTTACTCCGAGCTTGCCCAGTTACCTCCGAACTTCGAAGACATTTTTCGAAAACTCGCAAAAACGGTCTGATTTTGACGAAACTCGATATGATGGATCAGGAAATTCGATAGAAAACGGTTTAGGAACAATTTTTGCACAAAACACACGTCAGAAATGATCGAAAACACGTAACGAAACTCAAGAAAACTTCAAAAACGTTCAATAATCCGAGAAAAGC
Organism: Deinandra increscens subsp. villosa; assembly: GCA_039602395.1. Taxonomy (NCBI): domain Eukaryota; kingdom Viridiplantae; phylum Streptophyta; class Magnoliopsida; order Asterales; family Asteraceae; genus Deinandra; species Deinandra increscens. Next base: position 54,794,037 of record JBCNJP010000009.1, on the reverse strand, counting down.
AACCACAGATCAGTAGAGTGAACCAGAAAGCTCTGATACCACTTGAAAATGCGTGAGCATCGGATCGTCTACTCGATCTAGCTAATCGGACATCGAAACGTAATTAACCGATTGTTTTATTGATCAAACGAGAACAATTACAATCAGTAAACACTCAGAATCAGACACAGAGAATACACACTCAGAAACACACACTTAAGAGATCTCGCACGCTCAGAACTACTAAACACAAAGACCAAACTACTATTATATACCCGACTGGCCGAACTCCCTCCGAACCCCAGGTTCGGCCGGTCCGAACTTCAGGTTCGGACCTAGTTCGGCCAACCCTATATTGGCTTGAACTTGGTCTTCATTCGATACTTCACACGACGCACATTTCATGTATCAACATTTTATTAAAAATCTTATTAAACAAAAAATGTTTGCAATACATTAAACTAACAATCTGTAAATTTTGGTAATTTATAGTTAACATTTGTTGTTTTAAAAACGCACTTAAAGTCACAGCTCATAAGCTGTCTAAAATCTCCAATTGATACACTAAACCAAAAACCAATACATATCACCAATGGTCAACGGGTTAACTCATTTGAACAAGACCCAACTAGTCTAAAGTGGGTAACTTAGACTTTCAATTCATGTATCTCGACTTAAAATGTCTTCATATAATCTAGGACACGGATAGTCATCTTCATATCACTTGGACTATTTCCATATCTCGCTCACCACTTCAGGTGAGTACTCATACCCCCTTTTTATTACTGTGGAATATTATGCGATATCAACTCTTGTTATTATTAGAGGGGTGATTCCTTCAATTGATAATTTGAGTAGTGAGTATTTATATCCTCTCTCTTTTATTATTTTAGGGTATAACATGTATCCTATGACAAACTATGGTTTTCAATATCCAATTCTCATTATCATACGAATGGTGATTCATTCAAATGGTGATTTGCATTATGGTTTAAATAATCAATTCGTGTTATCATTAGAATGGTGATTCATTCGAAATGGTGATTCGTGTTGTGAGTTTACACATTCAAACATAAATTCTTTATTCATTTTACAAACCACGCGATTTCATTATATGTCTATGTGTGATCACATGCTATATGTCAAACTATTACATATTTATTCATCATTCATTCATCAATGTAATCATTAACATACAAGCCTACGGTAACAATGATAGATCTATTGGCTGACAACCCACCTGAATTTGACCGGTAATTGGCATTCGGGTGATTGAAACCTATTTTCATCATAGCGTAACTTTCGAGTTACGGACACTAGTCATCAAGGTTTGATTACATACATACATTGGTTCATTCATACATGGTTGAGTCTACATTTGACATTTTAATCGCTTTTCAACTACTACATATATTATAACCCTATGTTTACTCACCAACTATTTTTAGTTGACACTTTCTATTTTTATACATGTTACAGGAAATGCAGTTTGAGCCTTATTTGATTGATGTCACATCTAGGATGCTTTGGACCTAGATTTATTAAATCAACTTCAATCCTATTTGTTATGTTATGTGTATTTGAACCTATTGTTTGACTTGGAATTTGGTAATGATTAAGTATTGAAAATTTAATTAGTGTCATGAGTATTTGGACAATCATCATGCCCCGACGTAAATTCTGCCGTCGGTTGGGGTGTGACATTTCGTAGTCATAATACGCGGCTATGGCAAGTAATATCTTGATTGATTTGATCATAGCAACGGGTGAAAAAGTTTCATTATAGTCAATCCCTTGGGTTTGAGTGAAACCTTTTACAACAAGCCGTGCTTTATAGGTTTGAACAATTTCATGCATGTCGGTCTTCTTCTTGAAGATCCATATGCTACCTACGGCCCGAGAACTAGGGGGCAGATCAATTAAGTCCCATACTTGATTATCATTCATGGATTGCATCTCAGCATTCATGGCTTCTAGCCATTTTATAGATTCAGAATCTAAAATAGCAGCTTTGTAGTTAAGAGGTTCATCAGATGAATCCTCTACTAATAATACTTCTGGTCCGTCTAGATATCCAAGATATCTATCTGGTTACCATCGTAATCTACCGCTCCTGCGAATGCATGTGTCTATGTCTGATTTTCAACAATCTCTTGTTGATCAGACGCAACGACTTCCTCAGGGTTTGGTGTTTCCTGAACTTCTTCAAGATCCACCTAGTTATTATTTATTCCTTGTTTCAGAAATTCTTCTTCGAGAAACTTACCTTTCTTTTTGATGGAAATATAATTTGCATCTGGATGGTAGAAATAATAACCATAGTTACCGCAGTAACCAACGAAAGTAACCTTTTCGCCAGGGTGATCAAGCTTATTGTCAGAATCATTTATGACATAAGCATCACAACCCCATATCCAGAGGTAGGATAGTTTAGGCTTAGATCCTAACCATATTTCACACGGTGTTTTATCTAGTTTCTTAGTCGGTTCCAGATTAATTAGGTGAGTGGTGGTCATAAGGGCAAAACCCTAAAAGGAGTTTGGGAAGTTAGTCCTACACATCATCGATCGAACCATATTTAATAGGGTTCGATTTCTCCTTACACTCACACCATATAATTGTGGAGTTCCAGGAGGAGTGGGCTGTGAAATAATTCCACAGGCCTTCAAATAATTGAGTAATTTAGTGCTTAGGTATTCACCACCTCTATCAGATCGAAGTATTTTAATAGTTCGATTCAACAGATTTTGCACTTCATTTTGAAATTCTTTGAACTTGTCAAATGTTTCATGTTTGTCCTTCATTAGATAGGTATAAGCAAATCTGCTATAATTATCTATGAAGGTTATGGAGTACTTTTCTTGATTTCTCATGGCGGTTCTAAAGGGTATGCATACATCAGTATGTATTAGTCCCAAAAGTCTATTGGCCCGTTCTCCAACATTTGTGAACGATGACTTGGTTAACTTACCAGAGAAGCATGATTCACATTCGTTGAAGGAGTCTGCATTTGTGGATTCAAGAATCCCTGCATTTTGTAGCTTCTTGATGTGTGCCTTGCTTATATGACTAAGCCTATGGTGCCATAATGAGGAATCATTACTATTAGGTTTGTTTCTTTTAGAAACATGATAGATTTGGTCGTTTGTTTGAACATTTATTTCATATATACCATGTCTAGGTTTATCCTCGAAATAAAATATATCATTAAGATAAGTAAGAATAGTCAGACCATCAAATTTATTCTTTTTCTTGTTCAAACAATGAAGAAACGGAAACAATCTTCCTGGATAAACCAGGTGCATATAAACAGTTAACTAATTTAACTACAAGTCCAGAATGATATGTCAAAGAGTAAACACCAGTTGCAAGAACCGGAACCTTCTATCCATCGCCTGCAATAAGCTCTATGTCGCCTTGTTTCAGTTTCTTTCACTTCTCAGGTTCCTGCAAAACATTAACAATGTGATGACCACATCCAGCATCATATACCCATGTATTGGAGGAAACACTGAAAAATCAATAACATTCATTGACATACCTGATGAGGAGCTCTGTTAAGAGCTTCTAGTCATCTACAGCTTTGCAAGATGAATGGGACAGTTGCGTTTCCAGTATCCCACTTCATTGCATTCAAAGCAGATGCGCTCCATTAAAGGTGGCGGCATCGAATTTTATGCTTTCTTGCCTTTAACCATATGAGCTTTAGTGTTTGATTTCTTCTTGACATGTCCATATTTGACCCTAAGCACATCGGATGTGGTTATGATTTTAGCACATGGTAGAAGTGCTATGAGCTAGTCTAGTGTTTCCACTAAACAGTATGATCGCATGATTGCGATAACATTAGGGCAATGTACTAAGGATAATATCCAATGCTATACACTCAGGTATGGGGAGCCCTAGCTCAATCAGATGGTCATGATGGGCCTTCATCACCACGACATGTTCATAGAAATATAGAAGTCCGACGATACTTTACTATTCACAAACTTTTGAAAAACAGAGTACCGTTCCTCTCTTTGTGGAAACTCAAATAAATCTTTGAGCTTCCGAACAATGTCGTAGGCACTCATGTCATGCAAGTTGTACCGGAAATCCGGTGACAAGTTAGACAGGATAAGCTCAGTTACCGCATTAGAGTCATTGGTATGCTTATCCAATTCAGCCTTAGTACGGTAAGCAAGAATGATGGCAGATTTGGTATAGGCCTGTCCAGGACATAGAGTTTGCTAAATACTCTAAGAACATTTCTGAGAGTGGCTTGTCACGAGATGAAGTTGGTCTCTGTCAAAGTATCCAGTTTTATGATTGAATTTACTAGGTTTGAGTTTTCAATAGCCTTCTGAAAAATACGCAAAGTATTTTAATTAGTATTTCCGATGTTTAGAATTCTTAAAAAAATGTGGAAAAATATTTATATGTATAAGAATTATGAGAATTAAATCAATTAATTACTAAAGGTAGCTGTAGCATACAATCAGTAGTACTTAATTAAAAGAACTAACATCGAATGTCAATTTTGAACGACCGGTCACAACTCTCATTTATGAGGCCGCAATAATATCAAATGTTTTATGTGATACGTTTAGCCTCATCTATGCCTACCCTATTTACAAACACTTACGCTACGGTGCTGAAGGCCCCAATAATGTAATTGCTTGAAACTAGGGGAATAGTTATCCGAGGGTGCCACATGTACAAATACGGTGCTGAAGACTCCAATAGTTGTACCTTAGAATACACCCTACATGCCAAGTACGGTGCTGAAGGCTGGCGTTTTGGTAAATGCATTCTAAGTTGGGACGGCATGAATTATTAATTTATTGTTACCAGATAGGGATATTATACCAATTTTAATATATATATTTATCGTTAATCAAGAATGACAAATAACCCTATCATCACTCGGGACACCATATTAAATTACCTATTTATTTAAAATTGCCTAGGCGTTCACGAATGATTTATATGTGTGTAATCGGCCATTAGGTCACTTAATCTTGCGAGAGTCTGAATAGCTGGATTAATTAGGGTTAGGAGGTATACACATATTTTAATAAAACAACCACACGGTAGGCAACACTTGCGTCCTGTGTCTTGTTATATCTCCCACTGACCTTCTAGACTCCTCTCGGCTCCATGTTGGATCTTCAGTCTTTGGTTTACAAAAATAGAAAGTTTCCAAAAATGAAAATTTACTAAAAAATAGAAACATTAATTCCTAATTTTACAACTTTGAACCCAAAATTTGGGGCAACAAACTAAAACTTCTAAATTACAATAATGTACCAACAAATTGTGTCAAACCATAAGCAATCACAACATTCACAAAATTTAAATATAACTTTTATACGAGGGTCGGGCCGAAACACACATGTATATTATTTATATATATATATGTATATATTCAATATATATATATATATATATATACCAGAATAATCAAATAATTTTAAAAAAATTAAGTTCGCGATCTGGAATTAAATCGAAATTGCGAATCACCGGTTAAATAAAAGACCGATTTCGATTTGCGTGCGGTGATCAGGGCTCTGATACCACTGTTGAGATTTACAGTGGTGTTCGGTGACATGTTTAATAACATTTATTTTTACTAAACTTAAATATATATATTAATGACATACCAGATAAATATATATTTACAGATTAACACAGCGAAATTAATTAAAACGCGAAAACCAAAAAACGTTTAGGATCAAATCACCAGTTACACGCAAACACGAAAAACAAATAATTCGACAAAAATAAATTATATCTAAATAATCAGATTTAGATATACCTTAGCCGGATCCGAACAACCGTTCGAGACACCGGGATTCAACATGTCGATGCTAGGGTTGAACGAAACCATAGACTCAAACTTTCTAGTTAGATCAGCAACAGTCATGACCGGAGATGTGAAGATCATATCTTCGTCACCAAGAAACAAGGTGACCAGTGGATTTTTATCTATAAATTTCGGTAAAGGCGTAATCGTCCGGAAACACAAAATGGAACTGGGGTTAGAACCCCCGGGCTCGATAGTCACCACCGACGGCGCCACGGTGGCCGACGGTGGTGGTGATCCAATCGTCGGAGGCAGGGCGACGATGGTGGCTGGAGACAGTTTCACCGGGTATAGCAGTGTAGGCGAAGAACTGGACGGGATCACCGAGGGTGGCGGGCGTGGCGGTTCGCGAGTCGGCTACAGTGGCGGCAGTGGCGGCTCTCTGCGGAGACGGCATGGTGGTGGCGGTGATGCGATGGGCGGCGGCTAGGCGGTGGCAGCTAGCAGCGATGGTGACCGGCATGAAGGGTGGTCGGCGGTCGAAAAACCCCAAAGGGGGAGGTGCCGATTTTGCAGAGAGAGGGAGAATAGAGAGAGAGAGAGAGAGAGAGAGAGAGAGAGAGAGGTTATAGGGTTTTCTCTGTTTTAGGCTTCGTGTTCATTAATCCTAAAACCTCTTGGATCACTTATATTTATAATTGATTCTTAAGCTATCTGAATCAAATTAAAACTGATTAATTCTCAATTATCTATTTTAAATGATTATTTTATTTAATCACCCCAATTAATCACTTAGTTTAATTAATTATCTGGTTTATTTAAATTCATAATTTAAATAAATACAATTAATTAATTACTAAACCATTTATTTAATTTGCTAAACTAATTTAGTAAATTAAACAATTATCCACCAATTACTTTACTTAGTAATTAAGTTTCGTTCATTTATCTGATTACTAATTAATCAGATAATCTGACACGTTGACACCAATGTAACTCTTATGGGTCAATGTCCGGGTCAGTTATGTTAATTTATCGGATCTGGACATACAATATCCAATAGCCTAGTGCTCGTTATTTTTGGCCTTGTCTTAAGGCCGATGTCGCGCAATTGCTCAAACGGTGCCACGTGTGTCGGGTGGCAAATATTACCGACACGAACCAAGGGTTTTATACGCCATTGTTAGTTACTTGTGGCCCGTGGGAGGATGTTAGTTTGGATTTCGTGTTGGGATTTTTGCGTACACAGCCCCAAAAAGACTCTATTATGGTGGTTGTTGATCATTTTCAAAAATGGCGCATATCATTTCGTGTGCAAAGACTTTTGAGGCTTCCAGGTGGCACGCTTATATTTTGCGGAAGTTGTTCGTTTACACGGCATCCCAAAAACTATTACGTCGAATCGTGATGTTAGGTTCGTGGGGCATTTTGGCATACCCTTTGGAAACGTTTAGGGTCTAAGTTACAATTTTCAAGCTCTCATCACACGCAAATAAATGGACAAACGGAGGTGACAAATAGGAGTTTGAGAAATATGCTTAGGAGTCGTCACAGTGGGACTTGGATTTGCCTCAGGCCGAGTTTGCCTATAATCGTTCGTGCCACAAGTCGACCGGTAAGAGTTTGTTTTTTTATTGTTTATGGTCGAAATCCCTTCACTCCACTTGACTTGGCGGCACCTATTGATATGAATATAAAAACGCTTAGTACCGATGGTGATATACAGGCTGCTCAAATTCAGGAATTACATTAACAGGTTCGAGCTGAAATTACTAAACATGATTTACGATATCCAAAACAGGCCTACAAGCATCGCACGCAAGTTATCTTTGAGGATGGTGATTAAGTTTGGGTTCATCTTCGTCGGGACCGCTTTCCGCAGGGCCGGTTTGGTAAATTACATCCTCAGCCCGATAGCCCTTTCCGTGTACTCAAAAGGATTGGTGAAAATGCTTATAAGATTCATTTGCCGGGCCACTATAAAGTTTCTTCCACCTTTAATGTAGATGATATTTTTCCGTACGAGGGCGATCAAAATGATGATGACTCGGGGACGAGTTCTTTTCAAGCGGAAGAGGATGATGGCGAGGGATATGGTTCGGGTTTTGGGCATTCAGGATCGATTCACAATCAAAGTGGCTAAACCCAAGACTGATGGATCGATAAGGACCAGCCCAATATGCCTCTTCATTGGCGCTGGCCCCAAGGGGGTGTTATTAGGATTTTATTTGCTTTATTTCCATTTCCTATATAAACCTTTGTTATTTCGTTTTTAGAACTTGGTTAAGTTTTATAACACGTATTTATTTTGGTGGTTTATTCAAGTATTCTTTTAGAGCCGGTATTTGGCGTCTAGGGTTTCTAACACCGAATTTTGAATCTAGGTTTTCTTTTTCTTGACATAGTTCAAGGTTTATCGTCCATCACGCTATCAGGTGGTAATATTCCTAATGGAGGTAGTAACTCTAATGGTGAAGATCAGAGATGAAGTAATAAGCGGTAAGTAAAGGTGGAATTTTCGAAATTCTATGGAATTGATGTAAAAGGATGGTTGTATAGATGCGAGCATTTTTTTTACAATCGATGATACACCGGAGCATCTGAAATTCAGGTATGTGGTTGTGCACTTAGAAGGCCGGGCATTGCAGTGGCATCAGTCAGACATCAAAACACTGAGGGCGAATTTATCAGATCTGCCTTGGCCTGATTATGTTCGAGCAATATCTGCATGTTTCGCGACACCACTTATTGAAGATGCCATAGGAGCATTGAAGGCTTTGGATCAAACCGGTTCATTGGAAGATTACTGTGATCAATTCAATTTGCTGCTGAATTAGGTAACTATTTGTCAAGAATATGCTGTTAGCCTTTTCCTTGAAGGATTGAAACCAGAAATTGGTTGCCATGTAAGATTGTTTAAGCCTACGGTGCTTAAAGATGCTTATTCTCTTGCAAGACTGCAAGATAAAGCTAAGTCTGTTCATAACAGCTCTAAAACAAATTTCCAACCAAAATCTTTTGCTTCCACATCCAAGTCAATTGTTTAAACAAATACTTTAACCAACACTTCCAAACTGCCATTATTACCCGCACCTACAAATACAAAGCCATTACCCTTAGCTGGCCAAAAAACCAATCAAACTAAGAGGTTGACTAGTAAGGAATTTGATGATAAGAGAGCCAAAGGATAATGCTTCTGGTGTAATGAGAATTTCGCACCAGGACATAAGTGTAGTTCTAGTAAGAAATTATTCCTGTTCGAGATAGTAGATGAGGATGAAATTTATGAGCAACCAGTGGATCCAGATCAGCATATATCCTCACATGCTTTGACTTGGGTACCTTCTTTTAAAATGAAGGTTATAGGCACTATTGGTACTAAACAACTAAAAATTCTGATTGATAGTGGGTCTACACATAAATTTATAGATGAAAAACTGGTTGCTAATTAAGTTGAATTGTTCAATAGAACTATCAATGATATGCAACCATGTATGAAGGTATACACATATTTCCAGTGGGTGATGGAGGGCAGCTGGTTTAATGCTGATATGCTTCTGATACCACTCACCAGTTATGATATTGGGCATTCAGTGATTACAGACATTAGATGATATATTATGAAACTTTCAAGAAACTAACCATGCAATTTAACGATAGCAGATAATTCTTTTGTTCTTAAAGGTTGTGGGTCAGTGGGGATGACTCTTTGTTCTATGGAAAGTTTAACTGCCATGATGAAAAAAGAGGGTAATATCATTCAAGGCCAGTTATCTGGTCTTAATTCTGATGCTGCTTTTCCTTATCCTTCAATAGCCACTAAGGAAACCCATTCTTCTGAAATTGATCAACTGTTGCAACAGTTTGAAGATATATATGGGGTACCTACTTCATTGCCTCCAAGTAGATCCTGTGATCATAAGATTCATTTGAAACCCGGTGATTCGAACTTTGCTCAAAAAACTTATAGATATCCTACTGCCCAGAAGGATATCATTGAGAAAATGACACATGAACTTTTAGACATTGGTTTATCAGGAATAGCACCAGTACTTATCCTTCTCCTGTGGTATTAGTGAAGAAAAAACATAGTAGTTGGCATATGTGCAATGATTATAGGAGATTAAATGAAGCCAAAATCAAAGATAGCTTTCCAATTCCCTTGATTTATTGGTTGAATTGGGGGGGGGGGGGGGCACGCGTCTTTTCTAAACTAGATTTGCGCTCTGGCTATCATCAGGTTCGCATGTTTGAAGGGGACATACATAATACTGCTTTTCAAAACTCATCGGGGTCATATAAATTTTTAGTGTTTCCTTTTGGCTTGACCAATGCACCGGCTACATTCTAGTCCCTTATGAATACAACCTTCAAGCCAGTCTTAATGATAAGTGATTTAGTTTTCTTTGATGATATATTGGTCTATAGTGCCACATTGGATCAACACTTATTGGATTTACAAGAAATGATCCAACTTATGAGACTTAATCTGCTTAAAGCCAAAAGGTCAAAATATAGTTTTGGTGGAAAATTTGTTGAGTATCTTGGTCATATTATTAGCAGTGCAGGTGTGGCCACTGATCCCAAGAAAATTATAGCAATACAGGAGTGGTCAGTTCTTGTGAATGTCAAGCAATTAAGGGGGTTCCTGGGTCTTGCAGGTTATTACCGGAAGTTTATCAAGTCCTTAAAAAATATAGCTCAGCCATTGACTAACTTGTTAAAGAAAGAAGCTTTCCATTAGGATGAGTTGGCACAACAATCTTTCCAAGCATTGATGTCAGACCCTGAACTTTCATGAACGGAGGCGTGTGACGTCATGAGATCATAATCGTGAATACATAGAACAACCTCTATCAAATTAATATACGTTTGAAAAACCAAGCATGTTATCAAAGTTGTAGCGGAAATATATTAAGACGACAGTGTTTTACAATACTGAAACAGAAATTATTCAAGAATATTAAGATAGGAAATATGATAAAATAGTTAAGTCTTGAAATCGTTTCAGCCAAGGATGAATAATTAAAAGGCAAGTGTTTTATAAGTTATTTTATGATGATGAATGAGACTATGACTCCAAGATGCAGGCCCTAAGGTTTGACGTCCCATTTCCATATAGTTTGGCTTGGTTACCTGAGAAATGCATGAGTTTAAAAAGTCAACATAATGTTGGTGACTTCACAGGTTCAAGACTATTACAAGTAAATTTGTAAACAGTTTATAACATACAAGATATTATAACTTACAAAATATTATAACGGTCTTAAGTAAATGGATTTGTGAAAGTCAAGTTTTAGAAGGACTTGTGCAAGTCAAGTTTTGCAGGGTTTGATAAAGGACTTGTGCAAGTCAGGTTTTGCACGGTTTGATGAAGGACTTGTGCAAGTAAAGTTTTGCAACGATTAAGACAAAACATGATATTAATTCCTGGCTACCGTGTTGTAATGATCTCACATGAACCTTAAATTCGAACACTAAATGATTACCCACTCATGGCATTCTATCCTGTGAATACCGAATGGACCAGGATAACTGACATGTACCCCGTGACTATTACCGCGGAGTCAGAATTGGAGCGACCAATTAGGACAAGGGCGTCAACCCTAATTGAACTATCTAGTTATCGTTTCGCACCAGAACTAATCGAATTTAATTAATAGTGGGGTTTGGTTTACAAAACGTTATGTAACGTATTGTACTTTAGTTTAGAATAGGAAAAGAACACATAATCATACTTCTGTACAGTTCGCCATAATATCAAGGATACTGTTTAGGTGGATGATTATATTTATAGTCAAATAAATATATAACTTGTAGAAATAATTATAAATCCAATAATTATTTAAAGTTGTGTTTGTTTGTTGATATTTTTTCCCCAAAGTATTTTAAATCAGTTTAAAAGGAAGGGACATTGTATACAAAAAAGAATGTATAAAGTTTAATGTTTCATGATTTCTCCCCCAAAGTTAAAACTGTAAAGAAAAAGGGGCCGTGTGTGACACCTCGTCAAAAACAGGTCAAACCTCTCTCCGTTGATTTTCTGATTTAAATATCAATATGTTTAATTATATGATTAACCGAATTAGTTTCGATAACTAAACTGATAACTGATTTAAATCCCGTATTTGTATACCCGTAAAATATGAAAGATTTCATATTTTAAATATGGAATTTTTATAACAAGAAATTAAATATAAAAATTGACTTTTTATATTTTATCTAAACTGATATAAACTGTTAAAACATTTTATGAACTTAAAATGTCATGGAAAACGTAACG
>JBCNJP010000009.1:54645227-54781487 GCA_039602395.1 Deinandra increscens subsp. villosa | reverse complement strand
ATAGACCAAGCATATGACTAAAATTAGTCATCACACATGACTAAATTTAGTCCTCAAGTAGTCCTCAAGTAGTCCACCCACCTGTCTAAAATTAGTCCTCAAAGACTAAATTTTCTTGTATAAATACCAAAGCTAAACATTAGTTTTCTCACACTTTTCATCAGATTCGTTACAGCCACTTCTATAACCCATATCTCCCTCATAAATCGTCCAAATCCTTCCTTTATTCTACAGAAATCTTCCCCTTTAAGTCCTCTAAAAATGCCAACTGACCTCACTCAATTTCGATAAAAACTCAGCCCTCTAGACAACTTTGAACGACGACTACTCCAGAAGCTCGCTGCTGTGCGACCTTGTTTTCCATAGCACATTTGAGGTACCAAACGAGATCGGTTTGAGCTGATTCTTTTTCCTATATCTTCCTCTTTCAAATTACTTCATTTTAGACTTAAAATATGTACCATTTGGTTTCCTAAATCGTCCAGAATCATCCTTCAAAGTCGACCCAACTTTCTGTCAGAAAAGCTCAAGAACTCCTTAAGGCTTCAAGTGTTGATCCAAGCTCAACCGTCATCTTCACTACCTTCTCCTTGCTTGATTACTGTGAGAAAAACATCTTATTTATATTCTTAAATACTCGTTCATATTCATACCTAAGAACACCCATTAAAAAGGGCTTGTTGGTTAATCACCTTAAAGGAGAACAACTCAACTTTAAATTCTGTCAAAACACAGATTCATTGTAGGACTTTTATCCGGACATATCTTGGTCATTTCGAACTCAAATTTAACAAAATCAGACTCCACAATTAAGTTCGTTGAGTTAGCTTTCCAACGATATATATTTTGCCTTTTAATTCAAACCGAGCAGCTCACAACAGTCCCTACAAGAAAGGTGCGCGTTTCTGTACCTTCTGTTTTGTTAGAATGTTTCGAGCTTTCTCTTAGCATTTTATTAAAAAGCTTATTAAACAAAAAATGTTTGCAATACATTAAAATAACAATCTGTAAATTTTGGTAATTTATAGTTAACATTTGTTATTTTAAAAACGCACTTAAAGTCACAGCTCATAAGCTGTCTAAAATCTTCAATTGATACACTAAACCAAAAACCAATACATATCACCAATGGTCAACGGGTTAACTCATTTGAACAAGACCCAACTAGTCTAAATTGGGTAACTTAGACTTTCAATTCATGTCTCTCGACTTAAAATGTCTTCATATAATCTAGGACACGGATAGTCATCTTCATATCACTTGGACTATTTCCATATCTCGCTCACCGCTTCAGGTGAGTACTCATACCCCATTTTTATTACTGTGGAATATTATGCGATATCAACTCTTGTTATTATTAGAGGGGTGATTCCTTCATATGATAATTTGAGTAGTGAGTATTTATATCCTCTCTCTTTTATTATTTTGGGGTGTAACATGTATCCTATGACAAACTATGGTTTTCAACATCTAATTCTCATTATCATACGAATGGTGATTCATTCAAATGGTGATTTGCATTATGGTTTAAATAATCAATTCGTGTTATCATTAGAATGGTGATTCATTCGAAATGGTGATTCGTGTTGTGAGTTTACACATTCAAACATAAATTCTTTATTCATTTTACAAACCACGCGATTTCATTATATGTCTATGTGTGATCGCATGCTATATGTCAAACTATTACATATTTATTCATCATTCATCATTCATCAGTGTAATCATTAACATACAAGCCTACGGTAACAATGATAGATCTATTGGCTGACAAACCACCTGAATTTGACCGGTAATTGACATTCGGGTGATTGAAACCTTTTTTCATCATAGCGTAACTTTCGAGTTACGGACACTAGTTATCAAGGTTTGATTACACACATACATTGGTTCATTCATACATGGTTGAGTCTACATTTGACATTTGAATCGCTTTTCAACTACTACATATATTATAACCCTATGTTTACTCACCAACTATTTTTAGTTGACACTTTCTTTTTTTATACATGTTACAGGAAATGCAGTTTGAGCCATATTTGATTGATGTCACATCTAGGATGCTTTGGACCTAGATTTATTAAATCAACTTCAATCCTATTTGTTATGTTATGTGTATTTGAACCTATTTTTTGACTTGGAATTTGGTAATGATTAAGTATTGAAACTTTAATTAGTGTCATGAGCGTTTGGACAATCATCATGCGCCGACATAAATTCCGCCGTCGGTTGGGGTGTGATAGATTGGTATGAGAGCCTTGGCTATAGAGAATTAGGTTATTAGAAATGGTGACCTAGACTATGGCTTTAGGTGTCCAAACATGAGTATCTCATGTCTTGCATGCTTATTACATATTACTCTATGTCCATTTATATGCTACTTATTCCTAACTTAATCTATTCAAACGCTTGATCTTTTTCATGACACACACATCTACCATATCATCTTTTGCTACATTATATTCTTATACTTTTGAAATCTAATTACTCTATTTATTCTTCGATTTTTTTAATCCCATCAAAAGTTTAAGTTCTAAGTGTCAGACATGTAGTAACTGGAAGGGTTGACACCGGTAACCGAGTGTTTCTGTTTAAGAAAGGCGTTGCGTACAAATCCCAACTCGAGGGACCCGGACGCCGATCTGGGAACTCTTGGTGAGAGTGTCTTACCTATTAGGCCAAAGCATGTCATACGTCACGCGAACTAGAATAACTTTGACCGGTCAAGGTTGTAGTTTCCCACTTGGGAAGCGAGAGCCATTCTGTTATTCAAATGATTTTCTATGTGCAATCTTTCCATGTTTTACCACATCCAATGTTATCCTTATGATTCTCGATTTCATGATTTTGTGTTGTGTCGCATCATATGCTATGATTGATGACATTTATTCACAATTCTATTTTGATGAAGTTTAAAATTTCATTTACCCCCTTGAATTTCATAATTTCATGATTTTATCCCTGATTCATATTTCACGATACTTACGCAATCAATTTGCTACATTCATGATGTTACATACCTTTAATTATTTTTTTCATACATCCCTCTCGTGTTTTCAAATACCTATCAATCATTCATTGTCACCACCGTTATGCTATTGGGTTATTACCCTATTTTGACTAAAGTCTCGTGATTTCATAAAATTTCCTTATGCATGGTCACACCTTTTTGTCTATACACTACCTTCACCCTCGTCAACATTCTAAAACCGCCCAACTTGTTATGTCATCTTTATGCTCGCTCAACACCCAATTCTTCCAAGACATAGCCCAACCTGTTACACCAATACCCAATGGACACACCCAATGTGGTGATTCACAATGTGTTTCTGAGGTTGGCCATTGCAAATGATGTTTCGACCAATCCAGTCAATCAGGTTACGCGTATACGTATCTTGACCTCAAGTGATACTCCAAGCCTAAACTTATCTTTTAAATCAATCACTCGGTTTTCAAGCATTCGGTTTTTTTTGGCATATTATTTTTGGTCCTCGTGATTTCATTATTTGGTGTGCTACACTTCTTTTTGTGGACAAGTTTTAACTCAATAACGGTTTACGTATGTCATTCCAAAAATCTATTTATGGTTCATATCATTTTAATTCATTTACATGTTAGTGAGTTCTTGTTGATGAGTTCATGAGTTTACATGTTTGCATGATTACGGGATTTCATGCTTACAAGTTAACAAATTTACACGTTAACGAGTTTACGAATTTACATGCACATGAATCCCCATTTTGAAAATCTCAATTTATCCATTTGGAACATTCCCTAATTTCACGTGTCGAGTTTACAAGTTCACTTTCAAGGTATACATGTTTAGAAATTTACTTGTTTAGGATTTTACGAGTTTACGAGTCCACATGCTTACGGGATTGCATGTGTATGAGTTTATGATTTTATGACTTCACAAGTAAATAACTCTGCATGCTTACAAATTCAAAAGTTTTCATTCATGTTCAAGGTTATTTTATTGATCCCTGAACCAACGACCGACGTGCCTCGACGTTATTCGTTAATGGCACCTCTAAGCATTCGTTTCTTATTGGAACCCATCTGCAAGACTTTCTTTTTACATCAGTTAATGTCGAAGTTGTGTGCTTCGTGTAGCTCATTTGTATCCCCGCCCGGACAGCCAAGTCCTGGTAGTCTATGGCGATAAACCAACCAGTGGTCTCAGGTTTATGTCTTGTACCAAAGGCCACAAATACTAACGCAAGATATACTAGGCCTTCTTAGCCAACATCGTGGAAGTTCGTGATTATGAAAGGGGAGTCAAAGACATCCAGTCATTCGGGATTCTCCTGAGGTGTTTCTCGAAGACGTATCAAGTCTTCATCTTGTTCGCCAAAACGAATTCTGCATCAACACCATATCTGGTACTACTCCGATGGCAAAGTCACCTAATCGCCTCATACCCTTGGGAATGAAATAATTTTTTTTCGTGTTAGTTAGCTACTTATCCTAACACTCGAAGTTCGTTTTCTCCTGCAAGACTAACCTTCATTTTGACTTTTATCACATTCGTGGTGATGATATTCCTAAACTTGTTATCCTCATATGTCCTGATTGATTTTAAGCACACTATAATATCTAACCTTGTTCAAAAACCATGTTTTTGCTTGGCCACGGATTCACTCCTGGATGATCAAGCACTCCCGTGACACTTGGAAATCCTATTTGCAAACCCTACCTAGATAAATTCATTATCGCCGTCACCGACAATATTTGAATTTACTCTAAATCCAAATTCTCTTTCCATTTTGCGTGAAGCTTTCATTCAAACAATAAACTTCGGGGAAACCTTTATTATTTAATTTGTGAACTTGACTTTTGTTAATTTAGAAGTCAACTCATGAATTCAAATTTTGATTTAATTTATGGGCTCAACTTTGTCGATTCGACCTTTGTGCTTAATTCATGGATTCCATTGTTGTTAAGTCAAAGTTCGGTCTATGATTATGGCTTTTTGTATATCTACATTCAAATCATGAATTCGATTACTTTAATAGTTATCCAATCCATGGATTCGATTTTTGTTCGATTCATGAATTCAAAGTTTATTCAGTTCATAGAATTGTCTTTCAATTTGTGACACTTAGTGATCGATTTTGTTCAATCTATTTTCGATTTATACTACCAAAATCTTGCTATTGAGTTCATGTTATTTGGATCACGCTATTCGATTCATGTTTATAATGCTATTCGAATCATGTCACCCGATCAACTCACGATGTTTAATACATGGTATTAGACTCAATCCAGGCTGCTCGATCCATTTGGCATCGATCGACCATGATTTTAATCAATTTATTTACACTTCGATTACACTACATTCAGTTTTAGACTATTCATTTATCATGATTGAACCTATGTGACTTAATATTCTCCATATACAAAACCTTATGTTTTCACTATCTCAATCTTTAATCATTTTATTATTGAAGCTTGTGATTTCATTACTCTACGTTTTAGTCATTTGTCATTATGGATTTCACGATATCTCATATTTTCAACATATATCCTTTTGATAACCAAGACTCATATGAAAGGTGACCATCAATCACATGTAATACTAGTTACGCATGCGATTGAAGTTGAGATCATAAATATGAGATCTTGTGGCAATGGCATGGACTGTTTTGGATTTTGTCTAGACCTCGCACCTCGTGGGTGGACTGGATGTGGGTCGCTACCCATCCATCTCATCTAGACCTGATGCGTTTTCTTGTTAAAATCTGCAATTTCATTTTATCATGAGAAACATTTATGTTGATTTTCGAGTTAAGCCATTAGCTTTGATTTACAAAGGTATACATGTTACCCCCTATCTCGGATTTTTTTTTTCTCTAAGTCTCTACAAACTGAATTTCGGGACGAAATTCCCTAAAGTAGGGGAGACTGTGCCATCCACCTATTTACCATATTTATGAACCAACCCGTTTCTACTATCCATGCTAAAGTCATACCTGAGCTAACCCAACACGAGACCAACTGTGATATTAATGGATAACTCTAAAACTATGCATTAATGATGGAACAATAATAGAGTTTATAAAAGTTAAACATTATACTTTCTATGAAGTTGTGACTTATATCATTATCATTCTCGCGGAACATTGATCCCGCCGAAGTTCAAACGGACCTGCATGGTCCGGGCGAAACCGAGGTCAGCTGGATGTCGTTCCGGCTGAAGTCCAAGTGGAATGGTTCAGGCGGACATCGTTCCGTTGAGGTTGAAAAATTTATGTTCCATACCTCCGTTAGTTGTAATCTCCCTAGAAACGTGGTCATTAGCTAGCAAAGCATATCAAAATTTAAACTCGTTATTTTATTTATCTATCTCTCGTATATATGATATCACATAGACCAAGCATATGACTAAAATTAGTCATCACACATGACTAAATTTAGTCCTCAACTAGTCCTCAAGTAGTCCACCCACCTGTCTAAAATTAGTCCTCAAAGACTAAATTTTCTTGTATAAATACCAAAGCTAAACATTAGTTTTCTCACACTTTTCATCAGATTCGTTACAACCACTTCTATAACCCATATCTCCCTCATAAATCGTCCAAATCCTTCATTTATTCTACAGAAATCTTCCCCTTTAAGTCCTCTAAAAATGCCAACTGACCTCACTCAATTTCGATAAAAACTCAGCCCTCTAGACAACTTTGAACGACGACTACTCCAGAAGCTCGCTGCTGTGCGACCTTGTTTTCCATAGCACATTTGAGGTACCAAACGAGATCGGTTTGAGCTGATTCTTTTTCCTATATCTTCCTCTTTCAAATTACTTCATTTTAGACTTAAAATATGTACCATTTGGTTTCCTAAATCGTCCAGAATCATCCTTCAAAGTCGACCCAACTTTCTGTCAGAAAAGCTCAAGAACTCCTTAAGGCTTCAAGTGTTGATCCAAGCTCAACCGTCATCTTCACTACCTTCTCCTTGCTTGATTACTGTGAGAAAAACATCTTATTTATATGCTTAAATACGCGTTCATATTCATACCTAAGAACACCCATTAAAAAGGGCTTGTTGGTTAATCACCTTAAAGGAGAACAACTCAACTTTAAATTCTGTCAAAACACAGATTCATTGTAGGACTTTTATCCGGACATATCTTGGTCATTTCGAACTCAAATTTAACAAAATCAGACTCCACAATTAAGTTCGTTGAGTTAGCTTTCCAACGATATATATTTTGCCTTTTAATTCAAACCGAGCAGCTCACAACAGTCCCTATAAGAAAGGTGCGCGTTTCTGTACCTTCTGTTTTGTTAGAATGTTTCGAGCTTTTTCTTAGCATTTTATTAAAACGCTTATTAAACAAAAAATGTTTGCAATACATTAAACTAACAATCTGTAAATTTTGGTAATTTATAGTTAACATTTGTTATTTTAGAACGCACTTAAAGTCACAGCTCATAAGCTGTCTAAAATCTCCAATTGATACACTAAACCAAAAACCAATACATATCACCAATGGTCAACGGGTTAACTCATTTGAACAAGACCCAACTAGTCTAAAGTGGGTAACTTAGACTTTCAATTCATGTCTCTCGACTTAAAATGTCTTCATATAATCTAGGACACGGATAGTCATCTTCATATCACTTGGACTATTTCCATATCTCGCTCACCACTTCAGGTGAGTACTCATACCCCCTTTTTATTACTGTGGAATATTATGCGATATCAACTCTTGTTATTATTAGAGGGGTGATTCCTTCAAATGATAATTTGAGTAGTGAGTATTTATACCCTCTCTCTTTTATTATTTTGGGGTGTAACATGTATCCTATAACAGACTATGGTTTTCAATATCCAATTCTCATTATCATACGAATGGTGATTCATTCAAATGGTGATTTGCATTATGGTTTAAATAATCAATTCGTGTTATCATTAGAATGGTGATTCATTCGAAATGGTGATTCGTGTTGTGAGTTTACACATTCAAACATAAATTCTTTATTCATTTTACAAACCACGCGATTTCATTATATGTCTATGTGTGATCACATGCTATATGTCAAACTATTACATATTTATTCATCATTCATTAGTGTAATCATTAACATACAAGCCTACGGTAACAATGATAGATCTATTGGCTGACAACCCACCTGAATTTGACCGGTAATTGGCATTCGGGTGATTGAAACCTATTTTCATCATACCGTAACTTTCGAGTTACGGACACTAGTCATCAAGGTTTGATTACACACATACATTGGTTCATTCATACATGGTTGAGTCTACATTTGACATTTTAATCGCTTTTCAACTACTACATATATTATAACCCTATGTTTACTCACCAACTATTTTTAGTTGACACTTTCTATTTTTATACATGTTACAGGAAATGCAGTTTGAGCCATATTTGATTGATGTCACATCTAGGATGCTTTGGACCTAGATTTATTAAATCAACTTCAATCCTATTTGTTATGTTATGTGTATTTGAACCTATTTTTTGACTTGGAATTTGGTAATGATTAAGTATTGAAACTTTAATTAGTGTCATGAGCATTTGGACAATCATCATGCCCCGACGTAAATTCCGCCATCGGTTGGGGTGTGACATTTCGTAGTCATAATACGCGGCTATGGCAAGTAATATCTTGATCGATTTGATCATAGCAACGGTTGAAAAAGTTTCATTATAGTCAATCCCTTGGGTTTGAGTGAAACCTTTTACAACAAGCCGTGCTTTATAGGTTTGAACAATTTCATGCATGTCGGTCTTCTTCTTGAAGATCCATATGCTGCCTACGGCCCGAGAACTAGGGGGAAGATCAATTAAGTCCCATACTTGATTATCATTCATGGATTGCATCTCAGCATTCATGGCTTCTAGCCATTTTACAGATTCAGAATCTAAAATAGCAGCTTTGTAGTTAAGAGGTTCATCAGATGAATCCTCTACTAATAATACTTCTGGTCCGTCTAGATATCCAAGATATCTATCTGGTTACCATCGTAATCTACCGCTCCTGCGAATGCATGTGTCTATGTCTGATTTTCAACAATCTCTTGTTGATCAGACGCAACGACTTCCTCAAGGATTGGTGTTTCCTGAACTTCTTCAAGATCCACCTGGTTATTATTTATTCCTTGTTTCAGAAATTCTTCTTCGAGAAACTTACCTTTCTTTTTGATGGAAATATAATTTGCATTTGGATGGTAAAAATAATAACCATAGTTACCGTAGTAACCAACGAAAGTAACCTTTTCGCCAGGGTGATCAAGCTTATTGTCAGAATCATTTATGACATAAGCATCACAACCCCATATCCAGAGGTCGGATAGTTTAGGCTTAGATCCTAACCATATTTCACACGGTGTTTTATCTAGTTTCCTAGTCGGTTCCAGATTAATTAGGTGAGTGGTGGTCATAAGGGCAAAACCCTAAAAGGAGTTCGGAAAGTTAGTCCTACACATCATCGATCGAACCATATTTAATTGGGTTCGATTTCTCCTTTCACTCACACCATTTAATTGTGGAGTTCCAGGAGGAGTGGGCTGTGAAATAATTCCACAGGCCTTCAAATAATTGAGTAATTTAGTGCTTAGGTATTCACCACCTCTATCAGATCGAAGTATTTTAATAGTTCGATTCAACAGATTTTGCACTTCATTTTGAAATTCTTTGAACTTTTCAAATGTTTCATGTTTGTCCTTCATTAGATAGGTATAAGCAAATCTGCTATAATTATCTATGAAGGATACCGAGTACTTTTCTTGATTTCTCATGGCGGTTCTAAAGGGTCTGCATACATCAGTATGTATTAGTCCCAAAAGTCTATTGGCCCGTTCTCCAACATTTGTGAACGATGACTTGGTCAACTTACCAGAGAAGCATGATTCACATTCGTTGAAGGAGTGTGCATTTGTGGATTCAAGAATCCCTGCATTTTGTAGCTTCTTGATGTGTGCCTTGCTTATATGACTAAGCCTATGGTGCCATAATGAGGAATCATTACTATTAGGTTTGTTTCTTTTAGAAACATGATAGATTTGGTCGTTTGTTTGAACATTTATTTCATATATACCATGTCTAGGTTTATCCTCGAAATAAAATATATCATTAAGATAAGTAAGAATAGTCAGACCATCAAATTTATTCTTTTTCTTGTTCAAACAATGAAGAAACGGAAACAATCTTCCTGGATAAACCAGGTGCATATAAACAGTTAACTAATTTAACTACAAGTCCAGAATGATATGTCAAAGAGTAAACACCAGTTGCAAGAACCGGGACCTTCTATCCATCGCCTGCAATAAGCTCTATGTCGCCTTGTTTCAGTTTCTTTCACTTCTCAGGTTCCTGCAAAACATTAACAATGTGATGACCACATCCAGCATCAAATACCCATGTATTGGAGGAAACACTGAAAAACTCAATAACATTCATTGACATACCTGATGAGGAGCTCTGTTAAGAGCTTCTAGTCATCTACAGCTTTGCAAGATGAATGGGACAGTTGCATTTCCAGTATCCCACTTCATTACATTCAAAGCAGATGCGCTCCATTAAAGGTGGCGGCATCGAATTTTATGCTTTCTTGCCTTTAACCATATGAGCTTTAGTGTTTGATTTCTTCTTGACACGTCCATGTTTGACCCTAAGCACATCGGATGTGGTTATGATTTTAGCACATGGTAGAAGTGCTATGAGCTAGTCTAGTGTTTCCACTGAACAGTTGATCGCATGAATGCGATAACATTAGGGCAATGTACTAAGGATAATATCCAACGCTATACACTCAGGTATGGGGAGCCCTAGCTCAATCAGATGGTCATGATGGGCCTTCATCACCACGGCATGTTCATAGAAATATAGAAGTCCGATGATACTTTACTATTCACAAACTTTTGAAAAACAGAGTACCGTTCCTCTCTTTGTGGAAACTCAAATAAATCTTTGAGCTTCCGAAAAATGTCGTAGGCACTCAAGTCATGCAAGTTGTACCGGAAATCCAGTGACAAGTTAGACAGGATAAGCTCAGTTACCGCATTAGAGTCATTGGTATGCTTATCCAATTCAGCCTTAGTACGGTAAGCAAGAATGATGGCAGATTTGGTATAGGCCTGTCCAGGACATAGAGTTTGCTAAATACCCTAAGAACATTTCTGAGAGTGGCTTGTCACGAGATGAAGTTGGTCTCTGTCAAAGTGTCCAGTTTTATGATTGAATTTAATAGGTTTGAGTTTTCAATAGCCTTCTGAAAAATATGCAAAGTATTTTAATTAGTATTTTTGATGTTTAGAATTCTTAAAAAAATGTGGAAAAATATTTATATATATAAGAATTATGAGAATTAAATCAATTAATTACTAAAGGTAGCTGTAGCATACAATCAGTAGTACTTAATTAAAAGAACTAACATCGAATGTCAATTTTGAACGACCGGTCACAACTCTCGTTTATGAGGCCGCAATAATATCAAATGTTTTATGCGATACGTTTAGCCTCATCTATGCCTACCCTATTTACAAACACTTACGCTACGGTGCTGAAGGCCCCAATAATGTAATTGCTTGAAACTAGGGGAATAGTTATCCGAGGGCGTCACATGTACAAATACGGTGCTGAAGACTCCAATAGTTGTACCTTAGAATACACCCTACATGCCAAGTACGGTGCTGAAGGCTGGCGTTTTGGTAAATGCATTCTAAGTTGGGACGGCATGAATAATTAATTTATTGTTACCAGATAGGGATATTATACCAATTTTAATATATATATTTATCGT
Organism: Deinandra increscens subsp. villosa; assembly: GCA_039602395.1. Taxonomy (NCBI): domain Eukaryota; kingdom Viridiplantae; phylum Streptophyta; class Magnoliopsida; order Asterales; family Asteraceae; genus Deinandra; species Deinandra increscens. The sequence goes on along the minus strand of JBCNJP010000009.1, from coordinate 54,769,713 downwards.
TAATCAAGAATGACAAATAACCCTATCATCACTCGGGACACCATATTAAATTACCTATTTATTTAAAATTGCCTAGGCGTTCACGAATGATTTATATGTGTGTAATCGGCCATTAGGTCACTTAATCTTGCGAGAGTCTGAATAGCTGGTTTAATTAGGGTTAGGAGGTATACACATATTTTAATAAAACAACCACACGGTAGGCAACACTTGCGTCCTGTGTCTTGTTATATCTCCCACTGACCTTCTAGACTCCTCTCGGCTCCATATTGGATCTTCAGTCTTTGGTTTACAAAAATAGAAAGTTTCCAAAAATGAAAATTTAGTAAAAAATAGAAACATTAATTCCTAATTTTACAACTTTGAACCCAAAATTTGGGGCAACAAACTAAAACTTCTAAATTACAATAATGTACCAACAAATTGGGTCAAACCATAAACAATCACAACATTCACAAAATTTAATTATAACTTTTATACAAGGGTCGGGCCGAAACACACATGTATATTATTTATATATATATATGTATATATTCAATATATATATATATATATATATACCAGAATAATCAAATAATTTAAAAAAATTAAGTTCGCGATCTGGAATTAAATCGAAATTGCGAATCACCGGTTAAATAAAAGACCGATTTCGATTTGCGTGCGGTGATCAGGGCTCTGATACCACTGTTGAGATTTACAGTGGTGTTCGGTGACATGTTTAATAACATTTATTTTTACTAAACTTAAATATATATATTAATGACATACCAGATAAATATATATTTACAGATTAACACAGCGAAATTAATTAAAACGCGAAAACCAAAAAACGTTTAGGATCAAATCACCAGTTACACGCAAACACGAAAAACAAATAATTCGACAAAAATAAATTATATCTAAATAATCAGATTTAGATATACCTTAGCCGGATCAGAACAACCGTTCGAGACACCGGGATTCAACATGTCGATGATAGGGTTGAACGAAACCATAGACTCAAACTTTCTAGTTAGATCAGCAACAGTCATGACCGGAGATGTGAAGATCATATCTTCGTCACCAAGAAACAAGGTGACCAGTGGATTTTTATCTATAAATTTCGGCAAAGGCGTAATCGTCCGGAAACACAAAATGGAACCGGGGTTAGAACCCCCGGGCTCGATAGTCACCACCGACGGCGCCACGGTGGCCGACGGTGGTGGTGATCCAATCGTCGGAGGCAGGGCGACGATGGTGGCTAGAGACAGTTTCACCGGGTATAGCAGTGTAGGCGAAGAACTGGACGAGATCACCGAGGGTGGCGGGTGTGGCGGTTCGCGAGTCGGCTACAGTGGCGGCAGTGGCGGCTCTCTGCGGAGACGGCATGGTGGTGGCGGTGATGCGATGGGCGGCGGCTAGGCGGTGGCAGCTAGCAGCGATGGTGACCGGCATAGGGTGGTCGGCGGTCGAAAAACCCCAAAGGGGGAGGTGCCGATTTTGCAGAGAGAGGGAGAATAGAGAGAGAGAGAGAGAGAGAGAGAGAGAGAGAGAGAGAGAGAGGTTTTAGGGTTTTTCTGTTTTAGGCTTCGTGTTCATTAATCCTAAAACCTCTTGGATCACTTATATTTATAATTGATTCTTAAGCTATCTGAATCAAATTAAAACTGATTAATTCTCAATTATCTCTTTTAAATGATTATTTTATTTAATCACCCCAATTAATCACTTAGTTTAATTAATTATCTGGTTTATATAAATTCATAATTTAAATAAATACAATTAATTAATTACTAAACCATTTATTTAATTTGCTAAACTAATTTAGTAAATTAAACAATTATCCACTAATTACTTTACTTAGTAATTAAGTTTCGTTCATTTATTTGATTACTAATTAATCAGATAATCTGACACGTTGACACCAATGTAACTCTTATGGGTCAATGCCCGGGTCAGTTATGTTAATTTATCGGATCTGGACATACAATATCCAATAGCCTAGTGCTCGTTATTTTTGGCCTTGTCTTAAGGCCGATGTCGCGCAATTTCTCAAACGGTGCCACGTGTGTCGGGTGGCAAATATTACCGACACGAACCAGGGGTTTTATACGCCATTGTCAGTTACTTGTGGCCCGTGGGAGGATGTTAGTTTAGATTTCGTGTGGGGATTTTTGCGTACACAGCCCCAAAAAGACTCTATTATGGTGGTTGTTGATCATTTTCAAAAATGGCGCATATCATTTTGCGTGCAAAGACTTTTGAGGCTTTCAGGTGGCACGCTTATATTTTGCGGAAGTTGTTCGTTTACACGGCATCCCTAAAACTATTACGTCGAATCGTGATGTTAGGTTCGTGGGGCATTTTGGCATACCCTTTGGAAACGTTTAGGGTCTAAGTTACAATTTTCAAGCTCTCACCACACGTAAATAAATGGACAAACGGAGGTGACAAATAGGAGTTTGAGAAATTTGCTTAGGAGTCGTCACAGTGGGACTTGGATTCGCCTCAGGCCGAGTTTGCCTATAATCGTTCGTGCCACAAGTCGACCAGTAAGAGTTTGTTTTTTATTGTTTATGGTCGAAATCCCTTCACTCCACTTGACTTGGCGGCACCTATTGATATGAATATAAAAACGCTTAGTACCGATGGTGATATACAGGCTGCTCAAATTCAGGAATTACATTAACAGGTTCGAGCTGAAATTACTAAACATGATTTACGATATCCGAAACAGGCCTACAAGCATCACACGCAAGTTATCTTTGAGGATGGTGATTAAGTTTGGGTTCATCTTCGTCGGGACCGCTTTCCGCAGGGCCGGTTTGGTAAATTACATCCTCAGCCCGATAGCCCTTTCCGTGTACTCAAAAGGATTGGTGAAAATGCTTATAAGATTCATTTGCCGGGCCACTATAAAGTTTCTTCCACCTTTAATGTAGATGATATTTTTCCGTACGAGGGCGATCAAAATGATGATGACTCGGGGACGAGTTCTTTTCAAGCGGGAGAGGATGATGGCGAGGGAGATGGTTCGGGTTTTGGGCATTCATGATCGATTCACAATCAAAGTGGCTAAACCCAAGACTGATGGATCGATAAGGACCAGCCCAATATGCCTCTTCATTGGCGCTGGCCCCAAGGGGGTGTTTTTAGGATTTTATTTGCTTTATTTCCATTTCCTATATAAACCTTTGTTATTTTGTTTTTAGAACTTGGTTAAGTTTTATAACACGTATTTACTTTGGTGGTTTATTCAAGTATTCTTTTAGAGCCGGTATTTGGCGTCTAGGGTTTCTAACACCGAATTTTGAATCTAGGTTTTCTTGTTCTTGACATAGTTCAAGGTTTATCATCCATCACGCTATCAGGTGGTAATATTCCTAATGGAGGTAGTAATTCTAATGGTGAAGATCAGAGATGAAGTAATAAGCGGTAAGTAAAGGTGGAATTTTCGAAATTCTATGGAATTGATGTAGAAGGATGGTTGTATAGATGCGAGCATTTTTTTTACAATCGATGATACACCGGAGCGTCTGAAATTCAGGTATGTGGTTGTGCACTTAGAAGGCCGGGCATTGCAGTGGCATGAGTCACACATCAAAACACTGAGGACGAATTTATCAGATCTGCCTTGGCCTGATTATGTTCGAGCAATATCTGCATGTTTCGCGACACCACTTATTGAAGATGCCATAGGAGCATTGAAGGCTTTGGATCAAACCGGTTCATTGGAAGATTACTGTGATCAATTCGATTTGCTGCTGAAATAGGTAACTATTTGTCAAGAATATGCTGTTAGCCTTTTCCTTGAAGGATTGAAACCAGAAATTGGTTGCCATGTAAAATTGTTTAAGCCTACGGTGCTTAAAGATGCTTATTCTCTTGCAAGACTGCAAGATAAAGCTAAGTCTGCTCATAACAGCTTTAAAACAAATTTCCAACCAAAATGTTTTGCTTCCACATCCAAGTCAATTGTTTAAACAAATACTTTAACCAACACTTCCAAACTGCCATTATTACCCGCACCTACAAATACAAAGCCATTACCCTTAGCTGCCCAAAAAACCAATCAAACTAAGAGGTTGACTAGTAAGGAATTTGATGATAAGAGAGCCAAAGGATAATGCTTCTGGTGTAATGAGAAATTCGCACCAGGACATAAGTGTAGTTCTAGTAAGAAATTATTCCTGTTCGAGATAGTAGATGAGGATGAAATTTATGAGCAACCAGTGGATCCAGATCATCATATATCCTCACATGCTTTGACTTGGGTACCTTATTCTAAAATGAAGGTTATAGGCACTATTGGTACTAAACAACTAAAAATTCTGATTGATAGTGGGTCTACACATAAATTTATAGATGAAAAACTGGCTGCTAATTAAGTTGAATTGTTCAATAGAACTATCAATGATATGCAACCATGTATGAAGGTATACACATATTTCCAGTGGGTGATGGAGGGCAGCTGGTTTAATGCTGATATGCTTCTGATACCACTCACCAGTTATGATATTGGGCATTCAGTGATTACAGATATTAGATGATATATTATGGAATTTCAAGAAACTAACCATGCAATTTAAGATAGCAGATAATTCTTTTGTTCTTAAAGGTTGTGGGTCAGTGGGGATGACTCTTTGTTCTATGGAAAGTTTAACTGCCATGATGAAAAAAGAGGGTAATATCATTCAAGGCCAGTTATCTGGTCTTAATTCTGATGCTGCTTTTCCTTATCCTTCAATAGCCACTAAGGAAACCCATTCTTCTGAAATTGATCAACTGTTGCAACAGTTTGAAGATATATATGGGGTACCTACTTCATTGCCTCCAAGTAGATCCTGTGATCATAAGATTCATTTGAAACCCGGTGATTCGAACTTTGCTCAAAAAACTTATAGATATCCTACTGCCCAGAAGGATATCATTGAGAAAATGACACAAGAACTTTTAGACATTGGTTTATCAGGAATAGCACCAGTACTTATCCTTCTCCTGTGGTATTAGTGAAGAAAAAACATAGTAGTTGGCATATGTGCAATGATTATAGGAGATTAAATGAAGCCAAAATCAAAGATAGCTTTCCAATTCCCTTGATTTATTGGTTGAATTAGGGGGGGGGGGGGGGGGCACGCGTCTTTTCTAAACTAGATTTGCGCTCTGGCTATCATCAGGTTCGCATGTTTGAAGGGGACATACATAATACTGCTTTTTAAAACTCATCGGGGTCATATAAATTTTTAGTGTTTCCTTTTGGCTTGACCAATGCACCGGCTACATTCTAGTCCCTTATGAATACAACCTTCAAGCCAGTCTTAATGATAAGTGATTTAGTTTTCTTTGATGATATATTGGTCTATAGTGCCACATTGGATCAACACTTATTGGATTTACAAGAAATGATCCAACTTATGAGACTTAATCTGCTTAAAGCCAAAAGGTCAAAATATAGTTTTGGTGGAAAATTTGTTGAGTATCTTGGTCATATTATTAGCAGTGCAGGTGTGGCCACTGATCCCAAGAAAATTATAGCAATACAGGAGTGGTCAGTTCTTGTGAATGTCAAGCAATTAAGGGGGTTCCTGGGTCTTGCAGGTTATTACCGGAAGTTTATCAAGTCCTTAAAAAATATAGCTCAGCCATTGACTAACTTGTTAAAGAAAGAAGCTTTCCATTAGGATGAGTTGGCACAACAATCTTTCCAAGCATTGATGTCAGACCCTGAACTTTCATGAACGGAGGCGTGTGACGTCATGAGATCATAATCGTGAATACATAGAACAACCTCTATCAAATTAATATACGTTTGAAAAACCAAGCATGTTATCAAAGTTGTAGCGGAAATATATTAAGACGACAGTGTTTTACAATACTGAAACAGAAATTATTCAAGAATATTAAGATAGGAAATATGATAAAATAGTTAAGTCTTGAAATCGTTTCAGCCAAGGATGAATAATTAAAAGGCAAGTGTTTTATAAGTTATTTTATGATGATGAATGAGACTATGACTCCAAGATGCAGGCCCTAAGGTTTGACGTCCCATTTCCATATAGTTTGGCTTGGTTACCTGAGAAATGCATGAGTTTAAAAAGTCAACATAATGTTGGTGACTTCACAGGTTCAAGACTATTACAAGTAAATTTGTAAACAGTTTATAACATACAAGATATTATAACTTACAAAATATTATAACGGTCTTAAGTAAATGGATTTGTGAAAGTCAAGTTTTAGAAGGACTTGTGCAAGTCAAGTTTTGCAGGGTTTGATAAAGGACTTGTGCAAGTCAGGTTTTGCACGGTTTGATGAAGGACTTGTGCAAGTAAAGTTTTGCAACGATTAAGACAAAACATGATATTAATTCCTGGCTACCGTGTTGTAATGATCTCACATGAACCTTAAATTCGAACACTAAATGATTACCCACTCATGGCATTCTATCCTGTGAATACCGAATGGACCAGGATAACTGACATGTACCCCGTGACTATTACCGCGGAGTCAGAATTGGAGCGACCAATTAGGACAAGGGCGTCAACCCTAATTGAACTATCTAGTTATCGTTTCGCACCAGAACTAATCGAATTTAATTAATAGTGGGGTTTGGTTTACAAAACGTTATGTAACGTATTGTACTTTAGTTTAGAATAGGAAAAGAACACATAATCATACTTCTGTACAGTTCGCCATAATATCAAGGATACTGTTTAGGTGGATGATTATATTTATAGTCAAATAAATATATAACTTGTAGAAATAATTATAAATCCAATAATTATTTAAAGTTGTGTTTGTTTGTTGATGTTTTTTCCCCAAAGTATTTAAATCAGTTTAAAAGGAAGGGACATTGTATACAAAAAAGAATGTATAAAGTTTAATGTTTCATGATTTCTCCCCCAAAGTTAAAACTGTAAAGAAAAAGGGGCCGTGTGTGACACCTCGTCAAAAACAGGTCAAACCTCTCTCCGTTGATTTTCTGATTTAAATACCAATATGTTTAATTATATGATTAACCGAATTAGTTTCGATAACTAAACTGATAACTGATTTAAATCCCGTATTTGTATAGCCGTAAAATATGAAAGATTTCATATTTTAAATATGGAATTTTTATAACAAGAAATTAAATATAAAAATTGACTTTTTATATTTTATCTAAACTGATATAAACTGTCAAAACATTTTATGAACTTAAAATGTCATGGAAAACGTAAGTTTGTCAAGACTTAGCCAAACTAGTAACCCGTTAACCCTATTGGGTCCGGTTAGGCCCAATAAGCCCAAAACAACCCGGATGAACCCGAAAGTTAACCCGAAGACTCGACTCAACTAACCGAGTGTCTGACCCAAACCGGAACCCAACCCGCGGCCCAGATGGCCTTGGGCCGAACCCGAACCTCTCCTTTCCTTCGGCCCACTCAGAAAAAGCCCAAACCGGCCGTCCCTTCCCACTCCGCGGCCCAACCCGTAAACCCGGCCCAGCCCCATCTGAATTCAATTGGGCTTCGGCCCATCCCTTCTCCGATTTCATTTGGGCTTCAGCCCAAATCACAAAACCATTTAACCCAACAATATTAGCCCACAAGTTTTTATAAAATTAACCCACTTAAATTTTATAAACTTTTGGCCCAAGAAATTATTTAAAACCCACCACCTTTATAGTTTAATTCCACTAGGAATTAATTTATAAAAGTTATAATTTTTATAAACACCTAATCACTTTATATTTTATAAAAGTGTTAAACTTTTATAAAATCATAGAGCAAATTTATAAAAAAAAAATAATCACCTACACTTGAATACTTGGATGAATGTGAGCTTGACAACACATGATTACACAAGGGTTATTAACCCTTAATTTGGGTATAAAAGGGAGACCACCCTTTCACTTGTTCCCTCACACCCAACACAAACCAAGCAACACTTACACTCCTCCTCCCTCTTCCCTTGAACCGGCCACACCACCACCGCCTACCACCTGCCGGCCGCCGCTGCTCCGCCCTGCCGGAACCACCGCCAACCGCCAGAACCGCCACCACTTCCGTCGATCTCCTCCCCTTCCTCTTGTGAGTCCTCTAACTCACTTCTTTTACTTGTTAACACCTAAATAATGCCTACAAGTCGTGACAATAATAAACCAACATTTACATTCTTGATTAAGATCATCTAAATCTCTCTTCTCTAATCTCCATTCTTCTTTGATCATAACATTTCCATGGTGTTCTTGGAACTTAAAATAGCCATGGAGATGGGTGAAACACATGGAGAAATCAAAAGAAAGTATCTATATGTACCTAAAGATCATCATGTTTACAATTGATTAATTTGTCCTAACACAAAGTGTTAGTGATTGTCATTTAAATTACTTGTCCTAACACTAAAGTGTTAGTGATTGTCATTTAATTTACTTGTCCTAACACTAATGTGTTAGTGATTATTATTTAATTATTATCCAAACACCAATGTGTTAGTTGATTGTTATTTACTTAAAATGTCCTAACATGAAAATGTTAGTTGATTGCTTATTATTTATGTCCTAACACAAAATGTGTTAGTTGATTTAATCATGAAATATATTATGTTAACAAATGAACATATCACATGTTAATACTTATGATAAATCCATAGACTAAATAACTAGAATGTTACATATGTAATTTATGGCATAAATGACTATAACAAGTGAAAAGAAACAAAAAGAATGATTCTTAATTTAGTAAAAATATAACACCTTAAATGTGCTATAAAAATTCCAAGACAAAAGGAATTTACTAGATTTTCTTACCAAAAATGGAAAGAATAAAATTTATGTCAAATGATTAGTTTGACATAAATTCTTGGATTTATTACAAGTTTTTAAATAATTAAAAACATGATATAAAAATGAAAGTTTTCTATAAAAAGACATTTGTAAAATAAACATGTTTTATAAAAGACTTTTATAAAATAATTAAGCAATTAATTATTTTTATAAACCTTTATTATTACTTTGATGAATCAAAGTAATCGAAATGAGGATACGTTGCGTAGTAATAAAACCGGGACCATACGCCGATATACGTGAAAACGTAAATGTTTAAAATCTCCAAACAATTACCTATCATGTTTTATTTAAAACAATCCAAAAGTTTATGATAAATAAACTTTTATAAATCCAAGCGTCGCCAAGTAATATTTTTAGAACAATGTTTTAAAAAGAAATAAATATTTCATACAAGTGAAATATTAAACGATTTCGTGAAACTAAATGATTAAATGTTGTATATCTTTCAAACGATCCGTGATTTAAAAGAACTTTAAATAATTATTCTTTTGGCTAATAATTATTTACAAAAAGATTTAAACTATGATTTATTCACCAAGAATTGTTAATCATAATTATTTAAAAATAATTATAACTTGCATGATTAACAAACCAAACATATAATTATTTAATAATTATATGAACTCATGAAAATAATAACAGACATTATTATTTTAACTCAATGTTCAATACTTGATTTAAATGATAAATCCTTATTTATATAAATAATCATGAAAGTATTTATTTAATAAATACAAGCTAACGGGTTTGCAAACGAATACAAACGGGATTAAATGTCAAGACTTGACCGGTATCACTTGGGTGACTTATGTTACTCAATTGATCATAGACCTTATGCATATGCTTATTTAATTATTTAGGACGTTACGTGCTACCGTTCCTACACTGCTTATTTACCGCTTATCTGCTGAATCTGTGAGTTCCACGACCCCTTTTCTTTTAACTGTTTATTACTGTGGGGGAGAAATCATGAAATCTGATAAATGCTTTTTACTTAATATTATGGTTTATCTGTTAGCCGTATGACTACTAGTTCTCTTACTGATTGCCCAATTTGGTACATTATCGTTATAAGCGTTTGTACAACCGTATCCCACCATTAATTGATTTCAATTAGTTCTGTACGAAACGATAGCTAGTGAATATATCTATTTCGGTTGACAACCCTACCCTAACTGGTAGCTCCATTTCTGACTCCGGATTGTCTAGGGGTACACGTCAGTTATTCTGCTCTATTTAACATGTCTGGGCAAGAGATGCTATGGGTGGGTAAACAGTTAGTATTTGAAATCAAGGTTCAGGTGAGTTCATACAACCACAACGGTAAACCAATGTAATATTTAAGTATACCGAAAACTATTTTACCAACTTTAAACGTAGAGTCATAAACCTGTGAACCTCACCAACTTTATGTTGACCTTTTTAAATTCACGATTTCTTAGGTAATTGAAGCAAACCTTCGGAGGACATGCAAATGGGGCTTAACCATGCTATCGGACCTGCTCTTGGAGTCATAGTCCCAACCTATCCAAATAAACCATTTTATGTTTTAATATTAATTTAGACTTTATGTTTTCGAAAATGTAAGACATTATCATTTCCACTATCTTTCCGCTGCAACTGAAATGACGTAATGTTTTATGAAGTTTAAGTTTATTAGTTGTTGTTCTATGTATCCTTGACTATGATTCCATTCTCGCTCACACCCAATACCGTTGACCGGGGTGTGACACCGTGAAACACACCTGATCAAGGTAATGACTGAAGTTGTATCCCGCTGGATGTAGCAAGTAAACAATGTCCTAATAATAAATAATAAGACAGTTTTTAGGCCTTGTTGTAGTTGGGTAACGTTCAGTCACCCAAATGATCTTGGTTGAGTCTTGACAACTTATTCCCATTGGCAATGTTTGGAAAACCCGTTTGTATATTTATTGTTCAAAATAAATATTTAGATTTGTGATTATATTTATAAGTAAATAAATATATAAATCGTAGCAATTATTATAAGTCAAATATTTATCCTAAGTTTATAGGAATATTTATATCCAAATCAAGTTTCGAATATTGCGACAAATAATAATATGTATTATTTATTTGGTGTTCGCTTTATATTTAGGCTTATGTTCGTAAATATAGGCTTTGAATTACGTTTATAAGTTAGGAAAAATTATTTATGTAAATTATACAAAGGATTATGAGAAAATAATAATCGTTAAAGTCACGAAAACCATTATTTAAAAATCTTTTCTTGAACATTGATGGATAATAAAACTTGTTTATTTTTCATGTGTTAGAACTTGTATACTTTTGTCGATGTGATGAAGAATAGTCAAGATCAAATGAGTTTATTATCATTTTGGCATCTTTAAACTAAAATATGATAATAATAACAGTAATAGTAATTATTATAGCTCTGTAGACTTTAACTGGTATATATATATATATATATATAGTTTTATCCGATAAGTTCCACGACTATTCCTTATTTTTTACTTGTTCCAAAACTAATCCAAGCTTTCAAACCAAATCTTGTTTACCATTTTTTACCCATGATTTCTAACCCATTATTATGTCATAAGGTCCAAGCAATAGAAATGTCACTATTTAGTTCGTCATTTATACCATTTTGAATACAATCATGTATGTTTATATTTTTCCTTTCATTTGTACTAGTTAACAACTATATTGTTATGACAATATAAGATTGAGTAAATACACAAGGAAATATAAGATCGTAACCTTGTTAAGGTTTTGATTTATTTTCATTAGTCATATAAGTAGCAGACCATCAAAGTAACAAAATATATATTTATAAGTTTATGGTTTTTTATCCAAATATAAGTGTTAGCTTTTTTAGTGATCTTTTTAAGGTGTTACACCCTTTTAAGGTTTTTGTTTATCATTTACCAAAACTAAAAAAAAGTGAACATTTCAGGATCCATTTTGGGTGTAAGTACTTTCATGTACCATTCGGCTCATCACACATTTTCCCTAACCACAAAACCCATTTCGTGATAAATTTTAAGCTCCAAGATCATCACATCATGGTTTGATCATAATCATTAAAGAAAATAATCAAAATCATCATTTTGTGTTCATCTTTTTATAGATTTCGAAGAGAAAGGAGATGGGGTTTTATCAAGACTTTAATGGATCATCGGGTGTGATCTTAAGCAAAGAAAGTAAAATGTAATGGGGGGGGGGGGGGGGTTAGGAGCTTACAAAATGCAATCTTTAAGAATGGAGGATGATGATGATGGCGACGATCGCGATGGTGGGGCTGGGGAGCCGTGGGCTCGGCGACGACAGTAGGTGGTGTGGTGGTTGGCGACGGAGCCATGGCGGCAGAAGTAGGAGGTCGTCGGTCGTCGAGGGTGGCAATGGTGGGTGGTGCCGACCGAAGGAAGGGAGGACGTGGTGTGGTCTTGGTGTTGTGAGGAGGTGGGTTTTTGAAATAGTTGATTGAGTGTGTGAGTGACGAAAGAGGTAAGGGTGTGGTGTACTAATTAAACATGTGGGTTTTGAAGAAAATATCTAGCCTTTTTAACCAAATCATGATTAAGGTTATTAACCATAGGTTAGGTAGTGTAGTTAAGGTGATTAGTTTAGGTAATTAGGTGGTTTAGTTTTTATCAAAACTAACAAATTAACCTAAACATTTCTATAAAAACCACAAGTATAAGTGTAGAGATTTTATAAAATGATTATTACAAAGGTGGTGGATTGTTTTGTTGGGCCGAAATAAGAAAGAAAAGGGTCAGGCCGGTCCGGTTCGTATTGGGCCGGGTGGTTGGGCTTAGGCCGAAAATTATGCGGGTTGGCTCATGAATAGTAAAACTGAGTCGGGAACGTCGTGTCGGATCTTTAGAACGTTGGGTGACCCATTGGGCTATGTTTCTAGGCTATGTTTCAGGTTATGGATGAATTACAACAATTTGTTTTGGCGTTTTATTTGAGTCGAGTTTCCAAATAATTTACATGTCTTAGTCATTGATGAACGACTATAGTTTTAGTCATAAATTTAATTATTTAGAGGTTGCAATATTATTTACTTTAATTGCTCGCGTACCGCGTACAAAAAATAAATAATTTGTTTAAATTGTTTCAAGCTCGAATATTTTACGTAGTTAAAACTAACTAAAGTTTTTAAAAATGTTTGCTTAAAGTTTTTGTCGGGTGTCGGTATGATGTCTTACGAAAACATGTCAAGAAAAACATAAAAAGTCATTTTTATTTAATTTTCTTATTGTTGAAATTCTATAAGTCATTAGATTGAATTTCCTTTTGTTACGTGTATGTTTTTCAAGTACAAACGCGGTAATTGTCTAGGTTGGACGTTTTCGTTCATAGTGTTTACTAATAATATTATTAAATCAAGTCATGCGCATGTATATACGTATATATATAGTCAAATTATAGGTTTGACCTTGTATTTTCTGACGGGTTGTCACAATTGAAGTGGGTTTTGAGCAACCCACCTGGTTTAGCTCTCCCTGACTTTACCAAAACGTTTGTTATTCAAACAGATGCCTCTTCTAAAGGGTTGGTAGCAGCTCTGATGCAAAATTCACATCCTTTGCCTTTTATTAGTAAGGCATTATCCATCCGACAGTAAGCTTTTTATGTGTATGAAAAGGAACTTTTGGCTATTCGTATGGCTGTAAACACTGATATCATTACCTTATAGTCAAACATTTTGTTATACAAATAGATCAACAGAGTCTCAAATATCTGTTAGATCCGAAGGTAGTCACACCATTATAGCATAAATGGCTATCAAAATTGGCTGGTTATGATTATGAAATACTTCACAAAAAGGCAAAGAAAACTTTGTAGCTGATGCTCTATCCCGGTTTCAAGGGTTGGCCTTATTTACGGTTGCATTGAGTTTTATTCATCCTATACTTTGGCAGAAAATACAAGATGCTTGGGCCCAAGATCCCATGACTACTGCTCTTATTGATCAACACAAATCGGGCCAAGTGATTCCCAATAAATATTGGGATGGTACTGCTCTGCGTAGGAATTCAAAGTTGTTGATTGCCAATGATGTTGCCTTACGCAATGATATTATTATTTTATGCCATTCATCTACGGTGGGTAGTCATTCGGGGGTTAAGGCTACATTGGCTAAGCTCAAGGATTTTTTCAACTAGAAGACATGTTCTATGGATGTGCATCAGTTTGGCAAAACATGCCAAATATGTCAATGGGCTAAATATGAGACATTAGCTACACCGGGTCTTTTACAGCCTTTACCTGTTCCTAAATCCATTTTTACTGATATTTCAATGGATTTTGTATCTAGGTTACCACGTGTTCAAGGTAAAGGCACCAATTTTGTGGTGGTTGATCGATTCACTAAGTTCGCTCATTTTATTCCATTAGGTCATCTTTATACTGTTCTCCAGGTTGCTCAAGTTTTCTTAGATTCTGTCTTTAAAATTCATGGCAATTCTGCTAATATCGTTTCTGATCGAGATCTAATTTTTCTAAGTGGGTTTTGGAGAGAATTAATGAGGCTGCAAGGTTATGATTTACATTTATCTACGGCTTATCGCCCTCAAATAGACGGGCAGACTGAAGATTTAAATTGCTGTCTACAATCTTATTTGCGATATATGTGTATGGATGCTCCTGTATAGTGGTTGAAGTGGCTTCCCTTAGCAGAGTGGTGGTACATAACCACTTTCCAGTCATCTATTTCCATGTCTCCCTATAAAGCCTTGTTCAGTATTAAACCAGCTATTCACTTACCTTATATTCCAAATGACACCTTAGTGGTTGCTGTTGAGGAATTCCATAAAGATAGGGGGCTCATAATTCGGAATCTCAAAGCTCATTGATGGATGCCAAGCGTACAATCGTATGAAGCAATTGATGGATGCCAAGCGTACAGATCGATCTTTTATTCCTAGTGACTGGGTTTACTTAAAGCTTCAGCCTTATTTTCAGTCCTCGCTTAAACTTCATCGGCATCACAAATTGGGACCTCGCTTTTATGGGCCATTTTTAATACTTAAACGAATCGGGTAGGTCGCTTATTGACTAGAATTGCCCACAGATGCAGCTATCCACCCAACCTTCCATGTCTCTTTGCTCAAACCAGATGTCGGGCCCCACCTACCTGTGTCCCCTTTGCCTACTGGTGCTCTCTTTACATATAAATCGATTGTAATTCTTGATCGCTGATGTGTCCGATGCCGCAATTCAATCATTCCTCAAGTTTTTGTTCACTGGCAGAATGTTCTGATTACTGAAGCCACCTGGGAATGGCTGGATGAATTCTAGTTGTGTTTTCCCCATTTTCAATTTTAAGGTCAAAATTTCTTTAAGAGTGGAGTATTGTTACTAATAGAATAAATAAAGGACTGAAATTGTCAATTGTAATGTATAAGGGTTAAAGCTGTCTAGTTGTATTAGTTAAGGGATCAACTAAATTTGTCAATAGGATGTTGATCAGGAATCGTTGGAGGTTTTTAAATACCGTTAGTTGTTAATGAACAGTAGCTTGATGGTAAATGTGTGTGTGTCAATCTCTCTCTAGAATTATCCTTATTCTAAAATCAAGCTAACATAATTCCATCATCACTTGGACAATGCGAGGTTATGCGATCCAAACCTTTGTATCTGCGGACCAAACCAAGGAGAGGGGCGGTTAAGGCCTCAAGGGGTGTATTACCGTTAGAAATACTTTTCCTTGTTTTAGAAGTTGTTTGTTTTCCTTTAAATACTCGTACCCCTATCGAGCGTATAAGGGTATGATGGATTATTGTATTATGGTTTTGAACATATATATTTTCCTTAGTATAATATTACGGGGTGTGATTTTGAATTATTTGTTCAAGACTTGAATTGATATTAGAGCCAAGCTCGAGACTCTAATCACATCGATTAGGAAAAATAGATTTTAATAATATAAGTTTTACCTTGTTGGCGGATAATAATACGAGTTTTGAAATTTCCTCACAAAAATACGAGTTTTGTGGGTATTGGATTCTAATGATATACCATTAGTTTTTTAATAACGGTGTTAGTCTGTTGCCTATGTGGCACCTGACGTGGACTGTTTTCCTCTTACGTGGCACCTGTCACGTAGGCAACATACTAACACCGTTAGTAAAAAACTAACGGTGTATCACTAGAATCCAATACCCACAAAACTCGTATTATTGTGAGGAAATTTCAAAACTCGTATTATTATCCGCCAACAAGGTAAAACTTATATTATTAAAATTCATTTTTTCCCATCGATTATGAATTGTTAAAAGGGGGTGTTAGGGACAATAAAGTAGGTTCGAAACAAAAAAAAAGAGATAGAGAAAACTAGACACAAAATGTCTGATTCAAATTTTCTAATATCTATTATAATAAACTAAAACATCAACTTAAATACAAAAAAAGAAGCTGCACTAACCATAACTAGCTACGTGTGATCTCCTAAATAACAAATATGCAAGATGTCAAGCGACCTATTTCATACTGATATTATATTACCTCAATTCAAATAGGGCTTCAGTCAACTTCTCATCCCTTGAAAATGTTCTTGTCTTCAAGGACTGTATGATTGAACCACATTGATCTTCATAGGGGCGGATTTAGGTGCAAAGCTATGTAGTCACAGAAATACAGTCTTTTCTCACATCCATGTCGAATCTTATATAAAGGTGTAAAGTATTTTCGAGTGTCAACGTTGTTTTTATGATGGTGAACTAATATATAAAGCTTTGGATTGGAAATGAACTATAATTATATTTTTTCCAATGATATTCAAAAGTTAGCAAATTTCCAAGTAATTCAAAAAGAATAGTTAAGATTTTCGGAGCAGTTAAAGATTTTAATCCTAATGGCTGCCGGAGGTCATAGAGAGTTGCGGAGAAGAAGTGAAGAAGAAGGATGGACAAAGGCTCATGATAGAAACAGGAGTAATGGAGAGCATGTGGATGCAAAATCTTTCTTTGTGGCGGATCTGCCACCGGGGTGCACAAGGACGTTCTTATGGAAAACCTTCTAGCACGTGGGGAACATTTCAGATGCTTTCGTACCTAACCGAAAATATTGGAGGGGGAGAACATTTAGATTCTTTAGATTCCAAGGAGTCAGGGATGTGGAATGTATGCTCAGTAAGCTTCGGTTGATAAAGGTGGATGGTACTGTGGTTAGGGTCTATACTTCTAAGTTTAAAAAGGGAAGACAAGTGGGGGGGGGGGTGAAGTGAAGTTTGCTAATAGGGTTGACATGAATGGGTGGATGATGAGAAGATAATGTGGATTATGGGTGGAGGTCAAATCATTATGTGCATGTCGGAAGGGGCGGAGATGTGGATTTCAATAGGGGAGTGAGGGAGGTTGTGGACCACCGGAGAGAATATGACTGACGAAACTATAAGGAGATATTGCTAGATGGACAAGTGGGATGAGGAAGGAGGTTGGCTTTGAACCAAGTCCAAAATTGTGGTACGAGGATCCAGGAAATGAGGAAGATAGTGGTGGAAAATAATTCAGGTCTTTATCCGCTTCATTGCAATGGAAGGTCATTGATGGGATAGCTCAAATTCCTAGACATATGGAGGAGGTCAGGGGAAGAATTCACGCCATGGGTGTCATTAATTTTGCGTTGTCATATATCAGTGGCCTGAAAATTCTGATCATGTTCAAGGAAGGCGGGCTTGCGAAGAAATTCTTCATGGAGAAAAAAGAAGAACGATCTAGAACCTTTAGTGCCCTATGAATGTGGGATGTTCGTGAGCAGGAATCTGAGAGGCTAGTTCGCCTTAAGATAATGGGGGTGCCGATTATGATCAGGGATGATGTTACTTATGATATGATTATAGAAATGTTCAGAGGTTGAGCGAACTCATCGGAATTTCGTGGAGTGCCGATGACAATTCTTTTGGAACGTTGTGTATCCTTACCAAGAGGAGGGAATGGACTGATGAGGTAATTGATGTTGTTTGGAATCGAATGTGTTTCAACGGCCTCAAGAATTTGAATAGTTGCATTAGTAGCATCGAATGGCGCCCAATTAGGGATGGTGGCAAGGGAAAAGCGGCTGTGGATGTGCAGAGGGTGGACAAAAGTGAGAATGCCGAAAAAGGTCGTGATCATGATACTGCTGATCTTGGAAAGGACGCTTGTGAGGATCATGTTGTTGGTTTTTACACTGGGTATCAGGGTTGCCCGTCTTAATTTATTAACGACTAAATTAACGGGTTAATTAATCAAAATTAATTATGTAGTGGAAATAAGTTTTACAACGCGAATTTAGTAAAACCGTAGACAGGATCTGATCACCGTGTACGCGTAAATATAGAAAAATAAATATTTAAATATCTAAGCAAGTTAGATATACCTTGGTGGAGTCCAAACAACCGTTCTAGATACCGGGGTTTGACGAACTAGCGCTAGGGTAAACGGTAACGCCCGACTCGAACCGGCGAGTCAAGTCTTCCACCGACTGTGAAGACGGGGCCTCATGCACCACGGGCGCGGTCATCTCATGAACCGATGGTGGTGGCGATAATGAAACCATGCCCTGAATCATGGCATTCTAATCAAAGGGTTCCGTCGTGCAAGAAGACGAAACCGGTGTTACTTCGATTTCGTCCGTAGTGCGTGGAAGCGACGGAGCATGTGGTGCAACAACGGCGGCATAAAGTGGCTTCAGCCACTTAGAGCTTTCACCGGATTGGACGGTGGCGGCATGAGAGGGCTCAAACATAGGCCTCAATGGCACAGGTAAAGCGAGAACCACCTCACGGTGGTCCTCGTCGAAGCAATAGTAGGAAAACCCGTCTTGAGACCTACAACTCTCACTGAACTTTAGATTCATTCCCAAAAGTAGTCCTATTGTTGGCACTTACGCGACAACGTTAGACTAGAATCAAAGAACAATCTGAAGTAAGCGCGAGTTCCAGTATACGTCTCAGGTCTAAGTAAACATTAGAGCATACCATTAATCAAGCAAGCAAAATTCCCATGATTGGATTGCTTGATGCGAGTTACGTCCAACGTCATTCTCCAATAAGGTCTGTGACTTTGACTGTTAAACCCTTTTAAGGTTCAAAATCAGAATAGTCTTAGTTTAGAGTCGTTCCCACGTCTCTAATCGACTACGAACATTTAGAACAATATCAGCAATTGTTCAGGGATGATTAAACATATTAACATCGAACACAGTTATGAAATTTCATATTGCATTTACCGATGGAATATGAATAGTAAAGATAACTGTTATGTGTTCGTACACCCAAATAGTAAATCAAAACATGTCTTTAGCTAATTTAAGCCCTATCGCTTCTCTATGACGATCATGAATCTCGTAAGTCATGGGCTTTGTAAAGGGATCAACTAAGTTTTCATCCGTGTCTACTTTGCATATCTTTATTTCATTTCTTTCAACTACTTCTCTTATGTAGTGAAATTTCCTCAGAATGTGCTTAGCCTTTTTATTAGACCTTGGCTCTTTGGTTTGAGCAATAGCGCCTGTTTTTTTGCACATCATCTCGATTGGTTTCTTGACGCGTGGAACCACATCGAGATCGGTGATGAACTTCTTCATCCATACTTCTTCCTTGGCAGCTTCTGAGGCGGCTATGTATTCAGATTCAATAGTGAAATCAACCACTACTGACTGTTTGGAACTACACCACGAAACAACACCTCCATTGCGAGCGAGAGTCACCTCGGTCAGTCTGAAAACTAGCGTTGGTGTAACACTTTATAGTGAGTTCATCAGTTCCTCCATATACCAAAAACATCTCACTAGTGTTTCTAAGGTATTTCTGGATGTTCTTCACAGCAGTCTAGTGAGCTAGACCAGGACTCTATTGGTATCGACTTGTCAGGCTCAATGCAAACGGGACATCCGGTCGAGTGCAGAGCATGGCATACATAATTGAGCCAATAGCAGAAGAAAATGGGATCGAATCCATTTGGTTGAACTCCTTCTCCATTTGAGGAGATTGAGATTTGTTCAAGATAACACCCTTTGTCATAGAGACGACTCCTTTCTTGGAGTTGCTCATGTTGAACCGTGCTATAATCTTGTCAATGTATCTACTTTAACTGAGACATAGAAGCCGCTTCGATCGATCTCTGTGAATCTTAATTCCCAGAATAAAAGCGGCATCCCCAAGATCCTTCATAGCGAAACAAGATGAAAGCCATTTCTTAACCTCGTTAAGAATGTGGATGTTGTTTCCTATGATCAATATATCGTCCACATATAAGATGAGGAATGATATAGCGCTCCCACTTGCCTTTTTGTAAACACAAGGCTCATCTTTGTTTTGAGCAAAGCCAAACTCCTTGACAATCTGGTCTGTAAAACCGAGATACGATCTTACTACTGCATGCTTTGATCAATGTAATGAACACGAGATGTAAATAAGAGAATTCTTATTGACCACTTGAAGATACAAAGAAGTTCTCTCTAGTTTCTCTCTCTAGAAAACACACACAGAAAGTGTAGAATGACTCAGAGTGATTACATTCATTCTAACACAAAACCTTTTTATACTTAGTGACTAAACAGGCTGCATACCATTTGGTCCGGCGGACCATTTGGTCCGGCGCCAATGATATTGTCACTAACACTCAGACTAAGACACGCTCACATAGAAACAATACACGAGACACATCATAGCATAGGTATATGCTTTAACAAACTCCCCCTTAACGTGTAGTGTATCTATATTCTAAAAAAACTTCAGTCTTCAATCTTCAACATCACTGCATCCGATCTTCAACTTGAAATCCCGTCAGAGATAGAGCTTGCATGGCTGGATCACTTTTGAATCATCGTTAATCTTCAAGATCCACTTGTAAAAATAAAACATACTCCCCTTTCACCATGCTTGAGTCTTGACACATATAACCTGCAATTTCAGAAGACAGAAACGCGGTTTCCTTTTCTTTTGAAAATTAATTTAATCTTGGCGCAAAACTTCTCTTCGAGAATCCAAGATATAGATTTGAAATTCGGTTTCGTATCACATGTCGATCGGTCGAAAACAGATAAGAAATAAAATCTTTTTGATTTTTCTAAGATAATGCTAAAACACACCTAAAATCTTTTTGAACTTTTCAGATATGAAACATAAATGCAATATAGAACTAAACACTATTTTTGTCTTTTGCGAGAAAGATCACAACTTGGAATCATATTGAACATAACATGCTGAACAACACTTCAATTTCAATTACTTCAGCACATAAGTCATGTCGATTACTGGTATAATTTGTCCATCTTAAACTCAGGCAAAATCATACTCATAACATCTGGATATGTTATTGTATTGATTAAGTTTGCTTTGACCAGTGTACCCCACACTATTAGACATACTCAGATATGTTTTTGCTTTTATATCACACTTTGTGATTTCATTTGTGATTTAATCACATAATGATTGTATTCATGACATAGTCAACTGTGTTCCATGCAAAAAGAAATAAGAACGTTAAATCGTCTTCCTTAAGGTCGATCTTTCGATACGCAGATAAGGCCTCGGATTTAACAAAATAAGAAAATAGAACAAGTTGAAATTGTATAACCCAACAACAATTAGGTAGGTACTTCCGTACACGCAGAGAAAGTCCGATGAGTTATACGAAACACCAAAGAAAATAAAGCAGAACGTCAAACGAACAACAATCAGGTCGATCTTTCGATACGCAGAGAAAGTCCGATCGTTTGACAAAATAAAGAAAATCAAACAAGTTTAAATCTTTGCAAAATGAACACATGTATACACAATGACTTCTCATTTTCTTTTTCACATATCTTTTTCTTGATATATCATGAGATATGCATCAAGATGTTGTCCACTTGGTCAAGAATTATTATTTAACGTGTTTATCACATCTGAATACTTTCTGATTTAATGCAGAGCCTACCAAGCACATCAAACAATGATCTTATGGCTTTTTCATCTAGTTTATCCATGAGCCAGACACGTAAGCCAATATACCATCATTTCCCAATCATGTTGGATACAATTTCTCATTTTTCAATGTTTTTGAATTTTTCCCTTTTTCAATGTTTTTGTATTTTCCATTTTTCTCCCCCTTAAAATGAAAACTCCATTTCTGGATTTTCATTTTAACAAAAAAAAAAAAACAAAGAGACGCTATTTTTGGTTTTTCATTTTTCTCCCCCTAAAAGACATACGGAATGTAAAAAGAAAGAAAATTGACCTTTCGACATGGATACCTTTCAGATTTAGCTTTCAGAAAAATTTCAGTTTTGAAATTTGATATCACATGTAATTTAAGTTAAATCAGCAGAATACTCCTCCATCAGCAACTTTTCAATCACCGATAGGTCTTCTAAAAGTACGTGCACACTGGTCAAACACATCACTTTATAAATGACCCGAAGCGGATCGCTTCTGGTCGACCAGTGTCCTGATTTCCTTTTGAAACCACTTTAGGTTTCCAGTGTTGTTGTTTTGGTAAATCAGTATTTGAGGAATCTGTCACAGTTGATTGTGACGAACAACCTACATATGGAACATTTTGAAAACGCGGAATAAATCTTCCTTGGGTTTTGAAAAATATTGGTTGTGGGTATTCATCAAATACTCTGCCATATTCATCAATGAATTGTTGTTTGGCAGCTTTACCAACAAATGGAACCTTTCCTTTTCGTGAACTAGAAGCAGGAGAAACCGGACAATCTTGTGCCATATGCCCTTTTTGTCGACAATAATAACACAAGCGATTGTGTACATTTTTCGTCTTTGGAACCTGCAAAGCTTCACAAAAATATTCATCTCTAAAATGATCATAAAAGGAATCAAATACCTGATATCGATGATCATGAACCCATTTCGAAGTCGGGCTCTTTGGAGTAGAATTTGAATTTCCAGAAGAATATTTGTTTCTTCTTGGTCTTTGGAGCAGCATCAGTTTTAATAAAGACCTTAGCAACTTTCTGAGAATCCACACAGTGAAGTGGAAACTCCTTATCAGAGTATATCTGATCTGAACCTTTGAGTTTATAAAATCTCTCAGGTTGAACTTTGTCAGCTTCAAACACATCATTCTTGACTTGCTTCAGATTGACTTTCTTCAAATGTTGTTGCTGTTGAACCTTTGAAACATTCACTTTAACCTGCTTCTTTTGAAATCCCAAACCTGTATGTTTTCCAGAAACCTTCTCTTCTGAATCAGACGGTTTATGCCCGTTTTTTGCAAGACAAGAAAACTCTGCTTTGACCTTGTTGATATCGTTTGGAGCATCAACTATCGTTTCAGTAATGTCAGTAGGTGAACTTGTAGAATTCTTTTTGTCATCAGATGAAGAACTAGACACACCCTTTGAAGCTTCAGAAGTTGCAGCACTCTTGCCTTTGTGCTCTTTCCTTTCTTCAACAGATTTGGAACCAACAAACTTAGAATAATCACCAGTCTCATCCTTTTCTTTCAAATCATGAACGCCTTCTTTAAGACTTCCTGGTGGTGACACAGTTTTGTTAAACATCTTCTTAAAATTCTCATCCTTGGCCAGAAAACTTGTAAAAGATTGTGAGTTAGTAACATTGTTCAAAAGACGTTTTGAATCAATGACTTCAATCTTTAATTCAGAAATTCTTTGATAAGCTTCACCCAACTCTTTTTCTGTTGCAATGAGCTTCTTTGCCACTTTACTAGTCTCATACTTTTGCAGTCTTAACTCATCTAATCCAGCCAACAATTCCTTCTCGAGTTTATCTTCATTTCTTTTCTGAATATCCAAATTTGCATTTTGCAACTTGTTCACTCTAACCAACTCCCTCTTCTCATCAAGTAACTTTTCCATATCAGTCTGATAAGATTGAATCTTAGTAGCTTGATCATCAGAAAGTTGAGTAAGTGTATCAAGTCTGAACTTGGATTTGTCAAAAAGATTTTGAAAATCCTTTGCAGTATCCTCAGCTTCATCTTTCCATTTCTTCACTTCTTTGACTAATCCAACATTTTCCTCAGATAACTTTGTAATTTCCTGTTCAAACTCTTGTGTAACATTTTGAAATTTTGACTCTTTTTCCACAATCTCTACTTGTAAATCTGAAAACATTTCTTTCTGAGAAGAAAATTCTTGAATTAGATCTGCTAATTTTTGCTGTTCATTTGCCAGTTCTTCTATCTTTCTTTTATTTTCATCAACCAACAACCCACTTTCCTTTATCAATCCTTCTATCTTCTTGTCTTTCTGAGAACAAAACTCACAAATCGATTCATAGCCACTATTTCCAGAACCACTTATTTCAGATTCAGAATCAGAATCAGTTAATTCTTCTTCATCATCATTATGAACAATTTGAGCAATCATTGCAGATGCGGGAATCCATGCAGACTCATCATCGGAATCGGGAGTACAATAAGTACCTTTATCCGAAATAATATCAGTTAAAGCAAGAGGTGGAGAATCATCAGAAGTTCATCCCCAGTCATATTGTTTATCAACTTGAGAAACTAAAGCTGTTGGAGACTTGGATGAAGAGGCATTTGATTTCGAACATTCACGAGCAAAATGTACGAAATTAGAACATTTGAAGCATTTTGCTTTGGATTTATCTATTCCAACCTTGCCATCTGGATTTAAACTTTGAAAACCTGTTTTCTTTTTGAATCTTTTAACTCTTTGAGCTAACATTGCCAATTGCCAGTTGATATCCATTTGCTCAAGATTATCAGGATCAATCTGATCAAAATCTTCTTCAATCAGATTAGATGTTGTCAAACCACCATTCAACAATCCATAATATGAAGATAACAAGGCTGAGATTAATGCCAAGTGCTCATCCGGTGTTTTTGCTGAATATGAAGTCGGACTTGAATGATTTGGAATAGTGAAGTTACATCCTCTTGATGAATTTCCAGAATTTCCTGAACCATGACCAGCAACAAAAGCTGTTTGAGGTGGATTTAATGAATCAACACCAAATGATTTAGACTTCGCATTGATACTTGCAGAATTTTGACCATGATACACTTCAGGATGTTCTCTCTAGTTTCTCTCTCTAGAAAACACACACAGAAAGTGTAGAATGACTCAGAATGTTTACATTCATTCTAACACAAAACCTATTTATACTTAGTGACTAAATAGGCTGCGTACCAAATGGTACGGGCGTACCATTTGGTCCGGCGGACCATTTGGTCCGGCGCCAATGATATTGTCACTAACACTCAGACTAAGACATGCTCACATAGATACAATACACGAGACACATCATAGCATATGTATATGCTCTAACATGGTCGAAGAGAAGATTCCCCTTCGAGATGCTTGTTTAAGTCCATAGATGGACTTATTCAGCTTGCAAACCCTATTTGGATATTTTGGATCGACAAAACCATCGGGCTGAACCATGTAGACATCCTCACTGAGTTGTCCGTTCAGGAATGCGATTTTGACATCCATTTGCCATATCTCATAGTCATAGTATTCGGCTATGGCAATTGTCATGGCCACGGGCGAGAAGGTTTTTTCATAGTCAATCCCTTGGGTTTGAGTGAAACCCTTCGCAACAAGCCGTGCCTTATAGGTTTGGACATTTCCATGTATGTCAGTTTTTCTTTTAAAGATCCACTTGCTCCCTATTTCCCAAGAATCGGGGGGTAGCTCAATCACGTCACATACTTGATTATCACGCATGGATTACATCTCGGTGTTCATGGCTTCAAGCCATTTGTCAGATTCAGGATCTGACACATCAGCTTTTGTAGAAACACTATACGATCTTACTACTGCATGATTCGGTAATCGGATAGCAACAAGAAGGTAAATAAAGCTTGGCTTTATTGATTCACAAAGAGATTACACAAAGTCTAGAGAGAGAGAGACACACTCAATTTCACACAGTTAAGATGAAGAGAATGACAGAAGTTCTAACTAGCTCTCTCTAACACGAACTATTTATAGTCACTAACATGCTGCTGGCGGACCACTAGCGTACCAAATGGTACGCCCGTACCAAATGGCCCGCGGACCATTTGGTCCGGCCACCTCAGCATGAAGCCACTAACTCACACAGACGCTCTTGTCTAGATACAATACACGAGACACAACGTTAGCATAGGAATATGCTTCTACAACTTTGTAATTAGTAGGTTCGTCATCAGAATCTGCTACTAATAGGACTGCGGAAGCTTCTATACGACCGAGGTATCTATCAGGTTCCCTTCGTGTTCTTTCGCTCATACGAACACTTGTGTTTTGATCTGGTTGTGCGACAACCATTTGTTGGTAAGACCCAACGACCATCTCAGGGTTTTGTGTTTCTCGAATTTCTTTGAAATCTACTGGATCACTATTCTTTCCTCTGTTGAGAAACTCTTTCTCAAGGAACTTACCCTTCCTTTTCATAGAAACATAATTTCCATCTGGATGGTAAAAGTAATATCCGGTATTACAATAGTATCCAATGAAAATCACCTTTTCACCTCGAGGATCGAGCTTGTTGTCAGATTCGCTAGTTACATAAGCTTCGCATCCCCATACTCTAAGGTAAGAAACATTAGGAGAAGAATTATGCCATATCTCATATGGGGTCTTATACACTTTCTTGGTCGGCGCCATATTTATTAGGCGAGCGACGGTTAAGAGAGCATAACCCCAAAAGGAGTGGGATAAGGTAGTCCTACACATCATCGATAGAACCATGTTCAATAAGGTTCGATTCCTCCTTTCACTAACACCATTCAACTGTGGTGTACCGGGAGGAGTGGGTTGTGAAATAATTCCATAAGCCTTGAGATGATCGAGGAACTCATTGCTAAGATACTCACCACCTCCATCCGATCGAAGTATTTTAATAGTTCGACTTAGTTGATTTTCTACTTTGTTTTGAAACTCTTTGAACTTGTCAAAAGTTTCGTACTTGTGTTTCATCAGATAGACATAAGCATACCTGTTATAGTCATCTATGAAAGACACGAAGTAGCGTTCACGATTTTTCGTCTCAGTCCGAAAGGGTCCACATACATCAGTGTGTATTAATCCTAACAAACCTTCAGCCCGTTCACCGACATGGGTGAAGGGTGACTTGGTCAATTTACCAGATAAACATGATTCGCATTCGTCGAAGGAATCTGCATTAGTGGATTCGAGAATCCCTGCAATTTGTAGCTTCTTGATGCGAGCCTTGCTTATGTGACCTAGTCGACGATGCCATAACGAAGAATCATTATCAACTTTGTTTCGTTTAGAAACATGATAGAGTTGATCGTGCGTTTGAACAATTATGTCATATATACCATGTCCAGGTTTAGCCTCGAAATAAAAGATATCGTTGAAGTAGGTAAAAATGGAATTTCCATTAAACTTGTACTTAAAACCTTGTTCAGACAGGGAAGAGACAGCTACAATGTTTTGGGACAATCCAGGAGCATATAAACAGTTAGCTAAAGTAACTACAAG
The DNA here is from genome assembly GCA_039602395.1 of Deinandra increscens subsp. villosa. Classification (NCBI taxonomy): domain Eukaryota; kingdom Viridiplantae; phylum Streptophyta; class Magnoliopsida; order Asterales; family Asteraceae; genus Deinandra; species Deinandra increscens. The sequence continues at coordinate 54,742,496 of JBCNJP010000009.1, read as the reverse complement.
GCCAGTAGGACATGTAAGAGAATATATGCTGGTAGCCAAGACCGGGACTCTTTCCCATTACCAACGATGAGCTCCATGCCGCCTTGTTCTATCTTCTTCCATTTCTCATGTTCCTGCAAAACATTAACAATGTGGAAAACCACATCCAGTATCAAATACCCATGTATTGGAGGAAGCAGTGAAAAGTTCAATAACATTTATTGACATACCTGATGAGGATTCCTGCCCGGAGTTTCTAGTCATCTTGATCTTACCCAGGTAGATGGGGCAGTTGCATTTCCAGTGGCCCATCTGATTACATTCAAAGCATTGGCGTTCCTGAGGAGGAGGCGCCAATGGTTTCTTGTCCTTGGTGTCTTTAACCTTATTCTTGGTCTTGGTTATACCTCTATCAGCAACCCTGAGCACAGCCAGTGTGGTCCTGATCTTGACATTTGGAAACAATGTCAGAACCTCATCTAAAGTTTGAGCCGAGAAATTGATCACATGCATGCGATAATGCTCGGGTTAAAGATCCGAGGACTACATCCAAAGCCATCCCTTCCGGAATGGAGTAGCCGAGGTCGATCAGTCTGTCACGATACCCCTTCATCATCATGACATGATCATATGCAGAGGAATTAGGCGACATATGGCAGTTCACAAAATGTTGAAGTGCCTTACATCATTCACCTCTCTGAGTTAACTCAAATAAATCCTTGAGTTTTCTCATGATCTCATACGCTCCCATATCGGTAAAGTTATACCGAAAATCCGGTGTCATGCTAGATAATATTAGCTCAGTGACTTCCCGAGAGTCCTTCTGGATTTCCTTTCATGAGCCGTCATTTAGCAAGTAAGACGACATGCTCGGGGTGGGTCGGTCAAGAACATACAACTTTCCAAAAAGCCTTAAGATGTTCCTCAGTAGGGTTTGCTATGATAAGAGGTTTGTCTCAGTGAATGGGTTGAAAGATACCATTGAACTTAGAGTAACAGTGTTTTCATTAGCCTTTGGAAATAAGCAAAATTAGTATTTTCGGTGTAATGTTTTTTCTTTATATAAATTGGTAAGATTTATTTAATAATAAAATTGAGAATTCGATTAGACGATTTTACTTGAGATATCCAAATGAGTCTCAGGAGCAAACTCATGTAACCAAACTGACAACGATTATCAATCGCGAAGTCTTAGTCGCGACTCTCGTTTATGAGGCCGCATAATACAATAGATTATATTTGCGATACGTTTAGCCTCATCCATGTCCACTTTGTTTATATACGTTCATAGTGCTGTGTTGAAATACTCCAACACTACAAACATACATATAGAAAGCGATAGTAATCCCAAATGGTAAATGTGGTTGGCATGGTGTTGAAATACTCCAATGCCCCCACCCTGGAAGGTACCCTAGGCACCAAGTGCAGTGTTGAAATACTTCAATACTGATGCTTCGGTAAATACGTTCCAAGTTTGACTTGATTTTGGAGGGCATGAAATATCAATTTTTATTTACTGGAAAGGGATATTAAAACCAATTTTAATATTTAGTGATCGTTAGACACAAACGATAAACCCTATCTCCACTCGGGAGTTATATTTTAAATCACCTATTTAGAAAATCTACATGTCGCGGATGGTCAATTATGTGTTAATGGCATAATGACATGGTCCTGCTAGAGGCATTTAGCAAGACCAATAGGGACATGACACTTAAAAGCGAACAACCACAAGGAAGGCAACTCGGTGCGTTCATGGATCCAGTTCAGCTCCCACTAGCCTTTAGACTCCCTTTTAGCGAGTGTCCGATCCTCGGTCTTGGTTCTACAAAATTAAAATTTACTAACAACTTAGTAAACCTAGCTCTACATTACAATTTTGAAACCCGATAATGACGTGTCCATCAAAACCATATAAAAGAAACAATTGGGGCAACAAATGGGCCAATCAGAGAAAAATAAACGCGCCAAAAATACAATCATGTATTAAAACTAAAGGGGTCGGCCGTAACACACAATTAATTAAAACTTGAATTAAACAAGTAATTCCGTTCGGAATTTGGAAATGAATCGAAATTGCGGACCACCGGTTATGAAAAGACCGGTTCTGATTTACGTGCTGTGATCGTGGCTCTAATACCGCTGTTGGGTTTTACAGTGGGTATCCGGGTTGCTCGTTTTAATTTATTACCGACTAAATTAACGGGTTAATTAATCAGAATTAATTACGCAGCGGAAATAAGTTTTACAACGCGAATTTAGTAAAACCGTAGACAGGATCTGATCACCGTGTACGCTTAAATATAGAAAAATAAATAATTAAATATCTAAGCAAGTTAAATATACCTTGTCGGAGTCCGAACTACCGTTCAAGACATTGGGGTTCGACGAACTGGCGCTAGGGTAAACGGTAACGCCCGACTCAAACTGGCGAGTCAAGTCTTCCACCGACTGTGAAGACGGGGCCTCAGGCACCACGGCGCGCTCATCTCATGAACCGGCGGTAGTGGCAGTAATGAAACCATGCCCTGAATCATAGCATTCCAATCAAAGGGTTCCGTCATGCAGGATGACGAAACCGGTGTTACTTCGATTTCGTCCGTAGTGCGTGGAAGAGACGGAGCAAGTGGCGCAACAGCGGCGGCATAAAGTGGCACCGGCCACTTGGAGCTTTAACCGAATTGGTCGGTGGTGGCACGTTGTAGGGCTATATTTATGTAAGGCATGAACATTAGTTTTGGGCTTAGTTTAGCTTGTTTAATAGGCTATGTGGGCCATTTAATTAGTTTATGATTGGGCCTAATCATGTTTATGATTGGCCATGTTCTTGTAATGAGGTGGTATAAATACCACCTCATATTCTCGATTAATGTAAGCTTGCATATTGAGTATTTACGATTTCTTCTTGAGAGAGTGTTTACGATCAGCTGATTCATCAAGCTTCATAGTAGCCGATTTCCATTCAAGACTTCATCTTTCTTAAAGATCTAGTCTATTCTTCTACTATTTTCTAGAATCGATCTTTCACGAGGATTCCACACTCGTGTTTGATTAGTATATCGTGTGTTTGGGAGATTTCCGGACCTACAATTGGTATTAGAGCCAAGAATCTTAGATTCGAGGCTTTCACGATATAGATTCAAGTGTTTTGCTGGGTTTGTGTTCGAGTTCTGTTGAAGATTTGAAGGTTTTAGGGGTTTACGACTGCTGCTGCTGCTGTGTTCTTCAGATTTTGGGAGTTTACGACTGGTGTTTCTGGGTTTCTTTTGAAGATTGCCTGTTTACGATTTCAAGATCGCATTTTTAGGCGTTTACGACCCGGAGAAAGGTGTTTACGACTGTACTTGCAAGTCGTAATCAGGTTTACGACAATTTCAAATCGCAAACGGTGTTTACGACATTCACGGATCGGAATCAAGAGTTTACGACTTCGGGGTCGTAATCATTCAATCGTAATCAGGTTTACGATTATCTTAAGGCGGTTTTGGAGTTTACGATTTTTGGTCTTATCGGAAACTCAGTTCTCGATCGTAATCAGGCGATATCGATCGTAATCAAGGAATTGTTATCGTAATCAGAATTTTTAATCGTGTGGATTTTAGATTTAAGTTCCCTTTGCTATCATAATGGATTTTGAACCAAGTATGTATCAGAAGTTGGACTTCGAGATTGGCTCTATCACTCGTCCACCTAGACTCACTTCGGCGGATAACTTTTTGGAGTGGAAGTACAGGTTTGAAAACCATTTGAAGAGTGTTGACTTGAGATTGTGGAGAGCGGTAATTAATGGACCACACATACCTACTCATGGAGAAGGAGCGAAAGCAGGAAAGGCTAAGACTGAAGAAGAGTTTGAAGATGAGGACTGGGAAAGGTGTAACAAGGCTGAGAGGGCGTTTGCAATTATGACCATGGCACTAACACCTGACATTGCTCAAGGATTTAAGCATTGCAAGACGGCGAAGGAACTCTGGAATGCATTGATTGTCGCCTATGAGGGAAATCCGGACATTAAGGCAAGTCGAAAGCAAATGTTGAAGCAGAAATTCAATTTGTTCAACCATATCCAAGGTGAATCGTTTGAAGCGCAAGTGCAAAGGTTTGTATCTCTGATGGCAGAAATGTCAAGCTATGGTGTGGAGCCGGAATTGGAAGACAAGAATTTGAAGCTGCTGAACAGTTTACCAAAGTCATGGAACACCAATATCTCAATCATTAAGGACAACAACAAATTGAGTGAGCTGTCTCTTGATGAAATGATCAACAAGTTGAAGTCCAAGCTTATTGATGATAAGCAGCGTGAGTTGAATCATATAAGCTCTCTTAGTTTGGTTGGAAAACTGAATCAAGCTTTGTTGTCAGAAGAAGGAGATGTGAAGCAGAAAGGAAAGTCTGTTGGAGGTGGATCAAGTTCTGTGACTAAAACAAATGCTTTTGTAGCACAACCTCAATCTAGTTCAAGTGGAGGTGACAATTCTGAGGCTGCCAATGATCCCAATTTTGCACTTGGTATGGGATTCATGAACAGCTATCATGCTTTAATGGCCGGAACCTTAATCCCAACTGAGATCCTATCGGGGGAGCTGAATCAGATTAATCCAGGGGATGTGGAGATGTTGGATGTCTCTTGGCAGATGGCTATGGCTGTGTTCAGGGCTAAGAAGTTCATGGCGACTACAGGGAGAAATGTTTGGAAAGATCAAGACAAGATCAGAATGGGGTTTGACAAAACCAAGCTTAGGTGCTACAATTGTGATGAATATGGGCATTTTGCAAGAGAATGCAGCAAGCCAAGGAAAGAGAGAGCAGAGGAAAAGAAACCAGCTGATGGGAAGGCAAAGGCAGAAACAGGTGCATTGATTGTGCAGGAAGGAGGAGGCTATGATTGGACGTCTCAAATGAAAGATCTGAGCCTGACACATGCTATGATGACTGCTATGGATGATGATGATGAAGAACATGCTTTTGTCGTGACTGAAGATGAACCTGAGGAGAATGAAGCTATGGCAGCAGATCACACTAAGGTATGTTCTAACCCTGTTTGTGATCGTATAATTACTGGTCTTAGACAATTTTGCAAAAATTTTCAGTTAGAATTGTTTGAGGTAAAATGTGAAAGAAGCTCATTTAAAGGTAGATGGCAAAAGAACGAAGATAAGGTTAAACCTAGAAATTAGACATAGTAAAATATAAGAAACTTGCAACTGAGAATGCTTATCTGTATGACAATGCTAAGTTAGAAATAGCAGAACTTACTAAGCAAATAGATGAACTTAAGCATAAAAACAATGAGTTGCAGGTTAAGCTTGATATAAATCTTATGAGAAGCAAAAGAATGTTACAGGCTAGTAAATCTCTAGATACTTGCATAACTGAGGTTAGAATGGGTAAGGACAAAGGAGGAATAGGAATCAGCTTTGCTAACAAGAACATTGTTCCTCAAGATAAAACTAGAGATGTAATAGGAATGATCTTAGAGGAGGATCAGATAGATAGATCTGCATCGGAAATGCATGAAGAAGGACCTCCCTTAGATAGTGTCTTGGTTGGAGTGAAGCCTATGACAGAAGAGGAAATTGAAAATGAAAAGCACATGACTTTTGGGTTGGGTAATAAGGATAGAGTGATGACAGACGCGTGCGAAGCAGGACCATCAAATACTTCTCTGAATAACTGTGTGAGCTCTTCTGATGTATCTATTTATTGTGAAGATGAAGTAGAAATCAAAGACATTTCTGAGGAGGATGCAGAATGTCAGAGAGTGGAAGAGAGTCACGTGTCTAGTAGTTCTAATAGTTCTAGTAGCTCTAGTTTATGTTTACCTAAGGATGATGTAATGGCACTTGTGTCAGAACTAGAGACATCCAAGTCAAAACAAGTAGTTGCGTCGTTGTTAAAAAATGTTTCCGAATCAAATGAAAAAGTGTCTGGTTTTAAAATTCGTGTGCCTAACACAAAAATAGGTCGTGAGACTAAGCCCAAAGACTTTGTTGCTTATCCCCAGGTTGTGTCAGCTTTTAATAGAACAAACAAATCTAAATCGGAACAATTTTTTTAATTACACAATCTGATAAGGATAAACAACGTGTTATACACAAATGGGATGATAAGCCAGAGTGGAAGTCGTCTTACCCAAGACGTTCGTACCTCTGTAGTCATGTCAATGGGCCTAGACTCATGAATTGCTTTCAATGTGGAAAGCCAGGACATTTTGCAGCTAACTGTGTGAATAGACCTTACCAACCATACTATCCGAAAAACCCACGGACTAGTATGTTGGAGAGAATGATGACAGGAGAAAAGCAAAAACAAAAGCAGAAGAAACAAGCTGTGTTTCAGGGGAAGCAGTGTTTTGAACCAATGAAGACTGAACAGTCTAAGGTTTCAAACGCAAAGGCACCTGTGACAAAGCCTGTTGTTGATAAGTGGAATGTGACCAGAACTCCAAAACAAACTTATGTATCTAAAGGAGTTCACCACAAGATAAAACCAGAATTTGTTGAAAAACAAGTGGCTAAAGTAAAAAGAGCTAATCAACCTAATAGCAAAGCGAAAGCCGAGCAACAGGTTTTGAAACAAAAAGGTGTCACTCAAACAAAACAACTTGTGTATACTAAACTGAAACTTGAGTGGACACCGGTTAAAAAGCCAACTGGTAAAAATGTCATTTTACCACAAAAGAAACCTGTGACTGTGAACAATTCAACAACTGTGTTGAAACCAGAGAAAACCACCACCTGGAAACCAAAAGTCAACATTCAAAATGAGAATGTGTCTGGATCAAAGTCTGAAATGATTCTCCAATTAGTTAACTACATTGATGCTAAAGGTGTGCCCAGATCTGTTATGGCCTGGGTACCTGGATCTCACTAATTTCTGATTCTTGTAGGGACAGCCAAGAAGATCTATCAACAATCTCTGGTACGTTGATAGCGGTTGCTCCCGACACATGACCGGAGATCTATCCCTTTTGGAAGATGTAGAGGATTTCGATGGTGGAGGAGTTTCATTTGCAGGTGGTGTGGGTGGTAGAATTAGTAAGAAAGGAGTTGTGAGAAGTGGAAATCTATCGTTTTCTGATGTACACTACGTGGAGGAACTGTCTCACAGCTTGCTGAGTGTCTCTCAGATCTGTGACAGAGACTATTCTGTGATGTTCAATCGGAAGGAATGCATTATTTTGAAGCCCGGTGTGAAGATTCCCGAGGAGTGCATACTAATGCGTACTCCAAGACGTTCAAACTCATATCTTCTCAACATGGGCAATCCTCCAACGTCAGAAGAAGCATGCCTCATCTCAAAACAAAAAGAAAATTTGGCTATGTTGTGGCATCGACGTCTAGGGCATGCAAATATGAAGAATTTGACCAAGCTCGCGAAGGGAGAGCATGTCAGAAAGCTGCCAATTAAAGACTTCTCAACTGTTGAAAAATGTGTGGCATGTGCGAAGGGGAAGCAGCACAAGTTGCCACACCGTCCGAAGATAGCAAATTCTATGTCATCAGTTCTACAACTTCTCCACATGGATCTATTTGGACCTATGCAAGTTCAGAGCGTTAGCAAATTCTCCTACTGTCTCGTGAGTGTGGACGACTACTCACGTTTTACTTGGGTCTACTTTTTGTCAAACAAGTATGAAACTCCGGCCTTAGTGAAACAGTTTGTCACTCTCATAGAGAATCAGCTGAACAAGAAGGTCAAAGCTATCAGATCAGATAACGGAACGGAATTCAAGAACGCTGAGTTGAATATGTTTTGTGGGGCTAAAGGGATAGAGAGACAGTTCAGTGCGCCCTACACTCCTCAACAGAATGGAGTAGCTGAGAGAAGAAATAGGACACTCATTGAAGCGGCAAGGACAATGATGTGTGAAGCTAAACTACCAATCTTCTTCTGGGCTGAAGCGGTCAACACAGCATGTTATGTGCAAAATCGCGTTCTGTTAAACAAGCGTCATGAGAAAACTCCGTATCAGATTGTCTACAAAGAAAAGCCAACGGTGGGATATTTCAAGACATTTGGATGTCCGTGCACGGTACTGATACAGTCCGACGTGGGGAAATTCGAGGCGAAAGCTGATGAGTGTTACTTCGTTGGTTATTCGGGAAATAGTGCTTATCGTGTCTATAACAAGACCACCGGTTTGATCATTGAAGCATTCAACGTGGACTGGCTTGAAGACAATCCGACGGATGCAGGGACTGGACCTGATTGGATTTTTAACTATGGGTCTCTGTTTGAAGGATTCAATTTTTCGAATGATCTTCATAATTTGGGTGAAGAAGAAGAGATTATCACTCAGCCATCTGAATCAAGACCTCACACTGAAAGAGTCTGTGAGAAAGCACCAGTTCCTATTCCCACAAATGTCAACGCAGATGCTCCGGGGACCTCAGGAACTTGTGATAATGATTCAGAAATTCCACAAAGTTCAGGTATAAATGATATAAATGATAATGTTGTTTCTTCTAATCTGCCTGTTTCTGTGTCTGTGCCAGATGTCCAGGTCTCCAGGATCAACAAGGATCATCCAGTGAGCAATATTCTTGGACCAGTGTCTGCAGGAGTTTCAACTAGAAGCCGGACAGGGGACATCAATTTCTGCATGTATTCGTGTTTCATCTCCCAGATTGAGCCTCCTAATGTGATGGTTGCTCTCAAAGATCCAAGCTGGATGGAGGTAATGCACAATGAGCTTAATCAGTTCTCAAAGCTGGGAGTGTGGCGACTTGTGAAGCGGCCAGATGACAAGAAGGTGATTCCCACGAGGTGGCTTTATAAGAACAAGAAGGATGACACGGGAATCATTGTGAGAAACAAGGCGAGGTTAATAGTACAAGGTCACATGCAAGTTCACGGGATTGACTATGACGAGGTATACGCTCCGGTGGCGAGATTGGAAGCAATTCGGATCTTTCTGGCTGTGGCATCGTATCTCAATTTTACAGTCCATCAGATGGATGTGAAGACTGCCTTCCTGTATGTAGAGATGAACGAAGAAGTTTATGTAACCCAACCACCAGGGTTCATAGATGAAGAAAATCCAGATCATGTTTATCTACTGGATAAGGCCTTGTACGGTTTGCATCAAGCTCCTCGTACCTGGTATGAAACGTTGTCCAATCACCTGGTGGAGAATGGATATACAAGAGGAGTTGTTGATCAAACTTTGTTTAGGAAGAGGGTGGATGAGGACATAATCATGGTGCAAGTGTATGTAGATGACATCATCTACGGTTCAACAAACGAGGAATTGTGCACCGAATTTGAGGAGATTATGAAGAAAAAGTTTGAGATGAGTGACCAAGGGGAGATGAGTTTCTTTCTTGCCTTACAAGTCAAACAGGATGAATCTGGGATTCTTATTCACCAAGAAAAGTACGTGAATGAGATTCTGGAGAAGTTCAAGATGACGGATTGCAAGCCCATCTCCACTCCCATGGCATCCAGACCACTCCTGTCAGCTGATCTCAATGGGGAGTCAGTGAGTGAATTCCATTATCGGTCGATGATTGGATCGCTTATGTACTTAACAGCTAGCAGGCCAGACATCATGTATGCAGTCTGCGTGTGTGCTCGATATCAGGCTAATCCCCCACTCAATACACCATTGATGTGGGTGAGAGCTCAATTGAAAAACGTGGGAGTCGTGAGACCATCTTGTGTTGGAATTATGACAACGAGAAGAAACTCTTTGTCGTGATCCGTGACGGCTACAGTCCTGTGGAGTATTATCGAACGCGTGGTCAATTCCACTCCTGGACTGAGCCTGAGATCAGAAGCCTTTTGAGAGCTCCCTTCATAAACAGATGGGATGGACCTGAAGGAAATCTTATCCGCAACAACCTGCTGAGCCATCAAGAAAACGACTTTACAGAGTTTGAGTTGAAAAAGGTCAGATGGATAGAGACAGGGACTGACCCAGTGACAGGGGAGCCCATTGGTGAAGCTAGGAGGCCACCCACTAAGCGTACAAGAGTCATTAACATGTTGGACGAGATCGAAGATGGCACACTGGTCAGAAATTTTGATTGCTGGTGTTACGATCTGACAACTCATGAAGTGGTGGTGCTCTGCAAGCCGATGAGGCAATTCCGATTCTATGATCCAGTGGACTTGCTAAGATTTGGAGAGCGAGACATCAAGCTCCTAGCCACCCAACCCATACTTGGAGATGAAAACGACATGGAGAATGCTATAAGGGTTGGTATCTTTGATGGAACTTCATGGCGGATCGTAGAGAACGGATGGTGGTTCAACAACGTACAAAGCTCATTCAGGTTTGATCTGCTGCTGTCGTAAGTGATCTAATGATTCATGCCTAGGGGAAGATTGTAGGGCTATATTTATGTAAGGCATGAACATTAGTTTTGGGCTTAGTTTAGCTTGTTTAATAGGCCATGTGGGCCATTTAATTAGTTTATGATTGGGCCTAATCATGTTTATGATTGGCCATGTTCTTGTAATGAGGTGGTATAAATACCACCTCATATTCTCGATTAATGTAAGCTTGCATATTGAGTATTAACGATTTCTTCTTGAGAGAGTGTTTACGATCACCTGATTTATCAAGCTTCATAGTAGCCGATTTCCATTCAAGACTTCATCTTTCTTAAAGATCTAGTCTATTCTTCTACTATTTTCTTGAATCGATCTTTCACGAGGATTCCGCACTCGTGTTTGATTAGTATATCGTGTGTTTGGGAGATTTCCGGACCTACACACGTGAGGGCTCGAACATTGGCCTTGGTGGCGTAGGTAAAGCGAGAACCACCTCACGGGTGGTCTTTGCTGAAAAGTTCAACGGTGACGGCGGTCTTGGCGACGACGTTGGCGATAGAGGCGGTGACCTTCTCTTTTGCGACGGCGGCGTTGGTCTCTAGCTTTAGTGCGGCGGTAATTATACGTGGATCACATTTCACCATCGTATTAGTCGAGAGAAGAGGCGGAGATTGTGTTGGAGGTGGCTCCGAAAACGAGAGAGGGAGGGGGAGGCGTGCAACCGCAAAGGAAGGGAGATGGGGAGCCAAATCGAGATTAGGGTTTGAGCTCCCCAATCTCTTCCTTTTAATCCTTTCTAAAGGTCTTGTAGGAATCCTAGGCACACGTCGCGATCCAACCCTCTTAACCTATTGATATTACTAGTCCGTCAACCTGTAACGACTAGATAATATCCCGTCGATTTTTATCGTAAATTATTTTACGATAAACGTTGTTTCGTAACAAATAATTAAATTAATAGCAAGTATTTATTTATTTTAACCATTTAAATTAATTAATTAACAAGTAATTAATTATTTAGTTCGTTGACCCCGGTGTAACTCTTCCGGGTCGAAACCGGGTCGGTTACGTTAAATGTCGGGTCAGGACATCTAATATCCAACAGATGTCTCCAGGGTTAAGGATTCGGTGGGGCTTGTTGGGCCATCCAAGGGGAAGACCAAAGGTACGCCCGAGGTATTCGGCTTGGATAGTGGGTCAGTGGGCCACTTGGAAAAGGCATCTGGGCCGAATGATATGAAGAATAAAGCTGAGGTTATTTCTACTGGGCCAAATGATGGTAATGCGGGTCCGGGGAATGCACAGTCAGACCAAAGGCTGGTTATGGAGAATAGATAGCATGACCTAATAACTGGAGATGACATTTGGCTCGAAAGAAAATGTGGAGCAAGAAAAAATCAGGGGGGGGGGGTGATCTCGAAGGTATAAATGTCGAAGGATATAAAGCTGATGAGGGTTGGGATACGAATCTGGATTGGAAATTTTGTTCTGTTGATGGCTATGATCATATAAGGAGATTTAGCGAATCTGAGGAGGATGAGGATAACACTTGGGATGATTGTGGTGTTTGTCGCTTACTATCATGAAAAGGGCGAAGAAAGATGGTAAAAAACATAGGGCTAAAAACGTTAGGTTATAGCAGAAAATGATGCGTGGAGGGAGCAAAGCGGCTATTGGGTAGCAATCTCGATAGGATATACGTAATCCTCTTATTGAATGCAATCGGTTGAATACTCGGGTATGTGGCGTAAAGGAAAAGCAGGAAATGGGTTGGGGCAGAGACAAGGAAAACAGTGGAAGTGGGGACATCTGTTGGCTTTGGGATGTGCAATTTCGATGGGGAAGTGACGGATCTAATTTTAGAGGAGGGGAATGAATGCGGTCCCCAATGAACTATTTGTCTTTGAATATCCGATGGGTTAAAAAACGAGCTAAAGCAGAGCTGGGTGAGAAAGTTGAACATGGAAAAGTCAGTTTCATTCTTAGATATTCAAAAGACGATGCTTAGGAATGTGGAGGATATCCCGGTAGAGAAATTTTGGAATAGAAGTGAGTTTGAATTTGTAGCTGGGGGTGCTGAGGGCAGATTAGGTGGCATGGTAAGTATCTGGAATCCTAGTTCTTTCAGAAGTTAGATGTTGTTAAGAATCATAATTTTATCATAGTTAAAGGAAAGTTCAGGGTGGGTAATGATGTCATGCCTGTGGTTAATGTTTATGGTTCTAATCTACCAGGGCAAAAGAAGCAGATTTGGGATCAAATTATTGCGATTAAACATCAGTGGGGTGGGACTTTGGGTGGTCATGGGGGATTTTAACGCCGTTAGGGCGGCCCATGAACATAGAAATTCAGATGTTTGTAAAGTGACGACTAGGGATTTTGTCACACCCCCAAAAATCCACGCGTGGAATACCTTCGCAGGGAGCATGGCAAACCAGGATTGCCGTCCATTAATTACACCAAACGATTTTCATATTTCATTAAAATATAATTACAGAGTTTTACAAATGTGACACCTCGTCCGAAAACCTAGGTCAAACCTCTCTCATTTGACTTTTTAATTAAGTTTTAATGTGCATTAACCGATCTGATTTCTGTTTAAACTGTTAATTATTGTGTCTGACTGATAACTGATGACGTACCTAATTTCCGCGTTTGTACTAGAAGCGTATACCCGTAAATGCATCGAGATTCCATGAATTAACTATGGAATTTCAACAACAAGAAAATAAATATAAAATGTATTTTTATATTTTATCCAGAACCGGTGTCGTACACTTGTATAACCGACACGGCAAACTGTTAAGCGATCGTATGTTTAAAACTATTCGGTTTTAAACAATCTGGACGGTCGAGCTTAAAACTGTTACGAACTGATAAAACTGAAAACGTTAACCGTAACCTGTGTACAAAACTGAAAACTATATCCGATTTCTGAAAAACTGTTATAACCAACTCGAACTATTGTTTTTACGAAATAAAAACATCACAAACCGAAATCGTTGTCAAGACTTAAGCCAAAACCTCAACTGTTAACCCGATTGGGCCCAACTAGGCCCAATAGACCCAATAAGCCTAAAATAATTAAACCGAACCCGAAACCTTGACCCGTTACATAATTATGATAAACCGAGTAATCGTGTCGATCCGTGACCCCGACCGATTCACAACGGGCCCGGGCCTCGAACCGGCGCCTCGTTTGGGCCCATACGACCCATAACCAACGAACCGGCCCAAATGCATTTTCTTTTAAAATGTTTAGACCCAAAATAAAGTCCGGACCCAATGAGTAAATTTTTAAATAACATTGGCCCGCCAACTTTGCAATTTTTATAAAATTGTTACCACCTATTATTTTTATAAAAATATGCCATGAACTTGTATACTTTTTATACATTGTTTAATTATAAAATTTGTGGATTATTTCTCCTCAAATAATATTATGTTGTACACACATTTACAATACTCAACATATTTTTTTTTTGAAAAAAGAATAACATGACAAGTTTTTATAAAAACTTTCACCTACACTTTGAATTTTTATAAAAATAGTTAGGAGATAAATGGGTAAAAGAGTTGTGGAAGTTACTTGACCACCCTTTCATCCTACTTACCTACACCTAGCCTTCATCAAGTTTTAATAGTGAATGATGACTTGCACCTTACCCTCACCACTCCCTTCACCTACACATAATCACCCACCAACCTATCTACTCACTTTTACACAAACACACTTACACACCTACTCTTCTCTCTTCCTCTCCTTGTCCCTGTCGAGATAAGCAAGGCCAAATACCCCATCTCCTTTCTTTTCTTTTGTGAGCAACAAAACAACCAATTCCACCTTTCATTTCCTTTTTTTTTGTGTTCATCGGAACCAACAACAACCACCACCTTCAACCACGCATCACCATCTTCTTCCTTCTTCCTCTCGGCAAACCACGACCCACCACCACCTTTATCTTCTACCTTCCTCCTCTCTTTCTGTCGTGAACAGCACCCCAGCCACCATCAGCAACCACCAAACGCAACCCCACTTCCCTCTCTTTTTCCCACCGTGAACAGCAACAACCACCACAGCCATCGCTACCGCTGCTGCCGTGGGCTGCTGCCACTTTTGTTGCTGAGCTGCCATTGTTGTCGCGAGCTGCTGCTGTGCTCTTCACCCGTCGCCATCCTGCTGCAGCGGAGCTGCTGTTACAGCCATGAACCACCACACCACAGCTGCTAGCTGCTGCCCGTGCCGCTGCCGAGAGCCACCACTGCTGTCCGCCACTGTTGCCGCTGACCGGAGCCAACCACAGCCCTGCCGCCGGAGCTGCTGTTGTGCGCCACTGCCACTGGGCTGCTGTTGCTGAGCTGCCATTGCAGCCACCGGTTTCTGCTGCTGCCGTCCCGCTGGGGAGCTGCTGCCTGCCACTGCTGACCAGCCGCCACGAACCACCGAGCCTCCCGCCACCTTCCTCCCTTCTCACGGTCTTAACCCCATCCGCGTTGTGAGTCTTTTAACCGGTTTCGTTTACGTTTCTCATACGTTTAAAACGTCCTAAATGATCACCCGGGTATTGACAACGAACCATTTTAACGTGAAGTTTTCTAACAATCGTAAACACCTAACTACTTTTCTATATAAACCTTAAGGTTATAAGGTTTGAAAATGTGATAATGTGGTGTTTTAAATACATATAAATCAAGTTTTATAACTTGTTAATTTACTATGATTACCTTAACATATGTTACATGTTTAGACATTGTTGATTTTATGTGT
The DNA here is from genome assembly GCA_039602395.1 of Deinandra increscens subsp. villosa. Lineage (NCBI taxonomy): Eukaryota > Viridiplantae > Streptophyta > Magnoliopsida > Asterales > Asteraceae > Deinandra > Deinandra increscens. The sequence goes on along the minus strand of JBCNJP010000009.1, from coordinate 54,727,468 downwards.
TAATATGTTATGGTTCATTAGAAGTGATTATGTTATGACATAAAATGATAGAATTATTGTTGTAATGTATATTGTTAATCGTCTTGTTAAGGGACTAAAATTTGCTAATGACAAATATTCATGGACTAAGTTTGGTGTTTAATAACACATTTGGACTACTTGGACATTAGGATGAATATATAAAAATGTTGGACATAAAATGATAACTTTAAAAACCCTTAAATGAATTTTTATGAATAAATATTAAAGATAGTGATTTTATAAAAATTACTTGGAATATTAAAGCTATAAAAATTCACCATAGAACTTAACTTATATAAAATGGTCAAATTTTATAAAAATATAAATTCTAAAAACAAAAGACTTAAAAGTCTTGTTTAGATTTTATAAAAGAGATAAAATGGATAAAATATATATAGATATATTTTATGTTCAAAAATGATAGAATATCATATTTTTGAATAATTGACAAAAAGTATAAAACATTTGGAATTTATACAAAAAGTGGAAAATGTTTTATGTTAAGAATTTTCTATAAAAAGTCTTTAATTTAAAACCCTAACTTTATTTGATAAATAAAGTTATTTAGAAATGATTTTTATAAAAATAAAATCAAAAGACTTATAGAAACTATGAAAAACATATTTTTGGTTATTTTAAATAAACTAAAATAATCAAAACGTTTTAACCGGACCAAATGTTTTATTTTTAAACGTTTGGAACTGAAACGGAATCTTTAAACGTTTTAAAAACGTTTTGCGACGTATCGAAACGTAAATAATTATTTTCAACAAATAATTATCCGTATGGGTTTTAGAAACCCAAATTTGAGTTAAAATCATTTTGGTTTGTTAATATAATTATTTTAATAATAATTATATTTATATTAACTCAAAACCCTAATTTTCCCTAACAGGAGTTTAATATTAAAATAACCTTTAATATTAACCTACTTGTGTTTATTCATTAAATCTTTAACTTGTAATAATTTGATAAATTATTCCAACAAGTTAGAATAATTATTTCGATAATAATTATCAACTCTAGTTATATATATTATAACTTAACACGATTAAATATTCAATCGATCGAACGAACATAAAAATAATAATAAATATTATTATTTAAAAACGATGTTTAATACTTGATTGAACTGATCTTCATGATACGTTATCACATGTTCATCCTTTGTATTTATTTACATAAATGCCTTAATACGTGAACATTCGTATTTGCTGATTTTGTAAACTGATTAACTAACGGGTTTTCAAAACGCTACAAACGGGATTATACGTCAAGACTTGACCGGTATCATTTGGGTAACGTTCGTTACTCAAATGATTAAGTGGACCCTTATGCATGTTGTCTTATGTTTTATTAGGACGTTACTTGCTAGTTGCCACTCGGCAATCCATCATCATCACTGAATCAAGTGAGTTTCACGACCCCTTTTCTTTTCAACTGTTTTACACTTATGGGGGAGAAATCATGAACTGATAAACTGCTTTTTACTTAATGTTATGGTTTACCTGTTAGCCGTATGACTACATGTTCCATTCTGTATCCCAAACAACTGGTACTTTATCGTTATTAACGTTAGTACAACTTAATCCCACTATTAATTGAATTCGATTAGTTCTGCTCGAAACGATAACTAGTGAATAGATCTATTTGGGTTGACAACCCTGCCCAGATTGGTAGCTCCAATCCTGACTTCGTACATTGTCAAGGGGTACACGTCAGTTATTCTTGCCTGTTAGGTATTCTTGGGATAGAATGCCATGAGTGGGTAATCCGTTAGTATTCGAATTTGAGGTTCATGGGAGATCTTACAACCACGACAGTAAACCAACGTAACATTTAAGTATGCCGTAAACTGTTATCCCAACCTGCCGTAAACTGTTATTCCAACATACCGTAAACTGTTATTCCAACATACTGTAAACTGTTTTTACAAACTTACCATCGAATCATAAACCTGTGAACCTCACCAACTTTATGTTGACCTTTTAAAACTCATGATTTCTCAGGTATCTAAGCTTATCATGGAAGACGTGCAAATGGGGCTTCACTGTAACTTTCGACCCTGCTTTACTGGAGTCGTAGTCCCGACCTATCTTAAATAAACTGCTTTATGATTTCAATATCAAACTAAGACTTTTATTCAAATGTAAGACAATATCATTTCACCACGACTTTCCGCTGCAACATAAATGGTATTATGTTTTAAATGACGTTTGAATTTAGTAGAATTGTTCTGTATATCTGCGACTATGATTCCGTCTCGCTCACACCCAAATCTGTTGACCGGGGTGTGACAGATTGGTATCAGAGCCGTGGTTATAGCGAACTAGGTTAAACAAATAAACAAAAACCAAACCTGGACTATAACCCGCTCCGAAGCTACCGTTTGCACGCAAGACCAATTCCTTATCATATTGGTTACGTTAACTTATGCTTTACATATATGAGTTATTATTACTGCAACTGGTACATTTATATCTTTATTCTAGATACTGTTATCGTGTTACCAGCTATGTCCTCTCATGGAATATTATCGCAGAGATGACTTCCGAAGAGGTCATCTGCATATCTGATTCCTCTGGAAAAGACACAGTCGTGTCTGAGTACACGCATTCCCCTGAGGACCATAAACTGTCTAGCCTAGTGCTGGACATTCTCACTGTTGGTATAGTCCGACAGTCCTCATTACCATCGCGTTTTCTGAGACCATTGTGACCCGTCTCTCAGATGACTCCTCGAACCACCCGATTCCCACCGCTGCCGCTGACAGTGCGACCACTACTACTGGTGACATGCATACGATGTCACGAACAAGCCCTTGAAGTGATCGGCGATGAGATCACTAGACTACCCACCTGGACCGATCTGGCGACACTAGAGAACCGTCCAACCGCCATGGAGCATCACCAGGCTTCAACACTGGGTGTTATGGAGTCACTGCACGCTCGTATGAGTGGTGTCAACATGGCCTACACCGATCTGCGGTTGGCCAACGAGTCCTTCCAGACGAGAGGCGCTTACCTAGAGGAATTCCCTGGGCGAGTGTTCAATTACATGAACCTCATTGCTCAGATCACCACCACCCTAACTATGCCCTCTGGACCACCACTCTAGATAGCTTGACTAAGAATCTAGACTTTTGATCCCTCCTTTTGGCAATGAAAAATATTTACATATTTTGTTGCGACGAGAATGCAAGCCCAGAACGAAGACTTATCCTCTTTTGACTATCGTATATTCTACCAGTTAATACGTTGGATGGAAACTAGTATCATGATTATTATTATGATTTTCATGTTTAGTATGGATGTTACTACTATTGCTATCATTAATCATGTTACTTATTCGCGTATGTTGTTCCCCTCTGCTTCCTGTTTCTTGGTTGTGCTTGTGCGCGTCATGTTTTGGGTATCATGGATGTATGACGTGACAATTATTATCGCACATGTAATAACTCCATCCACATATAACCTAGACTTTCCTTTATGTTGACATTAATAACTTAAAGCGAAAGTATGTCGCCTAGACGCTGAACCATCAAAAACGCTTCACCTCCTCCGCCCTTGAGCGCTACTGAAATCGAGGAACTGTTTGCTCAACGCGTTGCTGAAACTGTCGCTGCTACTACAACCCAGCGTCACGCGGACGATGGGGCGCGCAGTATGAACGAATTAACAAAGGTTAGAAAACACCAAAATACAATTGCAGCTAATTGTGTTCAATGTTTTAACCTAACATTGTAAGCCCTCGTGAATATTCATAAAAGGACTTTATGAATTAAGGCCTACACATTTTAGAGGTTCCGTGAGCTGTTCACCCTATCCGAAGGACCGGTTACACCGGTACAACACCCCTATGCTCCAAATGCAACCTACACCGCACTCTCGATTGTGGTAATGTCTACTGTAACATCTGCAAGGTTAAAAGACATGTAGCACGCGATTGCCCAAATCGCACATGCTACGGTTGCTGGGAAATTGGCCATTGCAAAGGAATGCCCGAAGGCGAAGAATCAAGATGCTAACCATGCTAGAGGAAGAGCTTTCGTGATCAATACCAGAGACGCCCGTCGTGACCCCAACACGGTGATGGATACGTTTCTGCTAAATAGCAATTATACCCCTGTTTTATTCGGTACATGTGTCGATAGCAGCCTTGTGTCTATCGATTTTAGTCAATTACGTGAAATCGCCCCTGTTACCCTATACGCTAAGTTTGCAATAAAATTTGCGAAGGGAGATTTGATAGAACCCAGAGTAATCTACCTAGGCTAACCGCTGGCCATTCTTTCAGCATCGATTGGATGCCCATTGATTGAGGAAATCTCAATGTAATCATTGGAATGGATTGGTTAGCAAAAAAAAAAATAAATAAATAAATAAATAAATAAATAAATAAATTAAAAATAAAAACCATGCATAAATGGTGTGTCATGAGAAAATGGTTTGAGAGCCGTTAGCAAACGGCAACACTCTAAACATACGAGACGAAAAGAGTGGAGCCGAACTAAATATCCTGTCTTGTAGGAAAGCACAGAAATTCCACCGCAAGGGATGCCATACCATCCTAGCTCATGCCACTGAGAAGAAACTGAAGGAGAAGCGCATCGAATACGTTCTTATTGTCTGCGAACACCAGAAAGTCTTTCCAGAAGACTTGCCAGGCTTATCTCCAGCACGGCAAGTAGAGTTTCGCATCAACCTAACACCCGGAGCCGCCCCGTTGCCAGATCCCCTTACCGACTGGCACCGTCTGAAATGCGAGAGTTATCTAGCTAACTGCAAGAGTTGTTAGATAAGGGCTTCAATTGTCGAAGCCACTCCCCGTGGGGTGCTCCCGTTTTATTCGTGAAGAAAAATGATTGAACGTTCAGAATGTGTATAGACTACCGAGAGTTGAACGAACTGACTGTGAAGAACCGTTACCCGCTTCCAAGGATCACTGACATATTTGATCAACTACAAGGATCATACTTCTATTCCAAGATCGATCTGAGGTCGGGGTACCACCAACTCCGAGTTAGAGATGAAGATGTCTCAAGGACAGCGTGTAGAACACGCTATGGTCATTTACGAGTTCCTCGTTATGCCATTTGGTTTGACTAACGCATCGGCCGTATTCGTGTACTTAATGAATCGCGTGTGCAGACCATACTTGGATAAATCTGTTATCGTGTTCATCGACGATATTCTTATCTACTCACGTAGTAAGAAAGAACACGAAGGACACTTGAGACTCATCTCAGAACTGTTAAAGAAAGAAGAGCTTTACACGAAATTCTCCAAATGTGACTTTTGGATTCGTGAAGTACACTTTCTGGGTCATGTGATCAACGACCAAGACATTCACGTTGATCCGCCTAAGAATGAAGCAATCAAAGGTTGGAGTACTTCCACGAAGCCAACTGAGATTCGATAATTCTTAAGTCTCGCCGGCTATCACCGCCGATTCATTGAATTTTTTTTTTAAATAGCCCAGCCTCTTACCACCCTGACCCAGAAGATAAGAAATGCATCTGGGATGATAAAAACTGAAACTGCTTTCCAGTTGTTGAAGCAAAATCTTTGCAACGCCCCAACCATATCCTTACTTGACGAAATCGATGATTTCGTAGTATACTGTGATGCTTCGCATCAGGGCTTAGGTTGCGTACTGATGCAGCGTGAGAAATTCATCGCTTACGCCTCTCGACAACTGAAGATCCATGAGAAGAATTGCACGAATCACGACTTAGAACTTAGAGCCGCCATCACATCTTTAGCCAGAAAGAGCTGAACATTAGACAACGACGATGGGTTGGACTGCTTAACGATTACGAATGTGAGATTCGTTATCACCCGGGAAAGGCTAACGTTGTAGCCGATGCTTTAAGCAGAAAGGAACATACCAAACCGCGTCGTGTTCGAGCATTAAGAATAACCATACGCTCGAATCTCACGTCACAAGTTCGTGACGCTCAAATCGAAGCTCTTAAGCCTGAGAATCTGAAAACGAATGCCTGCGTGGCATGGAGAAACAACTGCTTGAAAAGCCTGATGGAACCATGAACTTTTTGGATAGACTATGGGTACCTAGCTTTGGAGGCTTGAGAAGGCTAGTGTTTGATGAAGCCACAAATCAATATATTCCATCCACCCAGGGATCCAACAAAATGTATGTATGAAGGAGTTATACTGATGATCAAATCAAAAGGAAAATTTCAGACCTTAAAAAGGTACGTTGCGTAGTTATGTGACAGATTATCATCACGCAAGACAAACCTAGGCAATGGTTGAGACAACTATTTTCCAATCGCCGAGTTTCCTTATTGAAATAGATATCGCTCGAATATTCAAGCCGCCCCTTTTTGAAGGCTTGTATGGAAGAAAGTTTCATTCGCCCCTTCGCTGGACCGAAGCCAGTAACAGTCATCTGACTGGTCCAGTGATAGTTCATGAAACTACTAAGGAGACCTTTCAATTTCTGAAAGCCATAGGTAATCTCCAGGAGAACTACGTTAACACTCGACGCGAACCCTTAGAATCTATAAGGGGGTTCAAAACCTTATAATGGATTTTGTCTCAGACGGAGGTAACTAGGCCTGGAAAGCTAAGTATGCTTAAACCCCATCGGTCCCTTGAAATCCTGGAACGGATTGGACCAATGGCCTACACACCCATCTTGTCTAGAACCTATTAAGATCTTAGACTGCGAAACCAATAGACAGGAGCCAAACCGCATTTCCATTATTGTTATCATTAGAAATCCCAGAAATCAAGGAAGATCCCATTCGGTAACGAATTAATCTAAACTTTTCCATAGGTCATCTTGTCCCCGATACATTGCATATTCCAACGAAAACTGAAAACTCAAGTATGAGCAAAGCTTAGGCCGATCATGTAAGGCAAATCACAATTGTGGGTGCACACATAATTGTAATTTGAACTGCATGAAAATCCTGGTAGAGCCCATTCATGAGAAATCCTGACTTGTCCAGAAACCTTCATACTCAAAACCTCGTTCATCCGTGTGTCAATCCTCATTCTTTTATCAGACTATTGAGATTTATCTGCCGACAATCGTCGCAAACCCTTATCCTTTAAAAATGGTGACCGCATCATGGTAAAAGTGTCACCTTGGAAAGGTGCCATCTGATTCGGAAAACGAGGAAAGCTTAACCCTCGTTACATTAGTCCATTTGAAATCATTGAGACAATCAGACCAGTAGCTTACCCTTTACGCCTTCCCGTATAGCTATGCAGTTTGCATGATGTCTTTTACATTAGAAATCTTAAGAAATGCTTATCTGATGAAACGCTTGTCATTCCACTTGACGAAAATCAAGTTGACAAAATGCCTCACCTTATTGAGGAACATGTCGAGATACTTGACCGAGACCTTAAGAGAACGTAACACAGCCACATTCTCATTGCCAAAGGGTGCTGGAACTCACGGCGAGGTCTAGAGTACACTTGGGAACGCGAGGCTCAAATACGTCTGAAATTTCCTATTCTTTTCGGAAACGTCACAAACAACCAGTGATCAAGAACTGAATTTCGGGACGAAATTCTTCTAACTGGGGGAGAATGTGACACCTCGTCCGAAAACCTAGGTCAAACCTCTCTCATTTGACTTTTTAATTAAGTTTTAATGTGCATTAACCGATCTGATTTCTGTTTAAACTGTTAATTATTGTGTCTGACTGATAACTGATGACGTACCTAATTTCCGCGTTTGTACTAGAAGCGTATACCCGTAAATGCATCGAGATTCCATGAATTAACTATGGAATTTCAACAACAAGAAAATAAATATAAAATGTATTTTTATATTTTATCCAGAACCGGTGTCGTACACTTGTATAACCGACACGGCAAACTGTTAAGCGATCGTATGTTTAAAACTATTCGGTTTTAAACAATCTGGACGGTCGAGCTTAAAACTGTTACGAACTGATAAAACTGAAAACGTTAACCGTAACCTGTGTACAAAACTGAAAACTATATCCGATTTCTGAAAAACTGTTATAACCAACTCGAACTATTGTTTTTACGAAATAAAAACATCACAAACCGAAATCGTTGTCAAGACTTAAGCCAAAACCTCAACTGTTAACCCGATTGGGCCCAACTAGGCCCAATAGACCCAATAAGCCTAAAATAATTAAACCGAACCCGAAACCTTGACCCGTTACATAATAATGATAAACCGAGTAATCGTGTCGATCCGTGACCCCGACCGATTCACAACGGGCCCGGGCCTCGAACCGGCGCCTCGTTTGGGCCCATACGACCCATAACCAACGAACCGGCCCAAATGCATTTTCTTTTAAAATGTTTAGACCCAAAATAAAGTCCGGACCCAATGAGTAAATTTTTAAATAACATTGGCCCGCCAACTTTGCAATTTTTATAAAATTGTTACCACCTATTATTTTTATAAAAATATGCCATGAACTTGTATACTTTTTATACATTGTTTAATTATAAAATTTGTGGATTATTTCTCCTCAAATAATATTATGTTGTACACACATTTACAATACTCAACATATTTTTTTTTTGAAAAAAGAATAACATGACAAGTTTTTATAAAAACTTTCACCTACACTTTGAATTTTTATAAAAATAGTTAGGAGATAAATGGGTAAAAGAGTTGTGGAAGTTACTTGACCACCCTTTCATCCTACTTACCTACACCTAGCCTTCATCAAGTTTTAATAGTGAATGATGACTTGCACCTTACCCTCACCACTCCCTTCACCTACACATAATCACCCACCAACCTATCTACTCACTTTTACACAAACACACTTACACACCTACTCTTCTCTCTTCCTCTCCTTGTCCCTGTCGAGATAAGCAAGGCCAAATACCCCATCTCCTTTCTTTTCTTTTGTGAGCAACAAAACAACCAATTCCACCTTTCATTTCCTTTTTTTTTTGTGTTCATCGGAACCAACAACAACCACCACCTTCAACCACGCATCACCATCTTCTTCCTTCTTCCTCTCGGCAAACCACGACCCACCACCACCTTTATCTTCTACCTTCCTCCTCGCTTTCTGTCGTGAACAGCACCCCAGCCACTATCAGCAACCACCAAACGCAGCCCCACTTCCCTCTCTTTTCCCACCGTGAACAACAACAACCACCACAGCCATCGCTACCGCTGCTGCCGTGGGCTGCTGCCACTGTTGTTGCTGAGCTGCCATTGTTGTCGCGAGCTGCTGCTGTGCTCTTCACCCGTCGCCATCCTGCTGCAGCGGAGCTGCTGTTACAGCCATGAACCACCACACCACAGCTGCTAGTTGCTGCCCGTGCCGCTGCCGAGAGCCACCACTGCTGTCCGCCACTGTTGCCGCTGACCGGAGCCAACCACAGCCCTGCCGCCGGAGCTGCTGTTGTGCGCCACTGCCACTGGGCTGCTGTTGCTGAGCTGCCATTGCAGCCACCGGTTTCTGCTGCTGCCGTCCCGCTGGGGAGCTGCTGCCTGCCGCTGCTGACCAGCCGCCACGAACCACCGAGCCTCCCGCCACCTTCCTCCCTTCTCACGGTCTTAACCCCATCCGCGTTGTGAGTCTTTTAACCGGTTTCGTTTACGTTTCTCATACGTTTAAAACGTCCTAAATGATCACCCGGGTCTTGACAACGAACCATTTTAACGTGAAGTTTTCTAACAATCGTAAACACCTAACTACTTTTCTATATAAACCTTAAGGTTATAAGGTTTGAAAATGTGATAATGTGGTGTTTTAAATACATATAAATCAAGTTTTATAACTTGTTAATTTACTATGATTACCTTAACATATGTTACATGTTTAGACATTGTTGATTTTATGTGTTAATATGTTATGGTTCATTAGAAGTGATTATGTTATGACATAAAATGATAGAATTATTGTTGTAATGTATATTGTTAATCGTCTTGTTAAGGGACTAAAATTTGCTAATGACAAATATTCATGGACTAATTTTGGTGTTTAATAACACATTTGGACTACTTGGACATTAGGATGAATATATAAAAATGTTGGACATAAAATGATAACTTTAAAAACCCTTAAATGAATTTTTATGAATAAATATTAAGGATAGTGATTTTATAAAAATTACTTGGAATATTAAAGCTATAAAAATTCACCATAGAACTTAACTTATATAAAATGGTCAAATTTTATAAAAATATAAATTCTAAAAACAAAAGACTTAAAAGTCTTGTTTAGATTTTATAAAAGAGATAAAATGGATAAAATATATATAGATATATTTTATGTTCAAAAATGATAGAATATCATATTTTTGAATAATTGACAAAAAGTATAAAACATTTGGAATTTATACAAAAAGTGGAAAATGTTTTATGTTAAGAATTTTCTATAAAAAGTCTTTAATTTAAAACCCTAACTTTATTTGATAAATAAAGTTATTTAGAAATGATTTTTATAAAAATAAAATCAAAAGACTTATAGAAACTATGAAAAACATATTTTTGGTTATTTTAAATAAACTAAAATAATCAAAACGTTTTAACCGGACCAAATGTTTTATTTTTAAACGTTTGGAACTGAAACGGAATCTTTAAACGTTTTAAAAACGTTTTGCGACGTATCGAAACGTAAATAATTATTTTCAACAAATAATTATCCGTATGGGTTTTAGAAACCCAAATTTGAGTTAAAATCATTTTGGTTTGTTAATATAATTATTTTAATAATAATTATATTTATATTAACTCAAAACCCTAATTTTCCCTAACAGGAGTTTAATATTAAAATAACCTTTAATATTAACCTACTTGTGTTTATTCATTAAATCTTTAACTTGTAATAATTTGATAAATTATTCCAACAAGTTAGAATAATTATTTCGATAATAATTATCAACTCTAGTTATATATATTATAACTTAACACGATTAAATATTCAATCGATCGAACGAACATAAAAATAATAATAAATATTATTATTTAAAAACGATGTTTAATACTTGATTGAACTGATCTTCATGATACGTTATCGCATGTTCATCCTTTGTATTTATTTACATAAATGCCTTAATACGTGAACATTCGTATTTGCTGATTTTGTAAACTGATTAACTAACGGGTTTTCAAAACGCTACAAACGGGATTATACGTCAAGACTTGACCGGTATCATTTGGGTAACGTTCGTTACTCAAATGATTAAGTGGACCCTTATGCATGTTGTCTTATGTTTTATTAGGACGTTACTTGCTAGTTGCCACTCGGCAATCCATCATCATCACTGAATCAAGTGAGTTTCACGACCCCTTTTCTTTTCAACTGTTTTACACTTATGGGGGAGAAATCATGAACTGATAAACTGCTTTTTACTTAATGTTATGGTTTACCTGTTAGCCGTATGACTACATGTTCCATTCTGTATCCCAAACAACTGGTACTTTATCGTTATTAACGTTAGTACAACTGAATCCCACTATTAATTGAATTCGATTAGTTCTGCTCGAAACGATAACTAGTGAATAGATCTATTTGGGTTGACAACCCTGCCCAGATTGGTAGCTCCAATCCTGACTTCGTACATTGTCAAGGGGTACACGTCAGTTATTCTTGCCTGTTAGGTATTCTTGGGATAGAATGCCATGAGTGGGTAATCCGTTAGTATTCGAATTTGAGGTTCATGGGAGATCTTACAACCACGACAGTAAACCAACGTAACATTTAAGTATGCCGTAAACTGTTATCCCAACCTGCCGTAAACTGTTATTCCAACATACCGTAAACTGTTATTCCAACATACTGTAAACTGTTTTTACAAACTTACCATCGAATCATAAACCTGTGAACCTCACCAACTTTATGTTGACCTTTTAAAACTCATGATTTCTCAGGTATCTAAGCTTATCATGGAAGACGTGCAAATGGGGCTTCACTGTAACTTTCGACCCTGCTTTACTGGAGTCGTAGTCCCGACCTATCTTAAATAAACTGCTTTATGATTTCAATATCAAACTAAGACTTTTATTCAAATGTAAGACAATATCATTTCACCACGACTTTCCGCTGCAACATAAATGGTATTATGTTTTAAATGACGTTTGAATTTAGTAGAATTGTTCTGTATATCTGCGACTATGATTCCGTCTCGCTCACACCCAAATCCGTTGACCGGGGTGTGTCAACAAACGCGGAAGCGTAAGCAAAATAAAGGTGACGTGACTTGACCAAAGACACTAAAAGTGTTTGAAAGACTCATGCATGCGTACTCGTGATAGTCGAACATCCGCAACCTGAGAAATAACATGCTAAAAAGTGTCAATACAAAGGTTTGTAAGTTCACATGTTTATCAGTTCATAAACAGTTCCAGTTTAATGTAAATCGACTATTCAACAACAGTCCCAGTTCAGTGTAAACAACTGTTCATCGATAGTTCAAGTTTAAGTTTAAGGTTGACTGTTCAACAACACTCAAGTTCATGTTTAGGTTCAGTTCAAAATCCAGATAATACATATACAATAGCTAGCTAGGCTATTTTCAAGAATCTAGGCACGCTCATAGTTACTGAAGCTCGACCGTTAAGTTTTTTCTCGTTAAGACTAAGGACCATTATAACACTCGTTCGATATCCAATCGAGTCGCCGCGAGTGACCAGGGTGGGGCTTGTCAGACCGAGTAGTACTACTCAATAACTTCCCGCTAAATACAATTACAAAGAGTAACTTTCAAGTGAGGACTTTTCATAATCTTCGGCTCGAGTATTCAGGTGATATGATTATCAAAATATTTAAAGTTCATGCATGTTAATCTCCCCAACAGGATTCAAAATAGTTAAAAGGGGCCATGAAACTCAACTTAGGTTGCACAACAAAAAATTCCAGTTAAACAAAACAAAAAATAGTAAGAATGGGTCTTGCGAAAGCAATCAATCACCTAACGAGCATACAAGTATAAGTGTGTGTTCAACAAACAACCAAGTATAAATATATATAATATATACAACCCAAATGCACAAATGACGTTAATAACGAGTTCACATAAAATATCTAATTGTTTCAATAATCCAACGATATACGTTTATATATTAATATTCACAATATATATATATATATATATATATATATAGGGGAAGGACCGTGCGAAAACACCCTTTTTGTGAGAACTGCGTAAACAAATCTTAAAACCTACATAACTTTTTCATACGTTAATATTTTTTTAAATAAACTTGCACCAAAAGTCTTAAAATCATGTTATCTTTAATCCTATAAAAGTTTTAAGAAACTTAACGCTTTTTTTATTTTTATTTTTGTGTGGTGCGCATGTGCATCACAAAAAAAAAACTCATACTTTTAGTAAGAGTTAATATTTTTTTTTCTTAGTCGCACCATATGTCATATATTTGCATCATTTTTTTTTGCATTTTTATTGAATGATGCACATGTGCATCATACAAAAAAAAAAATGCACATACATGTGATATACATTAATAGGTTTAAAAAGAAATTGAACCTTAAATCTTATAGTTGTGTTATCTTTAGATTTAAAGAAAAAAAAATAACATTTTATAACTTTTTTTAATTATATGATGCACATGTGCATCACACGGGGAAAAAACGTTCAGTTTTTTTTAATATTTTGCTCCAGAATTAAAGATAACGTAATTCTAAGACTTTTGACGCAAATTTTATGAAAAATCGTTAACATATGAAAAAATTACGTGGGTTTTAATATGTGTTTTCGCAGTTTTCACAAAAAGATTTGTTTTTTGTGTGGTGCACATGTGCATCACAAAAAAAAACTCATACTTTTAGTATGAGTTAATATGTGTTTTCTTAGTCGCACCATATGTCATATATTTTTATCATTTTCTTGTGTTTTTATTGAATGATGCACATGTGCATCATACCAAAAAAACCCTCATACATGTGATATACACTAATAGGTTTAAAATGAAATTGCACCATAAATCTTATAGTTGTGTTATCTTTAGATTTAAAGAAAAAAAATAACATTTTATAACTTTTTTAATTATATGATGCACATGTGCATCACATTAATATTTTGTTCTAGAATTAAAGATAACGTAATTCTAAGACTTTTGACGTAAATTTTATGAAAAATCGTTAACGTATGAAAAAGTTACGTGGGTTTTAATATGTGTTTTCGCATTTTTCACAAAAAATATGTTTTCGTAGGATCCTAACCCTATATATATATAGGGTTAGGTTCAAATGAGAACTTTTGAGAATAAAATCTCAACCACTAATTTTAGGTGAGGCTCACTATAATTCATGGGGGGGGGGGGGGGGTGGGGGTTCCATATATACAAACTAGTGGCTTAAATTGATTCTTAAAAGTTATCAAAACTATTTGGTTCTCAAATGATCATCTCCATATATATATATATATATATATATATATATATATATATATATACTAGCCGTGTGCCCGCGCGTTGCGTCGGCGACAGTTTATAGCATGTTATTCGTCTTCTGTTCGCTTGTTATGGCGGCACGACAATTTACATCGAGGTATTCGTTTTTTAGAGCGGCAACAATCAACCAATGTGGTACTTGTTTCTGTTAGTTTATAAATCCTCTCATAATATATTGTATTTATACGTCTATTAGTTTTCTCATTCGTAGTATCGCCGTTGTCTATCTATGTCATGAGCCTTGCAATGTGGAAAGTGGGATTAGGTTTTTTTGTTACTGTGTAAACAAATGTAATATATATTCATCCGCTTCTTTTTTTTATTTTACTTGCACGTACAAATCATCATGTTCGTATATTTATTTCAAGTTATAAAATATGACAAGCTAATTATTTAAGTTCAAGTATGTTAGTTTTACAAGTTTTACAATTAACGCGTTGCTCATAGAACAACGGTTGGGTCTGCAGTAACGATCAACATGTAAAAACCTCATTGTAACTGCCGGTTAAAGACATTTTCAATAACAATAAGAAAGCAAATTGAAGCCCAAAATGGATCACAGCTACCAACAACCATAATTACATGAGGATAACAAAAGCATTTAAGGTTTCAACCCAATACACCAAACCACCTAAACTATACAAATACCAAACCAAAAGAACCCATAGAGCCATAAATGTTGTCTGTCCTATACAGCTACCAAGGACGATCCTTAACAAAATTAGATGGTTAGCTTCTTACCACCGGCCTCCATGGTTGCAGGTGAAAGCATTTTTCCCGTCACTGTGTTAAAAAACAAAGGCAATCCAACATCATTGATCTTGGTAAGTATGTCAACATCATTTCTGAGTTCAGCCGTTTTCATATGCACGAACCATCGAGGCAGCGTATAATACTATTTAAAACATTTCTTCTTCTAGAAATAAAATATACCATCCACTTTGTATCAAACTTATTGGAAAAATGAGACAGTTTGCTCACCACTTGTTTGTTGGCAACTAATAGTAATAAAATCGATAGCAGAAAATTCTCTCACTTTTTGTTATCATCAAACAACATACAGTCCCTGCAGTACATAGTTTTGATTAGATTAGGCTGTTATAAAAAAAATAACTTGCTCTAAAATATATATCTTATAAAATAGGATAAAAATAGATGAAAAAAACCATAAGAACATCTAAAATGCCACAACTTCAACATCAATTCCAACACCAGCTTCAACATATGACCTAAGCATAATCTTTTGTGACACTGAAAAGTCAAATATTGACTTTTAATATGAGGAAGAAACCCAGAGTAAATGCATACCTTCTTCAGTTTGGTGACAAAAAAGCTTCGAAGCTTATGATTCTACCAAGTGCTTTGCAAATGCATACCTTCTTCAGAGAATAGTATCATAACTTTCATATGTACTTTTGATTATTGAAACTGAAGACTGAATACAGAATCGGTTTCCTAATGTCGCAATTGTCTCCCGTAATTACTATTATTTGTCAGTTCCACTGCACTATTTATAAAAAAAGGTTATTAATATACATGATCAATGGACCCAAAGACCGATTTCATTATAGAAACAATGTCAATTTTCTTTTATAAATGTTTGATGCCAAGAAAACATTTCAATTGTTAAAGGGCTATGGTGATTGTAGCTCTCCCCATAAACCCATAAAAGCAGCATGGGATATAAAGTCAATTAAAACCCCAATCTGAATCTACACACAGAAACAAAACAACAAAAAACTTAATATAAATAAGAGATTAAAGCCACGTTAATCATCAATAGAGGTGGCCATTTTGATCCATTTACTTTTAAATAAGAATATGAATCAAATGAACAAAATTAGCTTAAATGAAAACGGGAACATGTTTAAGATGTACCTGTGACATCTTCAAAACACCATCTCGGCCCCATCTCGGCACCTTTTCATGCTACTGAATGGGGAATCTTGTGAATTAATACGTTTCCCAAATCTGTTCACCAAGAAACACCCTGCCTACAATCAAACAACATGAAATGCAAAAAATACAAATCAGAAAAAAATAAAAAATATATGCTTTCTTATAGGGGCAAACAAAAAGAACTAAATATTAAACAAAATTATTGTAGCTGGACTGAGATTCGGGTTTTAATGTTTGTGAAATAACAGAAGCTGATTCTTTATATAGGTCAAGGAACTTTATAAATTTGCACTAATTACATCATGCTACCACACTACCACACGAAAATATGAATATAAAGTAACAAACATAGCTTAACAACAAATCTGTTTTCCAAGCAACAACCCACCAACATTTTGTCATTTGACTTAATGTGTTCAGTTTGCTTTAAACATGTAACAATACAAAGTCAATGACCTTGATAATATAATCTAAACATATGTCTAATTAAGGGATTAGTAAACTGTAGAAGTAAAAATACCTCCCAAAGGATGAGATCTGTTTTGCCCAGGTTAAATTCTTGATTTGTTTATAGCAATATCTATTTCGCTTAATTGGGTCATAACATTATCTGAAAAGAATTTTACGATGCTTTAAGGTTATGATCCATGATTAGTGACAGTGGCCGTACCTATTAATAGTTGCCAAGACCCATCTCAGGTGTTCCACATCCACTGATCTGGAAAAGAAAAAACCAAAAACTTGAAAGATGTTCTATGTGAAACACTCGCATGTGCTCATTCGATATCACTAAAACTCAATTTATAAGATTAAATCATTAAAGACAACTAAAAGAACACACACAGCAAGATTCAATTTTAGTGCCTTGATGCTTAGCAAAACTTTTTCTTCTTTACTGGGACTTGCTTAGGATTGGATGTTCAAAAGGTCATTTGACTAATACAACACCAAATTGGACACAAATAATGGTAGGTTCTAAAATACACACATTAGGTTCTACATAACATAATCATATCCATGTTCAAACTCTATAGGATAGAAACATTCCAATGGTTGAACAAAATGCCATAATCAGTGGTTGAACAAAAGGCCATAATCATATCCATGTTCAAAGTCTATATGGTTAAAAATAGTTTGAACAAAAGGCCATATTCACTTCAAAGCACCAATGGTTGAACAAAAGGCCATAATCAGTGAACACTCCAAAACAAACAGTGAATCAATGAATGTATCATTTTAACTAACATAATCAGTGAAGGCCATAAACAATTTAGAATAATCAGTGAATTACCTCTCCCACGGAATTAGGATTAAGCAAGCTTGAATTCTTCGGAGTTCTAGAACCGCATTTAGGATGAAAACAGTAACCACAATTAGAATTAGAATTAGAAGAATTAGAATTAGAAGAAAACAGTAACACAATTGCAGAAAAGGAACAACGAAGGAGGGGCATAAATTACCTTAAATCGACTGGAAAAGGCAGAATGAAGTGAAGCTCTCGACAGAATGGTTGTGAATTTATAGAGTGAGGAATCCGTTTGGGCGCCATCAAGTTTGAAGGATCGGAGATCTTGCCGTTCGAATTAGTAATCATTACAACGAAGGAAGATGAAAGGATGGAGCAGCGTGGGAGGGAGGATTGATACCATAGCCCAATCGAAGGGAGAGAAGGGATTGAGAATCGAGCTCTCTTGCGAACGGCGACGAAAGAAGGCGGTTGCGAGTTTCGAGGAGCTGTCTTGCGTGCTCTGCGTGTAAAAGGCGGTGGTTGTGGTTAATTCCCACAATAACCTCAGAAGATTTGAACGGATGGACCTAACTTTTAGTTTGTGGGTTTAACTCTAATAACTCTAATGCTTAAAATACTTGTACATCATGCAAAAATCTTTGTACGCGTCTTAAGGATTAAGGAAATTTCATGACGAAATTGCCCTTTAAGGCAATATGTATTATATATAGTAATAGATATATATATATTACCTTTTTATGTAAAACCTAAAATTTTAGATCAATATATATATAAGTTAGAATATATTTTAATTTAAAATGAAAAGTTAAACATGTTTGCAATTCAATATATGATTTATAGGATTCAGTAGTCCAAATCACATTTTACGGGTTTTATAATTTACCAACGGGTCATTTTATGCAAATTTTAACCCAACAAATGGCAAAATCCAAAAAAAATAAAAAAAAAGAAATGAGGAGGTCGCTCAGGTTCGAACCAGTGACCTCTCGCTCACGCCCAAACACTAACCGCCGGGCCAGAACTCCGATATGGTAACAAACTCGAAATCATTTAATTTATTCAGTTAGTTAATCAGGGACCGGGTTTAAGGAAAAACATAAATTAAAAGGATGAGGCCGGGACTTGAACCCGCCCATCGCGCGGAACGGCACAGTGACCAAACCAACCGGACCCAATTTCTTTTGTTTAAAACCACCACAACAAAATATTTAATGTAAAGCCGCCGAGTGTCATCTCCCTCACCCAAAACCCTAATTTCGCCTGAGCTAAACTCCGGTCACCGAAAAATCGCAGAACACGAAAAAGATCATCAGAACATGCGATTAAGATCAAAGGTTTATTACCTCGAGTCGGAGATGAGAGATTGATACGAACTCCCAACTTGATCCGGTTACTTCACAGTTGTTCATGGATGTCTCACGGTGGTGTATAACGTCCAATAATGGTCGAATGGTGATGTATCAGTGATGTAGTGGCCGGAATTTCCTGAGTTGCGGTGGCGAGGTGTTTGAATGGAACAGGGGGGGGGGGGGCTAAATGATGGCCCTCATGATAGTCAATCAAGCTAAACCATAACCGACCAAAATTGATGACCGACCTTGAAGAGAATAGCGGTTCCGAGCAGGGAAACATTGTGGTCGTCGTTCCATGTGAGAGTCAAATCGTCTTTTGGGGTTTTGCAAGAAAGTACCCTCCACCCTTTACAGTTTGGGTAACAAAGTTCGCGTAAACATGGCTTCGCTCCCTCCAAGTTTGATAAGTTAAAAGGAGTTTAGAAATTTGCAAATCTCGTCCCTCAATGTTTATAAACTTCTAATGAGCTCTAACGGGTTTAACAGAAGTAACTTGCCGATGAATATACGAGTGTATATCAACACATGTTTAACACATGATGTTTATAAAACATGAAACTTAGATAATCACATAAAATAATAAATAATAACTCATAATTATTTATTTTTGGTTCAAATAAAATCACAGTTTTTACTCACATAAAATCATAAAACAATACGTTTAATTTCATGACACGTCGTCACATAAAATCATAGGATAAATCGTGTGAACATATATACATATATCACATAATATCATAAGATGAAATAATAGAATATCAAACGTTTAAACTTCGTGCATGCTCGTATAGTGATGGTTATACAAAACTCTATTTTGCTAAGGTCAATACAGTCAACCCATAAATGTTCACACAACATTTATTACAGTTTAAATTCAGGAAAAGACTTGAAGAGACGAATTGTCGAAGTATCCCCTTGTTGAAGAATTTTTGTCCCAAAAATTAAATGACGTGGTGAACAAGTTGGTCACAAAAGAAAGAATTTTTTTTTAGTTTGTCACATCATCCCCTTGTTGAAAGAATTTCGTCCCGAAGTTTAAGTCGGTAATAACTGATTCAAGAATCGAATTGACGACAACATACTGAAGGAATCCAGGTTTCCTACTCCAAAAGGAGTTAAGAATGTTATGATCAAGAATGTGTTCCCGATGTTGAGAAGATGTCAAATGTTTAGAGTATTTCAAATCAAAAATAGAAGGTGATTATCTTATCAAACGTTCTCCTATGAAAAGAGTCGAACAACCGCATTACGGAGTTCGTATTGAGTGAAAAAGCCGAACAGAACATCATGATAAATTTCAATGCAAAGAAGGACCATAATATGTCCCCGTAGCCTCCGGCTATTGTACCCAATGCTAGGAGTGTGATTCCCATTTCGTGTGTTGCTTTTAGTTAAGGCATTGACATTCACCAATAAACCAGGTGAACTAAAGAGAAAAAAGTTAGAGTATGAGGAAATTATGCATGCATCAAGTCAATCAGTGTTTGTCTAATATGCCCATTGTTCAATGACAATGCAAAGGTCAGAATTCGCCTAACATCCAGCAAGTAGCATAGAATTACATAAGTCCTATCACGTTAACATGAGGACCCGATAGTTGATAAAGTACATAATAGGTTTATGACTGCTTAAGTTCACGTGATTCATAAGAACATTTAGATTCATATTTCATGCAGTAATGGTTCAGATAGCATTTGAGTACGAAGATTTCTTTTAAAGGTTGATGTTGTCAAAGCGTACTAGCATCCAATCTATCATGAAGGTTTTACCATACAACGCATACAAATGTCCTAACACCATATATACTAGCATACAAACCTAACATGGCATGTCTCTAGCATATAAGTTCATAAACTAAACAACACAACCCATACAGTGCAAAGTTGACGGGCAACTTCACACAGTCTTGTCATCCCCACCGAGGTAGGAGACTTAGGACCTTGTATGGTGTATGGTTTTCATACCCAATCAAGTTAATACATTCAGAACATGTCTTGTTCTGGTTCCTAACACGTTTCATACACACAATACAAATCATGCAATTCTACACAACTTATCTTTAAACCAACACTTCAATAATTAATCAGTTTCTATAACCTTAACATTGGATTAGAGTTTCACATTTAGCATGCATAAACAAATATGTTTTGTAAATATTTCTCATGAGAAGGTCAAAAGCAAGCAAACTATTTATCATGGTTAAAATGGTTCAGCAGTTTCTCACATAGTAAATTTTGTTAAGAATTATTCAATAAATAACAAAGACATAGGTTTAAATTCAAGTTGGAGTTTAGTACAACATATCATCATGCATATTACCTTACTAAAGAATCCAAAAATTTAGAGTGAAGACCCAACGAAATAAAAGTGTAATGATGAGGTACCAAATATCAAAAAGTAATCTGCAGGATTACGCATGACATCAAGCATGAAAATAGCAAAACAGGGGAAAAATGCCAACGGCATAGTTCGTGAATTCGTGTAAGCCATGGGATAAAAAGCTTATGATAGTCGCAACTACACGTCCCAAGAATGACAGGTGAGTTTAAACTGGCACGGGTGTGTTGGATTTAGGTGTCCAGACCCGACTAAATCAAGTACTCGACCCGGTCAAGACCCGTAAGAGTTACACCGGAGGCAACGGGTATTCAAGACCGCTTACTTTTATAACCGGCAGATTCACAGAAAGATTAATTATTTGTTTATTAAATAGTTTAATGGATACATAATTAATTACTTAAATTATTAATAATCATAAGATTAATTAAGCGACAAAACGTTAAATAGTATTAACGTAATGGACGAAGATTGACGGATTATTAGTTTGACTAATATTTGGCTAGCGACAAACATTTAAAGAGTTAAATGTTAACTTTGGAAGTTAAATGGTTCGATTAAGAATTAAATTAATTCGAAGGGGTTAAACGGATACTAAATCAGTTATAAATATAACTGATAAGGGAGGCGAAACCCTAATCCAGATCGTGAGATTTTCGGCCCTCTCTCTCCCCTCCCTCTCGCGATCCGACGCCGACGGCACCCCGCCGCCGCCGCCCCCTTTTGGTTTCCGACGACTCGGTCGCGAAACCCTAATCCGTTAACCGCCTTGCCCCGTCGCCCTGCCGCCGTCCGCCGCTCCGCTAGCCGCCGCCGCTGTCCACCGCTCCGCTAGCCGCTGCCGCCGTCCGCTCCGCCGTGCGCCCTCCGCTGCCGCCGCCGCACGCCCTCCGCCGCTGTGCGCCTTCCGCCGCCACCGCCGCACGCACTCCGCCGCCGTGCGCCCTCCGCTCCGCCGCCGCCTCGCCCGTCGCTAAGCCGCCGCCGCCCAGTCGGCCGCCGCTCCTCCTTGCCGTCGCCGGTTCGACCGCCGACAAACCCTAGCCGAGAACCGCGTCATTCGCGTGTTCCGCCGTCGTCCGCGAAACCCTAGTTCGCGCCCGGTCCGACGTACGAGATTTTCTCGGTGCTTAATTCATCGCGCTGTAAATCCGCATCCGCGAGGAAAGTCAGATTCGTCAGACGAATCACATTCTGTGAAACCCTAGCGTCACCCGTTGACTTTCGGTGTCTCAAGCGTTTGTTTGAATCACCGCTCAGGTATATCTAAAATCGTTTTAGTTTAGATTCAATTGTTTAATTATATGAACATGTCGCGTTTTGTTTAATGCGTTTTGGTGTTTGTGTGTCTGGTGATTGTCGAATCCTGTTGTTTTAGGTTTACGCTAATTATCTGGTTTTCGCGTTAGTAAATTAACACGTTTCCGCTGCATATTAAATTAAATGTTAATTTAATTATTTATTTTAATTTACTCGGCAATTGATTAAATAATTATTTATTGTAAATAATTATTTCTTTATAATAAAAAAAATTTGCTATTACCGAGACCCGAATGCCACTGTCGTAACCCATCAGTGGTATCAGAGCCTTGATCACCACACGCAAACCCAGGCCGTTCAATTTGTAACGGTATACTTTCGCGAACTGGGGTTCTGAACCCGAAAGTCGCGAAATTGAATGAATCGCCTTTTAAATATGTTTAGTCGATTTGGATCCACTAAACATAATCCGATTCAACATAAATTGATTGAATTATCTTTCGTGCATATTCGGCCCAACCACATTTAATTTTGTCATGGATTCGTTATGGTTTGGCTCATTAGGCCCATATGTTTTGTTTTGGATTGGCCCACTTTTACCGGGTTCAAAGTTGTAATTATTTAAAATAGAATAGTTTTATTTTAATTCTTATCGCTCACCTTCGCCTGGACGAACGAGACGAGCTTGATACAAAGACCCATTTGAGATCATCCCTTTATGGGATTTTCGAAAATGGCTAGAAGTCAAAACGAGACCGACGTTTCCCGATGACACGCAAGAACTTGTTAAAGCCAGTGGGAGCAACTAAGTCGATCAAGGAGTTTTCTGTTCTCGTGGTTGATTTACTTTTATGTCCCTTGCCCTATTCGATACTGTCATAGGCTCTGACAATATCGAAAGCCCTGCATGGCCGGATATGTACATGTGTGTTTGCTTGTTTTTGGTTGCTTGTCTTAATTAGATTAACACGCCAACTTAAAACCCAAACTTAGTTTCGTCAAACTGAAACTAATTTTTCAATCGATTAAATAAAAGTCCTAATTTTACGACTTCATGAAATTTATTAACCAATTTAATTCGACATTAAATTCGGATTTTTCGATAAAGTAATCGACCATTAAAAGAAATTGGTTATCGTCTCGAGACACGTAGATCATTAATACTTAGGTTATTTAAATGATTGTCCCGAGTGAGATAGGATTCATAAAATTTATCGTCACATTCAATACCAAAAAGATGACCTAATAATCCTATCTGGTAAGCCTAAAAACCGGTAGTCTATGCCATCCTATGTCAAGTCTAACTTGGAACATATTGACCGATGCATCCGTGTTGGAGTATTTCAACACCGCACGTGGTGTTTAGGGTATCTTCCAAGGTGAGTGTATTGGAGTATTTCAACACCGTACGCGCACGCTGACCACTTAGGACAACTACTATTTTTCTTTACACGCACCTTTGGTATTGGAGTATTTCAACACCGTACCTCTGGTCGGCTTGTAAACAAAATGGGCATAGATGGGGCTAAACGTATTTCGTTGATCCGTTCGCGAAAGCCCCATAACAGGAGTTGTGATAGTAGACTCACAAGTGACAATCGTTGTCCGTTTGGCTACTTAGAAATTTTGAAAGCACTTTACGCTGTCTGGAGAAATTGTCTAACTAACTGAATTCCCAATTCCTATTCAAGATTAGCTTGCCATCCTTGAATACGAATCAAACATCGAAACACTAAAACATTTGCCTGTTGTTTCAGATGGCTAACCGCGCAAACCAAGAGATTTTCCATCTCAAGTCTCTCCTTGAGAAGGAGAAACTTAATGGCGCCAACTTCCTTGATTGGGAAAGGAATCTGAGAATCGTCCTGAAAATGGCTAACATGGAAAACGTGTTAGAGGCTGAGGTTCCTGAGGAACCTGAAGCTGACACGGCCGCGGCGCGAAACGCCCATAACACACTGCGCACAAATGCCAAGAATGTCGCGTGTCTTATGCTAGCCACCATGGATTTTGAGATCCAGAAGAACATGGTTGACAGGACGGCTTTTCAGATGATCGGTGATCTGAGGGGCATGTTTGAAACCCAGGCCCGACAGGAGCGCTATGACACTGTTGTGACACTCATTAGTTGTCGCATGGCCGAAGGCGCTCCCGTCAGCCCTCATGTCCTAAAGATGAAGAGTTACATCGACCGTTTAGCAAAAATGAATTATGTCATCCCCGCCGAAATGGTGAATGGCATGATTTTTCACTCACTGTCCAGTGCCTTCACCCCTTTCCGGGTGAACTTTAACATGCATAGCATGGTAAAGTCAGTGACTGAACTTCACGGTATGCTTAAGACCGCTGAAGTTAACTTTGTTAACGGTAAGGCACCCGATGTACTCGCGATCCGATCAGGAGGCGTCAAGAAAATTGAGGTAAAGAAGGGCAGACGTGGGAACAAGAAGAGAGGCAAGGCAGCTGTAACCAGATCGTCTGGAAGCTCCCAGAAAAGCAAGCCTAAGGCAACCAAAGCACCGCCGCCTGAACAGCGCGAGTGTTTTGAATGCCACAAGATGGGGCACTGGAAGAGGAACTGCCCAGAGTATCTTGCCAAGGTGAAAAGTGGAAAAGCCCAGCTGGGTAATTCCTCAGGTATACACATAAGTTTATGTTGTATGATGCTTCACTTATTCCTACAAAATATATGTTTGACATACTTTACATTTTGTAGGTGCATGAAGCTGAAAGGAAGCAAACCAAGACGACGCTGAACTACCCTGCGATTGTCGCACCTAAATAAAGTTCGTGTCCTGAGTTTTTGATTAAAACAATTCTTGGTGATTTTAAAACAACTTGTTTTATTTGGTTTTCCCTGGCTGTTTTCCAGGATGAACAAATTGCTTTCTTTGGATTTTGATTATGACACGTTTTGACAATGGTTGATTTTCGAAACATGCATGATTGGTTTTAATCTACCTTGAATTTGATTCAACCTTTTGTTAGATTAAATTCAAAATCCCATAACAACATATCTTCCAACCTGGTGCACTTGATTTGATTAAGGCTATCTTAAATGCGACATGATAACCTTTGGTTATCATATCCCATCAAAGATATAATGCCTTGAGCGTATACCGTAATTGTTACGTGACAACGCAAGACGCCACCATGGTTCATGAAATCCAATGATTTTAAACCATCCAACGTCAAGAATATTAAATCAAGACGAACCGACTGAAGATCGCCGTTTCGATCTACAACCGTGTGAACATATCAATCCTCTGCTTCAAGCAGACGTTTGCTCATATAAGTTCGAATCACCAGCTAAACAACTACAGGGGTAATCACCTGCTGATTACAGTATTGTAGTATGGTCACGCCAATTCTGGTGCAAATTACCATCAAATGTACATACCTAGACACATCTTGGAAGTCTTAGACTACAATAGTTGTACTCACGTGTGTTTTAATCCGACAAGCACTAAATGTTTTATACGTCGATCCAAAATTTCATCTTGAAACTGGTAACACACAAGACTAATGACTTGCCACAACAAAACCCTTGACTTCATGTAACCATGATGCCTTTTCACACATCACTTGCATAGCTAACTTCCAATCCCAAGACCGGCATCTTGCGAAGATGGAATTTAGCAATTACATGTCCAAAGCTAGATCTTTAAATATCTAAAGAAAGGTGACTCTGATAAGTCACTGGACTATGTAAAGCAACCCTCGCATCTAAACGAGACGAGCCAGATTAATAATGTTTCACCAACAATAGATTGTTGCTTAGCGAAACATATTGACATTCCGATTAGAGTTTGCATGTTTAACCTTACCTAAATAAGGAAACATCCTCTAGTGTCAGACCCTAGATTCTGATAGAAAATATCATCATCTCGATCATCACGAGATACTTTCAAGCAATCATAGACGAACGCATCTTCATGCTATCAAACTCTAAAATGACTTTGACAATCGTCTATGAACTTATGAGCGAGTCATAACACCTGGATATTAAGTTTTGGTTTCGTACCACGAGCTACGAAGCCAAACAATTTCGTTCTTAAAACGAAAATTGATTGTCACGATTTCTTCGTGCAAATTGTATCCAATCGATTTGAAAGAAGGGTGAAAATAAGAATGTCAATCTGCCTCAAGCAAGTGGGAGCGTCGCCACAGATCCTTACCGGAATAACGATCAAGTGCCGATCTAAAGATCATTTAAATTTACTGGATTGAATCTTTAAATGACACCTCAATTAATCATAAATTTCAAGATTAAATTAAGTATTGATCGTGATATGACTGAGCAACCATCAACGTGATCAATCTCTTGAAACAATTCAAATCATACTAAATATGATATAACAGTAAATCCAATACTTGGTAATTGCATGGAATGCTGCCGTAAAGTGTTACGCCATGACCAGAGATGGAAAATCACATCATCACTACTGAACACTGATGAAAGGGAATATATGTTCATCAACCGAGTACAAACTGAACTCGTTGAACATTGATAGCCACCTTAATTGAATCTGAACTAAGAATGCCATAAAACATTCAAAGGGTTAACTCGACTCTGTAAATAGTCGGTTAACATGCTCAAGTGATAACACAGTCATATGTGTACTTACCAAGGGCACTTCATTATCACAAGTTCGATTCACTTAAGAAGACTCACTGTTCATGACAAACACTGAATCTAAAGAAACAACTGATATTAGGCAAATCTAAATCGAAACACGAGCATATGATAGCGAATTCATCATTTCAACGATCGGATTAGATCAGCGAAATCACACTACTAGATAGTACGTGAATTCTGCATCACATGGATATTAGATTTTAGTGTTGGATGTCGAACACTATCGTTTGCACCATATCATTCGACCTCCTCTAAGTTGTTAGACGAGAATTTGAATTCTGCGTAACGCGTTCGAATTTTATAAGTTTTATTATCCATGAATATTTTGTCAATATTCTAAAGGTCCGTAGTCGATCAGACATTGCGGGAGCAACGCCTGAAGCAAGACTATTCTGACTCTGGACTCAAGGTGTTGACCTCCAGACTCACAAGGCCTCATTGGAGAATGACGTCGGGACGTAACTCGCATCAGAGTGTCTTCATGGATCTTAGCATAAGACAAATCTGATTGATGGTATACTCAACGGTATCCTTTGACCTGAGATACATGAGCGACCTCTCCTTTGCCAAAGAACATTCTTTGATTGTAGCTTAACGCTGTCGCGTAACTGCCAGCCATAACGGTTACTTTTGGGAATGGATCTGAAGTTTAGTGGGAGCTGTATGTAGTCAATATGGGATTCTGTACTCTTGCATTTACAATGCGGCAGTTTGACATCATGGGCCCTCTCGTTAGTTCCAAGTGTGAAGTGTAAGGCCTTACCCAAACTTACTGTGTGTTTGATTGGACCACTTCGAACAGCAAAACGAGAAATACAATGATCGAACACGGAAGAGAATGAATAAATCCATGTCTCTGGTTCGATCGATGTCTCATACAGAAGGGATCTGATGACTTTACAAATACCATAAGTCTAAACTGTATCACAAGTTTAATGATATACCTTGGTTGTTTTGACTTGAAGTGTCATGACTGGTTGGGACAGCCACGTGTAGCTAGAGCACCTCTGACTGTATCTTGATTAATAGTCGCGATCAGTCCAAGTGGGAGACTGTTGGATTTAGGTGTCCAGACCCGACTAAATCAAGTTTCCGACCCGGTCAAGACCCGTAAGAGTTACACCGGAGGCAACGGGTATTCAAGACCGCTTACTTTTATAACCGGCAGATTCACAAAAAGATTAATTATGTGTTTATTAAATAGTTTAATGGATACATAATTAATTACTTAAATTATTATTATTCATAAGATTAATTAAGCGACAAAACGTTAAATAGTATTAACGTAATGGATGAAGATTGACGGATTATTAGTTTGACTAATATTTGGCTAGCGACAAACATTTAAAGAGTTAAATGTTAACTTTGGAAATTAAATGGTTCGATTAAGAATTAAATTAATTTGAAGGGGTTAAATGGATACTAAATCAGTTATAAATATAACTGATAAGGGAGGCGAAACCCTAATTTAGATCGTGAGATTTTCGGCCCTCTCTCTCCCCTCCCTCTCGCGATCCGACGTCGACGGCACCCCGCCGCCGCCGCCCCCTTTTGGTTTCCGACGACTCGGTCGCGAAACCCTAATCCGTTAACCGCCTTGCCCCGTCGCCCTGTCGCCGTCCGCCGCTCCGCTAGCCGCCGCCGCTGTCCACCGCTCCGCTAGCCGCTGCCGCCATCCGCTCCGCCGTGCGCCCTCCGCTGCCGCCGCTGCACGCCCTCCGCCGCTGTGCGCCTTCCGCACGCCACCGCCGTGCGCCCTCCGCTCCGCCGCCGCCTCGCCCGTCGCTAAGCCGCCGCCGCCCAGTCGGCCGCCGCTCCTCCTTGCCGTCGCCGGTACGACTGCCGACAAACCCTAGCCGAGAACCGCGTCATTCGCGTGTTCCGCCGTCGTCCGCGAAACCCTAGTTCGCGCCCGATCCGTCGTACGAGATTTTCTCGGTGCTTAATTCATCGCGCTGTAAATCCGCATCCGCGAGGAAAGTCAGATTCGTCAGACGAATCACGTTCTGTGAAACCCTAGCGTCACCCGTTGACTTTCGGTGTCTCAAGCGTTTGTTTGAATCACCGCTCAGGTATATCTAAACTCGTTTTAGTTTAGATTCAATTGTTTAATTATATGAACATGTCGCGTTTTGTTTAATGCGTTTTGGTGTTTGCGTGTCTGGTGATTGTCGAATCCTGTTGTTTTAGGTTTACGCTAATTATCTGGTTTTCGCGTTAGTAAATTAACACGATTCCGCTGCATATTAAATTAAATGTTAATTTAATTATTTATTTTAATTTACTCGGCAATTGATTAAATAATTATTTATTGTAAATAATTATTTCTTTATAATAAAAAAAATATTGCTATTACCGAGACCCGAATGCCACTGTCGTAACCTAACAGGGTGAACATACTAGCAGGGAGGATGCAAATAACGTAATAAATAGTATAAAACTCAGAGAGGAATATATAGCGTGCTTAACATGATTTAGCAAAGAATTCACATAAATAGATATCGAAATGAACATATCAACGGTTATACAATCCAATAGAGTAAGCGTCTAGTTAGGGAACACTTCATTGTTTAAGTTCACCAGTGTGCCCAATCTCCTTAGTGTCTTGTGCTTCATGCGTCATGCTTCCTTTCTTATCAAAACATCAGTTCAAATGATCTTTCATAGTAAGATAAAGTACGAAAGTGTTATAAATGGGTGTTTTCGAAACACAAAATATCAGGATGTTCAAAAGTGGCTTTGGCTTGGGTTGCCTGTACATATACATTTTTGCTAGGGTTCGATGCAGGTTTACCGCATGTCAAGAGATCAAATCGGGTGTTCCATAGAAAAGGATCGGGCCTCTCACCTTAGTGAATGCTAGATAGTTTATAAAAACAAAGCAGTCGAACCAAAAGTAGTGTCCCTTGAACGAAAGTCGATATACTTCTTAACACATGATTCTAAAAGTTGGAGTTGTTCATTCGATCATGCGGTTTGTCTTTAATAATAAGAAAAAAAAAGAATCTCTGGTTTTTAAAATGTTGATGTTCATCTGAGTCAGAACCCACGTCTGAATCGTGGCAGGAAAATCGCTTTAGGAGAGTTTTCTTCTAGACTCGGACAATTAAAAGCATGGAGTTTGATTATTTCAGGTATGTCTCTTTTGGTAGGAATACGCAAGAGATATATGTGATCTCGGAAAAAGTAGCATTAAACAGTTTTGACGAGGATATAGTCCCGTTAGAGGGATTTTCTCTAGATGGGTTTTTTGCATATGACTCTAAAGTCAATCCTTGGTTTGGTACTGGTCCCACACTCAACATGCCACTAATGCGTACCAGCTAACCCACCACACTACCAGCACCTTGAAGGCGTACCAGCTACCCACCATTACTAGATAATAGTCAAACCACATTGGATATTTTTATCGGAAATAGAGGGCGTCAAGTTTCTCCCATACGCTTGAATGTAAAGGGGGCGAGAGATTAAGCCTCAATACATTATGCAAACAGAAGGTGAAAGAGTTTCCATTCACAATACCAGTAAGATGCGTAAGGTTTGCTATTCTTATGAAGATCATCGAGAGGTTGGCACACACAGTGCGAATATCATAGCGCTTCAGATTTCAAGACGATCAAAAATTTTTAAACAGTCCAATAAGGTTTAAGTTCAAGCTGGGGTTCATCAATGAAAGTTTTCTGAAAAGGATAAGAGAATCCGTGTACCAGTAGTTTGTCGAGCGTCCCAACGTTACGTTGTAAAAACTCTTCTAAGCATACCACCGACTATTCTTCCTTGTAGATAGTTGTTATGACATGAGCGTTAATGGATATACAAAATGTATAGATAACTTAGTGTACTTAATGCGTAAGAAGGGAAGATGCAGGTCGATGGCACAATTAGCTATTGGTAACAAGAAGTTCATGCTCGATAGGTGTAAATAGGGTTTCCATAAAAAGCTTTGTATTGTTACTGTGATTGAGGCACAAGGTAATCTCATCATCAATGGTGTTAACTAGTTGAAAAGCTAACCAAAAGTGTAATACTTTCTGGTTCAAATATTGAAAGCTCATCCAAGACATAAAGGATTACAAAATCGGGAAAATAAAAAATTGGTGGTTGTTAAATCATAAAAGGTTTGAATTATGCAGACAAAAATCGATAGTACAGGCTCAGGAGATCAATCGGAATAGTCCTTACGTTAAAACTGGGAGTCATTAGTTTGAAAATCAGGAAGGCTTCTTACTAACATTACCCCCATTCGAGTTAAATATGCTTGTGGTGGGGTAGGTAGTTTGTACTATCGTGATGATGTTGCTGGCAATAAGTTTTGGTTCGCACAAGAAAGTCAGGGAGTATGAATCTTCGGAGGGTAACTTCACAAGAGTTTTCAGCCATGAAATATGTTCCAGTGCTCGCGATATATTATTTTATATAACTCGTTTATCCACTATTGATTGGGTATTCGTCCGGTGAATGTATATCCGAGTTGTCACACGATCGTAAAGTTCCAGTGGTTGATATGGTTGGTAAGGTCGTGAAGGTAGTATTATGTTTCAATATGAATTCAAACCAGTCAAAGATTTCGTCAAGAGTTTTCATAGTAAGAAAAACTTGTCATTTAAGTACACGAGTGGAACGATGTCCTTTCAGGGCTAGCGTTCATAATATGTTTCAAAAGAGTTCTCAAAGGGATTAGAATCCATATATAGGAGAGATAAGATCACGCACGATAACTTTTAAAGGAATTTGGTCCCAATACGACCATTAGCTTGGCTAGTAGGATTCTCCAGGATTTCCATACACTGGAAATTACATTTACGTGTGCACCCTTAAGTGTAATTTACCCTATATGGTCACCTTGTTTCCTCTTACGTCAGCTACTAGGTATTGTGGAGTACATATGAGATATCCTCAATGTGGATATTAAGAATAGGGTCATTAAACCAAAGTTATCTTGATCAAAATCCATTAGAAAGACAAGTTTCAAAAATAAAATGTTCGCTTTAGTTGAAACGGCCCACTCGAAGCGAGTCAGCAAGAATTTTAGCTCAATAGGATCTGAATAGGGTTTATCTCGATGACCCAAGTTTAGCTCGAAGATTTAGAATAGTTACCACACATACAGATTGGACCACAATCCAGTACATAAAGGAAAATTTTAGTCGGTCCACATCAGGTACCATTGGGGTTATAATAGTGGTACCCAATTCAAAGCATAATGCGATAGGAACGACAAGAAAAGGATCTTAGAAGGTCAGAGCAATTGTGAAGACGATCAAGATGACGAAGGGAGATACAAGCGTCCCATAGGAAACCACTTGAATCCATACAATGCTGCCCTTAGTGAAGCTGAGTGATCACACTACTAGCACGCCATGATTATGTTTCCTCGACATGAGATTTCAGCGATGCAGGTAGGTCAGGTATAACAAGAACCTCCCAAGCTATGGGAAATGTTTAAGAACCGGAAGAGGTATCACACCACCTTCCTAAGTAAGCACTCGTCCAATGTCTGGGTACTACGCCGAGTCCTTCAGTCTAAATTATCTCGAGAAGCAAAGGACTCGTCAAGAGTGAAGATATGATCCTCTGATCTGATTCTACGTCTCGTCGTCCATGGATGTTAACCAAGAGGTACACGACTCAGATAGGCTAAGGAAAATGACTCAAGAATAACCGGCTCCTCACCGAGAGTATAGAGGGATTGGATGATGTAAATGACATATTGTAATCCAGGTGCGTGTAGGAGTGTGCAACTAAGGCAAAACAGTTACAGTCTAAGACGAATCTTAGTTTGCTATAACTAATGGCTCTGTAACCAATATGTCACACCCCTAAAGATCCACGTGTGGAATGCCACCACAGGGAGCGTGACAAACCAGGATCGTTATCCATTAGTTACACCAAACGACCAATAATTAATAAAAATGTTTTATATTTCATTAAAATATAATTAGAGTTTTACAAATACGGAAGCGTAAGCACAATAAAAGTATTCAAGTAAAATATCGTCACCCAAGGTGACGTGACTTGGCCAATGACACTAAAAGTGTTTCAAAGACTCATTCATGCGTACTCGTGATACTCGAACATCCGCAACCTAAGAAATAACATGCTAAAAAGTGTCAACACAAAGGTTGGTGAGTTCATAGGTTTATCGGTTCTTAAACAGTTCCAGTTTAGTGTAAATCGACTATTCAACAACAGTCACAGTTCAGTGTAAAACAACTGTTCATCGACAGTTCAAGTTAAAGTTCAAGGTTGACAGTTCAACAATAGTCAAGTTCATGTTCAGGTTCAGTTCGGAATCCAAATAATACATATACAATAGCTAGCTAGGCTATTTTCAAGAATCTAGGCGCGTTCATGGTTATTGAAGCTCGACCGTTAAGTTTGCCTCGTTAAGACTAAGGACCATTATAACACCGTTCGATATCCAATCGAGTCACCGCGAGTGACCCGGGTGGCTTGTCAGACCTAGTTGTACTACTCAATAACTTCCCGCTAAATACATTTACTAACAGTAACTTTCAAGTGAGGACTTTTCATAATCTTATGCTCGAGTATTCAGGTGATATGATTATCAAAAAAAGTTAAAGTTCATGCATGTTAATCTCCCCCAACAGGATTCAAAATAGTTAAAAGGGGTCGTGAAACTCACCTTAGGTTGCACAGTAAAAATTCTAGTTAAACAGTACATCAAATAGCAAGAACGGGTATTACGAAAGCAATCAATTAGCTAATGAGCATAAAAGTATAAGTGTGTGTTCAACAAACGACTAAGTCTAATGTAAACAATGAAAACGAATGATCGTGAAGTCTGGAACAAGTTGAGGATGACACGTTTGCCAAATCCGAGCAATTATCCAAATAACGGGAGAAATATAATACATATCACTATAATATATTTTCTAAGTTCAAAGATCCAAATAGATAAATATATATATATATATATATATATATATATATATATATATATATATATATATATATATATAGGGAGAGGATCATTTAAGAACTAATTGGGTTTGAGAACTAAAAGAACTAATTTTAGCCACTAGTTTATATATATGGAAAACCCCCCCATGAATTTGAATGCTCCCCCCTTGAAAATTAGTGGCCCAAATTGGTTCTCAAAAGTTCTCAAAAGAAAAAGTTCTCATTTGAACCTAACCCTATATATATATATATATATATATATATATATATATATATATATATATATATATATATAACCCAAACACAGAAATGACGTTAATAACGAGTACACATAAAATATCTAACTATTTCAATAATCCAACAATATACGTTTATATATTAATATACACAAAAAATATATATTACCTTTTTTTGTAAAACCCAAAATTTTAGATCAATATTATATATGTATATATATATATATATGTATAGATATATATTTGAATATATTTTAATTTA
This sequence comes from Deinandra increscens subsp. villosa, assembly GCA_039602395.1. Classification (NCBI taxonomy): domain Eukaryota; kingdom Viridiplantae; phylum Streptophyta; class Magnoliopsida; order Asterales; family Asteraceae; genus Deinandra; species Deinandra increscens. Next base: position 54,692,889 of record JBCNJP010000009.1, on the reverse strand, counting down.
AAATGACAAGTTAAACATGTTTGCAATTAAAAATATGATTTATAGGATTCAGTAGTCCAAAATACATTTTACAGGTTTTATAATTTACCAACGGGTCATTTTATGAAATATTTAACCCAACAAATGGCAAAATCCAATTTAAAAAAAAAATAGAAACGAGGTCACTCAGGTTCGAACCAGCGATCTCTCCTTCACGCACCCAAACACTAACCGCTGGTTATTTTATGAACCATGTTTGCAATTAAAAATATGATTTATAGGATTCAGTAGTCCGAAATACATTTTTCGGGTTTTATAATTTACCAACGGATCATCTTATGAAACTTTATAACCCAACAAATGGCAAAATCCACAAAAATTTTAAAAAATAGAAATGAGGTCATTCAGGTTTGAACCAGAGATCTCTCGTTCCGATTTGGTAACAAATTCGAAATCATTTAATTTATTCAGTTAGTTAATCAGGGACCGGGTTTTAAGGAAAAACATAAATTAAAAGGATGAAGCCGGGACTTGAAATGACACAGTGACCAAACCAACCGGACCCAGTTTCTTTTGTTTAAAACTAGCACAACAAAATATTTAATTTATAGCCTCCGGGTGTCATCTCCCTCAACCAAAACCCTTATTTGGCCGGAGCTAAACTCCGGTCACCGGAAAATCGCAGAACATGAAAACAATCATTAGAACATGCGATTAACATGAAAGGGTTATTACCTCGAGTCGGATATGCGAGATTAATACATGTTTTTAGTGACGAAAATGATGAAACCCGAACCCGAAAACCTCGATCATGAACTTCCAACTTGATTCGGTTGCTTCACAGTTTTTTCGTGGTTGTCTCACGGTGTTGTACAACGTCCAAAAATGGTCGAATGGTGATGTATCAGTGATGTAGTGGCCAGAATTTCCTGAGTTGCGGTGGGGAGGTCTTTGAACGGAACATAGGGGAGAACAAGAGAGGGAGAAGGAGAATTCGAGAGTGGGTATGTGGCTAAAATCATGGCCCTCATGATAGTGAATCAATCTAAACCGTAACCGGCCAAAATTGATGGTCGAACTTGAAGAGAATAGCGGTTACCGGGCAGGGAAACATTGTGGTAACCGTTCCAAGTGAGAATTAAACCGTCTTTTGCGATTTGGCAAGAAAGGTCCCTCCACCCTTTACGATTTGGGTAACAAAGTTCGCGTAAACACGGCTTCAATCCCTCCACGTTTGATAGTTAAAAAGAGTTTAGAAATTTGCAAATCTAGTCCCTCAAAGTTTATAAACTTCTAATGAGCTCTAACGGGTTTAACGGAAGTAACTTGCCGATGAATATACGAGTGTATATCAACACATGTTTAACAAGTGACGTTTATAAAACGCGAACCTTAGATAATCACATAAAATAATAAATAAGAACTTATAATTATTTATTTTGGTTCACATAAAATCATAGATTTTACTCACATAAAATCATAAAAAAATACGTATAATTTCATGACATGTCGCCACATAAAATCATAGAATAAATCGTGTGAACATATATACATATATCACATAAAATCATAAGATGAAATCATACAATATCAAATGTTTAAACTTACGTGCATGCTCGTATAGTGATGGTTATACAAAACCTTAATTTGCTAAGGTTAACACAGTCAACCCATAAATGTTCACACAACATTTATTACAGTTTAAATTCAGGAAAAGACCTGAAGAAATGGATTGTCACAGATTTTAACCAATTTATAAAGAGATTGGAACTTGTGGATATGAGGATGGGGGTGGGGGGGGGGGGGTGGCATAGATGTACTTTCATTGATAGTAAAGGGGAAAAATGAAGCAAAATAGATCGAATCTTGTTTTGTAGAAATTTTGTATGCAGGTGGCCTTCGGTGGTGGTTACGGCTCTTCCAATATTATATTCTAACCATTGCCCGCTTGTGTTAGAAATAGGTCATGCTGATTTTGGTCCGAGTCCATTCAAATGCTTTAACTCTTGGTTCAATAGGGATGGTTTTGAAAGGGTTGTTACGCTGGCCTATGCATTGGCCCCATCAGCGAAGAGGCCCGATAGGGGGCTCATTGTTAGGCTACAATTTATTAAAAAGGGGATTAAAGAGTGGTGGGGTTCAGTCAAGAAACATGAGGAAATCGACAGGAAGGTTGTGATAGACAAATTGAATTATTTTGAATCTATAGCGGAGAAGTGGCATTTATCGGAGGAGGAGAATGTGAAAGGATCAAGTGTAAAAAGAAATTAATTTTGGAAAGCACGGTGGCCAAAGACTTGAAACATAAAAGCAAAAATTAAATGGACAGTAGAAGGGGATGAAAACACAAGCTTCTTCCATGGTGTGGTTAACTCTAGAATAGCTAATAATAGGAATTTTGGGGATGATGGTGGGGGTTAGTGGTGTAAGGACCCATAGGTTATATAAGAATCTATTTTCAATCATTTTGAGGCGCGCTTTCCGGAACCATTGCATAGGAGCCTGGTGCTTGTAGGTGGTAATTTTAAAACGTTGTCGGGAGATCAAGCACAACGCTCACTGCTCCCTTCTCGATGCATGAAATTCAAAATGCCATGTGGTAGTGCAGGGGTGAAAAGAGTCCAGGGTCGGATAGGTTCACTTTTGGGTTTATGAAAAGATTTTGGGATATTTTTGCTCTTGATTGTTTTAAAATGATGGAGTCTTTTTATGAAGATGGGGTAATTAGAAGGGCGCAATGCTGCGTTCTTAGCTTTAATTCCAAAAATGAAGGACCTGCAGGCGATTGACAACTTTCGGCCAATTCCTTTATTAGGGGTGGTTTAAAAAATTATTGCTAAATGCCTAGCGGTTAGGCTTGGCAAGGTGATGAATTCGATTGTGAGTCAAAATCAGTTTGCGATTATAAAAGGCCGTTTTATCTTGGATGGCCCATTGATTTTGAATGAAACAATTGCTTGGTTAAAGAAAGTTAAGAGGGAGGCGGTGTTTTTTAAAGTGGATTTTGCAAAGGCGTATGATACTGTTAACTGGGATTTTTTGGATTCTATTTTGGAACATATGGGCTTCCCGTTGAAGTGACGGTGGTGGATTAATGGTTGTATTGAATCTGGATCAACTTTCGTTCTCGTTAATGGGTCTCCAACAAAGGAGTTTAAGGCGTCCAGAGGGATCAGACAAGGGACCCGATATCTCCTATATTGTTTGCGATTGTCATGGAATCCCTACATGTCATTGCTTCTAAAGCGGCGAGGTTGGGGGATTTTTCGTGGGATACAGCTTCCGAACGAGGGTCCGGTTTTGCCTCACTTGTTCTTTGCTGATGACCTTGTGTTCATGGGGGAAGCATCTGCAGGTAACCTATCAAACCTTTCTAGGATCCTAGGGTGTTTCAATCTGACGTCCGATTTAAAGGTCAATTTTCAAAAAAGTATTTTATTTTGGGTAGGGATGGGTTCGGATAGTCTGAAACGTTTGGCTAGGCCGCTTCATTGTAAAATCGGGTGTTTCCCTACAACTTACTTGGGGGTACCGTTGTGATTAATATGGGTAGGGTAAGTAGTTGGGAGCCTATTATAAACAAGGTTGCAAAAAAGCTTTCATGCTGGAAAAGAAGAAACTTATCTTTTGGGGGGAGGGCAACGCTTGCTAAAGCGGTCTTAGGGGCGATTCCACTATAATACATCAATTTATAAAATGCGTTTAAAAGTTGTAAATAAAAATTAAAGAGATTAGAGGAAATTTGTGTGGGGTGGGAACGCATCTAGGAAAAAAGTGGCTTGGGTGGCGTGGAATAGAATGATGGCTTGTAAGAAAGCCGGGGGGGGGGGGGGGGTTGGCCTTGGTTCATTGACTAGGGAGGCAAATTTTGGGTTGTTAATTAAATAGATTCATAGACTTAAGGATGAGGGGGAAGCATTATGGGCAAAGGTCATTAAGGCTATTCATTGGCCAAGGAAAAAATTTGACATCGTTGTGTGCAATGGTATATATGTGGTTCGTGGAAACACATTGTGAGTTCGCTTGAGGAGATGAAAAACGTAGGCATTAATCCTTTCAAAGCATTGAGGTGTAAACTTGGTGATGGTAGAAGTGCGGACTTATGGCTTGACAACTGGTCTGGTATGGGGAGATTAACATATATTTTTCCGAAATTGTTTGATCTTGAAAGGGAGAAAGATGTCAAGGTGTTCATGAGGCATGGTAGATAGTGATAAAAAAATAAAATGGAATTGGTCTCAAGGAGTTGGGTCTGAAGGCTTAGTAGAAACTATTGGGGACTGTGAAATGCTATTGGAAGGGGTGAGGTTAAATCATGAAAAGGATAAGTGGAAGTGGGGGCTACATCTATGGAATAATTTTAAGGTGTGTCATGATATATCGTGGTGGCAAGAAAGAAACTTGGGTAGATTGCAGGATCATTTATAGTGGATAAACTGGGTTCCCCTAAAAGTCAATGCATTTGTGTGGAGAGCTTAGATCGGTAAAATTCCAGTGAGGCGGGAACTTGTCAAAAGGAATATGTTGATTGATGGTGTGTGCGGAGTGTGTGGTGGTGTGAATGAATCTCTGGAACATACTTTATTTAGTTGTGAACGGGCTAATGAGGTTTGGATTAATGTGCTCCAATGGTGCAAGATGTCGGGGTTGAGGTTGTCCTCCATAGGGGGCTAAAGGCGGTAATTGATCATTGGCCGGCGTCAAGAGTATGGAGGAAGAGTATGATTGGAATTGTGTATACTACTATATGAATGATTTGGAAGGAGAGGAACAATAAACATTTTGAACAAAGATTCTCAAGTATCTCGGAGATTGTGGAAAGCATAAAATTGTGCTCATTTCTTTGGATAAAAAATAGGGGAAGGTTAGGATGGGTTTCTTGGGAACAATGGGTGCGATTTAGTTGGGATGATGCCTCATATCTTGGTGGTTCGTATAAATTTTTGGGGGCTGTGGTAGGGGGGGAGGGGGTGGGTGTGTTGGGCTGGGGTTGTGGGGTTTTACTTTTGTTGTGTGCGCAAAGCTTATGTGATGCTAGGCTGGGCTGGGCTGGGTTGAGGGGGCTAGTACTTGTGGGGTGGGTTGTAATGAGGTGCTAATATGTCGATGTTGTGGGGTGGGGGCTAGTGTGTCTATTTTTATTTTGGTGCGGGTGTGTTACTTGGTGGATAAATGTGCCGTATAGGGTGTGTGTGTGCGTCTTGGCATGTGTGGGGGGTGGGTCAAAATCTATGGTAGTGTGCATGGACCCATTTGGCTAGGCGACACGGTGTATATCGTATCGTATTAATTTGTTTCGTGTTAGGCTTCTATTTGTATTCTTTCTTTCGTGTCCGGATGCAATCCATGTGTATGTGATTTGATGGGGTCTTTGCTTCGTCTTGTACTTGGGGGATTTGTATGGGTCATGATGAGTGCTGTGCATTGTTATGTTTTCGGAGGCTTTCTGGAGATCAGACTCTATATGAAGGTGAGTGTGGTTAAAATCAAATGGTTTGTCAAGAGTGGCAATGATATATTCTTGGGGTTGTAGTTTGCTGTTAAGTTGATGAGTATATCATGGGGTGGGTTCCACTCCTTGATTATAAGTCGTTGTTTTGTGGATGTGGGCTGGAAAAAAGGAAAAAAGAGGGGGGATATGAAGAAAAAAAATGAAAAAAGAGAAAAAAAAGATATATATATATATATATATATATATGTATATGAAGGATATTTTAAGAACTTATAGGCCGGTAGCTAGTTGAATTGTTTGGGTTGTGGTGGGTGGTTTATGGCGTTGGATTGGCTGGTGGTCGGTTTTTTTGGATTGGTTTCTCAGTTAGTTTGTGGTGTCCTTGGTGATATCTTAGGGGCGTTCTCGTATCAATGGGTTGGATGGATTCCATTCGATTGTGACAGGCTTGGGCGAACATGAACTACTTAGGGTGGAGGATGTGGGGCATTTGTGTGGGGTGTGTGAGTTCTTGGATCATATCTAGATCGCCTTTGTAGTGTCTTTTTTGTTGTGTGTTGTGGGGAATATTTGCTGGGGGTCCTCTGACCTAGGTTTTTGGGGTGGGGGAGGCGATTCCATTAGTATTCGATTCACGTTTCCTTATTATGAGGTGTTATTCTTTGTTTCATGTGGTGTTTCGTTTCATGTGTGTGCATGTTATAGTTTGTGATGTTGTGGCTTGTTGTCTGGGGGTGCGTGGTGGCCTGCCTTGCTTGGGGCACGCTGGAGATGGTTATGGATGGTCAAGACCAGTTTTCTGTAAGGTATATACTGGATGTTGTAACACTCATACCCGTTGGTAACAAATAAAACGACAATTCATTAGGTCCCAGTAAAGGTTGTGGTAAAATACCACCTTAATCACCAAAATATGACTACACCAAAAATTAGTTTAAGTATTGGCGGCCAAACATGGCTCTAGTAACCCATACATCAACAATATTCAACTATTTCCCAATTGACATTACAAATTGGGCACGTCAACTTTAGGATCTTAAGCTTTGTTAAATCATACAAACTAAGTATACGTTAACATTACCCTACTACTGAATTTACTTCGCTGAGCAGTGATCAAGCCTTCAACCGAACACCATTTCCCACCCCGAGCGCTCGGTTTGAGTCCAAGTGTTCTTCCCAACACTTGAATCCCTCAAACCATGGCTCTGGTACCAAGTTGTAACACCCATACCCGTTAGTAACAAATAAAACGACAATTCATTAGGTCCCAGTAAAGGTTGTGGTGAAATACCACCTTAATCACCAAAATATGACTACACCAAAAATTAGATTAAGTATTGGTGGCCAAACATGGCTCCATAAACTTTAATAACAACTTAAGGGTTTGTTTCACAAAATATACGCCCCACACGAACAACTTGGATGTTTAGTTCTTCAAAAGATAGCTTGATCACGTGCTCGGCCCACCCGGATCATCACCTACCATAAACACACCAGTAACACGTTAGTATTATGGTGAGTAACACAACATACAACAATAAACAATTGTCAAGGAATGCAAGAAACAAAAACAATTAATGAATTCAGTCGAAGCCTCCAAGTCTATCGCTTGGAGGTTCACCTCTCCCAGACGATACGCGTGGAAGTGTTTTTCCAGGGATCAAGCCTGGAAATCTCAGTTCCATACTTACTTTATTTTCTGCAGTTTTTCCAGATTTCACACTTCCGAATTTTGGGAACTTTTAACTCATTCCAACAATTATAACAACTAAATTAAGCTTATGGATGGGGTCATATCCATATAAAGTTTTCACGAATTACTAAAGCATTAGTATCCCAGCACGTTAACCCGTTAGGATCAAACCAAGGCATAATCAACTTACTTCATATTAGGTGCTCCATACCTACAATGTTCTTAACAAACATCTTTACTATACACAAGTCATGGCCTCCTTATCATTGTAAGAATCACATTTTATACACAACAAAGCATACTATACCTTAACACTAGGCATCTAGTTCCAACACACTAACTAAAATCAATCAACATATAATGGATTACAAGATCCCAACTTGCACATTGGAATGTTGGTATTCACCCCCATAATCCAATTTAAGTGCTTTAACGAATTTCATAGGTCAAAGACCCCAACGTATGATTAGGAGTGACAATGGATAATTTCCATTGTCTTCTCCTTCAACACAACTCAAGTAAGATAATTCAACTTATTTCGTGTATACTACTTGAATGGTTTTTAGTCCCAACTTAAGAGGCCAACTACAACCTTTCAAAGGATGAACTTTAACTACGCTAACAAGTCACTAAATCTACCATCAACCACTGATGACCATATAGCTATGTAACAAATCAATTTAACAAAGTGTTACCTCGTTAAGCTTTTCCTTTGCCTTTGCTTGAACCCGCACCTTCACCTTCTTCACCTGAAGATTGGTGATTGTTTAGTACTGCAACTTAGTGTAACTTATTATAAAGTCATGTAATACCACATATTAATCACCCAACTTGTTAATCCAACAAGTTGTACTTTTTTATAGGTATTTAACAAACACCTAGTGTGCAACAAAGTTTCTCAATTAAATCACCTTTGTTTTATACTTGAATTATCCCCAATTATGGTTCCATACATAAAGTAATTACTACACCACTTGCACATAGTCAAAATTTAACATCAAATATTCTCTAACTTATTGTATGGTTCATTTAGGCATTCCATCGAACACCTGATATGCATTGCTAATATCAAATAATCTTGCTTTCATACAATACATGATTTACACTGAAGATGATTAATTTATCATGTAATCACTTATCATAATATCAGTCAAACAATTACACAATTCTAACACCCAATAATCATTCCAAGCAATCAATTTAAGGATTCTAACCCATCACATCCATGGTTTACGATTTTTATGAGGTGAGTGCACACCCCCACTTTAATTTTCTTAACATACATAGGATTTCTAACATGCACCCTAAATCTAGAGTTCCATGATGAATAATGCACAACATACCACTGGAATTACGCATCAATTTCAGTTTTCAACAATCATCTACCAAAGACATGAACAAAACAACTTACTTGGTAGAATTTCTATGGAAATAAGAGAGATATAGTATTCTAGGAGCCCTTAGATTCCTAATTTCAACCCCTCCTTCCCTGATTTAGCTTCAACCTCTTCAATTCCAAGTCTGGGAGTGAAATTCGCAGCCTTCCCTTCTCCGCCCTTTGTCACTATCGTAAGAACTCGTCTGGGTATTCCCAGACCTGTTTTTTTAATATGTAATTTACAGTTTAGCCCCTACTTCATTATCCTCTAACAAGTTTCACCCATAGTCTTAGAATTTCAACTAAACCCCTCCATTATATAAACTTTTACAACTTAACATGTAACTTAGAATTCAACCTATTTAAAATATTTACGAGGCATAAATCACATCGTTATTATTTTAGATGGAATATTACATTCCAACACAAGTTTACTCAATCATTAATTAAAAGAGAACTTGGGGCATTATAGATGTGCTTGAGTGTTAGGTGGCTCTGAGGCCGTTAATCTATCATGGGGCGTGATGTCGTTGCCTTTAGAGTGCCTGGAGATGGAATTGTGATGGATTTTGTCATGGGCTCGTGCGAGTTTTGGGGTTGCCCTTCATAGGTTGTTGGTGCATAATGCTCGAGCTGTGCGTGTACTAGGTGTTGGGGGGAGGGGGTGGGCTTCCATATGTGGTTGGTGGTTGGGACGCACCTTGGGTCCTGTGGATTGGTTGGTTGGATGTATGGTGCCTAAAATGGTGCAATGTGGGATGTTTTTAAATCATGGGTTGGTTTACGTGCTCTTTTTCTGGGGATGGATGAAGATGGGGGTCAAGTGTTTGGTGAAGGCTTGGTAATGGATCTGTGGGCTGCTGCTGTCCTGATGAGTATGTATTGAGATTTTCGGTGCGACCGGTTGTTAGATGTCTTCCTGTTTGCGTGATGTCGTTAGGTGCCTTGCGGTGTGTAATGTCATGTTTTGTATTGTTTTGTTGCTTTTATGAGGTTCGCATGTCTTTGTTTTGGACTAGTTGTATTTTTCTAGCGTCTCGCTAGTTTGGCTTTTATATTAATGTTTGTCGTTTCAAAAAAAATTTATTTTTTCCAATGGTTAAGGCTTGCTTATCTCCCTCGTTTCCATAGCATCGGTAGACTCAAGTTCTATCCTTGTAGACTATTGGTTTAGCTCCTTTTTTTTTTAATTCAGCCATACCGATAACACAACCCAATAAGAGGTATCCGGCCGTCCTAATTTACAACATCACGTATTTGGGCACTGGCCTGCCCCATTCAAATTACAATTGACCATTTACCATAAGGTCTTGGGTTCAAGTCTCACTTGTAATAAAAGAATAAATAATGGAGGTTACAAGTTGGGTCAAGTGGGTTTTCTCAACAGTGGTAAGTTTTCTCTTGATGTGGATTAGAGATGATCTGGTGGGTGATGTAATGTCCCAGTCAGTGATCCAAATTTGCTGTTAAAAAAAAACAATTGAATTAACTCCACAATTACAAACTCATGAATCACGACCCTATCTATTTTAAATTTCTATTCGATGATTACTTTTGTGCAACTTTTGTTCACTGTTGACCATTAGATGAATCGAATTTGAAAATCACAATTTGCCTCGATCTGACTGGGGTCTCTCCCCTTGTGGGCTTTGGCTCTGGAGTTTTCACGGCGGGGCAGGCTGCTGCTAAGGCGGCTGCGGGTAAGGTGGACAAGCACGAGAAGGCATGCCTCGAGAATCAGCATGTGTTTGTCCCCTTTGCTTTTGACACGTTCGGGCACCTCGCGTCCGAGGCTGCGGACACGCTCGGGCGGATCCAGAAGGTTATGCATGGACATATAGTGACTCCTAGAGCTAAGAAACTTGTTTTTATCCGCTTAGGTTTTGCTATTCAAAAAGGGCTTGCGGCGCAGCTTGTTGCTCGCTTGCCCCGTATGTCGGACTGAGTTGTAACCTTTATTTTGGTTGTTAATGAATTATTATCTGTGCTAACTCTGAAATCCCAGTTGTTTGTTGATTGTTGTCTCTAATTGTGTAAGGTTAGTCTCAAATTAATATTTAATGGTTTGATTTATTATATAACAATAAAATTTGGTTCATGAATAGTGAACTTTTAGTTTATCATAGTTTTGTCACATGACTTTAGTGTTTTGACGCTTTCTACCCCTAAACTTTTACGATTTGTTTTTTCTTTTTTCTTTTTAACGAAATAATAAACTTTTAGTTTTCATAGTTTGACCACATATGTTTCATACTCTTACGTTTTGTACTTTAACTTTTAAAGTTTTTTTTTTAATTTTTAGTTTTGTTGTCTTCTATTTTGGACACGAAACTTTTAACTTTTCTAATTTCATTTTTAGTATATTTTTATAGTTTAATACTTTCACTACAAGACTTGTAAACTCTTACGTTTTATACCCCTTAACTTTGTTACCCTCTAGCTTTTAAACTTTTGTTTTTGTTTTAAGTTTTGTCGTCTTCTACTTTAGCCACGAAACTTTTAACTTTTCTACTTTCGTATAGTATACTTTTATAGTTTTATACTTTTACCACGGGACTTTTAGACTTTTACATTTTATACCACTTAACTTAGTATATTTTTATACTTTCACCACAAAATTTTTAGACTTTTACGTTTTATACCCCTTAATTTTTTAACCCTCTAACTTTTAAAGTTTTTTTTTTTGTTTTAAGTATTTTTGTCTTCTACTTTGGGTCACGAAACTTTTAACTTTTCTACTTTCGCTTTTAATATACTTCTATAGTTTTATACTTTCACCATAAGACTTTTAAACTTTTATGTTTTATACCACTTAACTTTTTTACTTTCGTTCAGTATACAAATTCAACCCCGCACCAACACGCGGGAAGGTAAACATCTTGTTATATTATATAATAAAATTTCAAAGATGAATAGTAGGCTTTTGATTTTTTAAACTTTGGCCACGTGACTTTGGTGCTTTGACGCTTTCTACCCCTAAGCTTTTACGATTTGTTTTTTTTCTTTTTAACGTAATAGTAACTTTTAGTTTTCATAGTTTGGGCACATTGTTTCATACTCTTACGTTTTGTACCGTTTAACTTTTAAAGTTTTTTTTTATTTTACGTTTTGTTGTCTTCTATTTTGATCACGAAAGTTTTAGATTTTATACTTTCGTTTTTAGTATATTTCTATAGTTTTATACTTTCACTACAAGACTGTTAGACTTTTACGTTTTATACCCCTTAACTTTTTTACCCTCTAACTTTTAATTTTTTTTTTTAAAGTTTTGTTGTCTTCTACTTTGGCCACGAAATTTTTAACTTTTATACTTTCGTTTTTAGTATACTTTTATAGTTTTATACTTTCACCACAAGACTATTAGATTTTTATGTTTTATATCACTTAATTTAGTATATTTTTATATATAGTTTTATACTTTCACAACAAGACTTTTAGACTTTTACGTTTTATAATTCTTAATTTTTTAATCCTCTAACTTTTAAAGTTTTCTTTTTGTTTTAATTTTTTTTGTCTTCTACTTTGGGCACGAAACTTCTAACTTTTCTACTTTCGCTTTTAATATACTTCTATAGTTTAATACTTTCACCAAGAGACTTTTACACTTTTACGTTTTATAGCACTTAACTTTTTTTACTTTTGTTCAGTATACAAATTCAACCCCGCAGCAGCGCGCGGGGTGGGTAAACATCTCGTTGATTCTATTGCAAGTTTTCAAATATTTTTTTGTTTGTTGAAATTTTGATATTAGGTATTTGTATTATGTGACCGATCTGAACCGGGGTTCGAAATTTTCAAATCATGGGTTTTTTAAAATTTTAATAACATTATTTTTTTTTATTATTATTGTGTCATATCTCACATTTATATCACATGAACAACCCTGGTTAAATTTTATTTTTATGTATGTTTTTATGAAATTAAAAAATATAAGAATAATAACTAAATTGAAAAAAAAAATCTGGATTCGTCACTAGATCCTCATTCGAGTCGTACTACCAAGACATTTGAGGTGGGCTCAATGTAGCGCCACGATGGCCGCCGTTCACATTTCTTGGAGGCATGCGATCGATGCTCAAGCTCGTTCTTCCACCAATGGTGAAGATAGGTTTATGTTTCGGTTGTACTTCCAGATCGGTGATATGCGGCAATTCTAAAAGCGTCTTTTTCAACAAACCACCCTGGCCTACCAGATAGATTTCTGTGAAGCTCATTCCAAACTCATACCGCAACTAAAATACTTCTGTTAGTCAAGGTACGTAGTTTTTTTTTGAACGGCAATTTTATTCCACCAGCCTGAACCTCTCTAGCAAGACACTAGAGAAGCCGGACACCAAACAACACCAAACTACATCATACACATATTGTTCCAATCAATTACATTTTTACATCTATTCTCAAACCATAATCTACACCAAGCATTGATCTCGACAATAACTTTTGAACACGGAAGCCTCTCCTCCAATAAAAACCACCGCATTTCTTTCCTTCCATAAGCACCAACAAGTAGTAAGAATGATGCCATCTACAATCTCTCTTTTCCTATCCTCCACATTTCTATCCAAATCATAGTCAAGGTACGTAGTGAACGCAATTTTTTAATTGTGAGGCTTCATAAGCGTGGCAGTTGGTAGGTCGATGTAGAAGTCAAAATAAAACAACAGATCTAAATTCCTGACACATTCTTCACAGTCCGCACATCATAAATTTTTAACATATATAGTCAACTAAACCTCCTTTGAATCAACAAATTTATATTTTACCCACTCCTACTATCTTGTTTCTTCCAAATTAACCCTTACTGAAAACAAATTTCCTAATCAATGTTGATCCAAGCCTAACGTTCTATCTTAGGCATTCCAAACCAAAGGAATACGAGGATATTATTTCAAAACTTAGCACCTCTTGAACGGCAATTTTTTTTTGTTGACTATAGGGTTTGAACCCTTACTACTTGGAAGGCAAAACCTTATGCAACACAAGATACCATGCAATGAACGTGCATACGGGATAGAGACGTTGGGATGGAACGACAACAAATTATGTATTGGTTGTTAATCACGATTTTAAAACTTGCATTGGTAAGATCGATCTGATAATTTAAAATGGCTAAAACGTTTCTGATATATAATTAGAAGTTGTTTCAGACTTCCAGTTGAGTGATCCTATGTGTAACGTGTGATTTATACATCACACATCAAGAAATGAGTGAATACATATGTTAAAAACTATTATTAACATTTTCAGTAAAAAAACAACTGTTATGATAACTTATAGAGAAAATTAGCTCACATGCTTTGTTTCCTCTTGGACCCTATATAGTATCAATGAAATAAACGTTTTCTTTTAACACAATAAAAAGTCCTAATGAAATTAGTTTTAGGGGGAATTAGTACAATTTGATTGCATGACAATTAATGTACTTATGCATATTGTAAAAGTCAAATGTTCATATTGTTTTAAGAAAAATTACACTATAAAATTAGGATTTTGTTATCTTTAATTTGAGTATACTAATGCTATACTTGCTTTTATAAAAAAAATAAAAAATACCAATTATGTTCTCTCGTATAATATGCGTTATTATCATTACTTAATTATCAACATAGATTGCGTGTTTATCTATATAACTTGTGTAATTTTCATATAGCTTACATTATTTTATAATTATCTGGGGTATAAATGAAAACATATAGATAGCGAAATTATATATAGATAGGTTGCGTGATTATGATATAATTTACGTAATTATTATCTTATGTGGATGACGCACGAGTTTACCCATTTTCCATAAGGACACGTGGCACGATCCGCCTAAGTTTGGATATTTGTACGCATAAGAGTCTTTGTATACACTACAAGATAAAAGACTTTTAGTGACTGAAAAAAAGTTAATATATATATATATATAAATATATATATATATATATATATATATATATATATATATAGAGAGAGAGAGAGAGAGAGAGGAAGGATAAAATGAAAACCTTTCCGAGTTTGAAAAACCGTGAAAACCTAGCTAAAAATTCGTTTTTTGTTCCGATTTTTTTTATGGTGACTCTCTAAGTTAAAAAGACCCCCTTTATGCAAAAAAGTAAAAAAAACGCCTAGTAAAATTTTTTAAAAAAATATATTATAACTGATATTACATATGTAATAGTACCCTGTTACATTGTAACATTAGTTATAATATATATTTTTTTAAAAAAACTTACTAGGCGTTTTTTTTTTACTTTTTTTGCATAAAGAGGGTCTTTTTAACTTAGAAAGTCACCATAAAAAAAATCGCAACAAAAAACGAAAAGCCTTAAAAACTTTCTCCTTCTGAAATAAAAAGTGTCACTATTGGAACCATCGCTATAGGTTTTTTTTTACTTTAACTTCTGTCACTAAAAGTCAAATATTTTTTTTACTTTAACTTGAGTAACTGAAAGTCAAATATTCTTTTTTACTTTAATTTGAGTCACTAAAAGTCTAATATTTTTTTACTTGTGTCACTAAAAGTCTAATATTTTTTAGTTTAACTTAAGTCACTAAAAGTCTAACATTTATTGACTTTCACTTCAGTCACTAAAATTCCAAATATTTATTTAACTCGGTAACTAAAAATCCAAATATTTTGTTTACAACTTGATATTCATTCATTATCCACACGTGGTTTCCTTTTTATCCATGCATACATTAAAGAATAAGATGTTTCTATTTAAATGAATCAAAATTCTATTATAGTTATAGCTAAAAATGATGACAAATATATACAAAGGTAAATCTTGTTTTTATTAAATTATACACATTTGCAAATATTGTTGGCAACTCTCAGTTTCTTGACATCCTCACTCAAAAGCATATTAATATCTAGAGTTAATTACATTTTGCGTCCCTGAGATTTGCTGTTTATTGTCACCTGAGTCCATTTTTCAGATTATTAACAAATCTTGTCTGACGATTACATTTTGTTGTCATCTGAGTCCTTGAGACTAACGGAGGTTAAATTCTTCTGTTAAGTGGAGGGGTATTTAAATAATTTTAGAGATGAGGGACTATTTATGTTATTATTAAAAAATGATATGACAACCCTTCATTTTAAAGGACTATTTTGTAATTTAATAAGAAAGTTAAGTAAAATATAAAAAATTTAAAAAATCCCTCAGATTCCTATTTCTCTCTCTCTGATTCTTCTTCCCAGACCTCTAATCTCCAGCGCCACCTGCTACAACCGCCGCCACCACCACCACCCTCAACCGCCACCACTGCAGATCAATTCCATGGTTCATTTGAGTTTGGAAGTAGAGTAACCAAAAACAAAATCCAGATTAAAAAATACAAAACATCAAAAAGCTTTATGCGCTTTCTAAATCTCCATAGAAATCAACTCCTGATCTTTTTGAGGAGTTTTCTAAATCACCGCCACCACCACCACCGCATATCAATTGTGGGACCCCTGGCGACCTTCCAAAAGATCCATTAATTATAATTATGGCTCTAAAGACAGACAGACTGTACAGAGATTGCCCCATTGTGTTAGATATATAGTTATCAATTAAGTTACAGTTAATTGATCTCTCAAAACGTGTAATTGATCTCAATTGTTTGTGCTTCTGATTGCTCTCCGAAGGTTGGAAACACGACAATCACTTTTTTGTCACAATTCATTCAAGTTCAAGCAGTCTGTTACTGCTCCACCACCCTTCCTTCTCTAATCCCTACCATCCACCATCTGAATGGGTGACCGGTCCATGATTCTCAAATGGTAAAATTTCTCTTTGCCAAGGAGAAGACGCGGGTTTGATTCCCGCTATCCGCCCAAAATGAAGTCATTTATTTCATATCTAAAATTCTAAATGAAACTCGAACCCAACAACACACCACAACCTCCAATGCCTTTGTAGAAGAAATGATTTTGTTAAACGAATTATCATAAAATGAGGTCCCATGAAATACGGCATATGGGTTCACAGTTCGTTCCGACCTTCTTCACCGTTCGTTCTGTTTTTATACTCGATCCGTAAAACATCATTAAAACATATCAATAATGGATCTAGATTGAATCGTTTTTCGATTTCGATCATAACGGTATGATCAATTTCGTGATCTGATCAGATTTGAATGAGTTACGATGAATCAAAATTCTGAAACACCATTAGCAAATCGGCTCTGGTTCTTATTCTTCATCGACAAGACTGGAAAGTTTGATTCAGTCTTCTGAAATCTTCGAATTGGGAGGCAGAGATGGCGATGGTGACGGCCAACGGTGGTGATTTGACCACAAAAAGATTGGTAGGATCCGAGAATGGAAAGTCTAATTAAATAGTTAAAAGATTGGTGATTTGAGCACAAAATTGTGTAGGATGCGGAGGTTAGCCGACGGTGGTGATGATGAAGCCGACGGTGATGGCGGTGGCTGCCAGTGGTGGCGGCGATGAATATCTTTCCTCTGAAAGAAAGAAAGTATAAGGGGAGGGGTTTTCATGAGGAGAGGAAAGGGGTGGGGTGGGGTGGGTGATGTTATGTAAATTACAAAAATAGTCCTTTTTTATTAACTTATAAATTTACATAAATAGTCCCTTATATATGAAATGACTAATATACCCTCCGAATTAACAGAAAAAATTAACCCTGTTAGTCCTAAGGACTCACTTGGAAACAAAACACAAACGTCAGGCGAAATATGTTAATAATCTGAAAATTGGACTCAGGTGACAAAAATGCGCAAACGTCAGGGACCCAAAATGTAATTTACTCTAATATCTATTTGACCATGCTACAGAACTCCCTGCAGATAAGTGACAAAAGGGTTTTATTAGCATCCTTCTAACTGTAATTAGACACACCATATTTACAAGTAGTTTGTTTTTATACAGTCTACAAACTCTGATGACTTAAAGATTAAGGGTAACAATTATGGCACATAGTTACATTGAAAAGCAGGTTGATTTCAGTAAAACTAATAAACATGAGATAGTAAACATACAAAATCATGACAAAAACACATGATGTCGAAGAAAACCAGAAATGGATAAATAATAATCTTCCAACTCATAGTCATTGTCGTAATTAAGCAACGCTTGCATCAAGTTTTAAAAAGTGGAAAACGTATACATTTTGAAAATGTATTATTGGATATCAAAACTTCAAATCCAAAAAAAAAAGATGTCTTAGAAGTGGAAATTGGGGGGTCACAATGGACTCCACTGGCCGTTAGCCCTGTGAAAGTATAGATCTCGTTGAGACTGTCATCTTGGCTGGTAATATGCCCCATAACTCTAAACGTAGCTCAAGTTACACCTATTTTAGTAAAACTCAATAATTCTGCTCAACGAACCTAAGCTTGTCAATTCAACTAACCAAATTGTTCTGACGAACTGAGAAGTCGAACACAATATCAGCGAACCAACTTCTAATCAACGAACCAACTTCTAATCAACGAATCGAAAGTGAAAGAACCGAACAAGGTTTACTAATGACCAAGAATATCATACTATGCATGACTAATTATAAATTTTTCCTCGTTTGTTTTGATTTGTTTTCTCTCTAAATATATTACGCCATGCCTAACGGGACATATAGATATTTTATGTACAAATCAATGTTTAGGGGTTAATTGTCAGTTGATCCTAAATCTAAGTTGAGTTTTAAATTTGGGATTGTAGTATGTTTAATGGGGGTCTTGAGTTGGATAATCAGTTCCATGACTGGAATTCTCTGCTGCAGTTTTGGTTTAAAACTGAAATGAGTATTAAATACTGATCAGACTTATGTAATAACTCATTATAAATGATGAGTCACGCAAGTGGGAGAATGTTAGACTTCGGTTAACTTGTGGCCTAAGTCACATTTAAACTTACAAGAACATTGACATAAATAACCCCCTAATAGGCATTTATTCAATGGACGTAATTGGCCTTATTGACATAATTAGGGTTTCCCCTTGGTGTATAAATAGTGACATGAGGGAGAGACTAAACACCACTAATTTAACTCCATACACAATCGGTGACCTCCTCTCTCCTTCTCTCACAATTCGTGGGCTATCCTACCTTCACCATCCTAACTGTACACCCTAAACAGGAACTCGATCAAGGTATCTTCTACAATCAAGACTGATGTTGCTGCGCCATTAGGTAAGCTTTACGTTTATATTATATTTACATTATCATGTTATAGGAATCTTCCAACAACCATCTATCAAATTCAACATCTTTGACAATGGTATACGTCCACATTGATCCACCACAAAAACTTTATCTTCGAACACGATAAGTTTTTAATTTTATATCTATCATGCGATGGCAAGTTCTTCATAGCTGCGTATAGCCGGTGTTACATTTGTTTTAGAACCACTTATTGTGTTCAACATTCCCTTGTCAATTTCAAGTGCAACTTTATGCAAAGTACGTTATGGTTCTTGAAATTCATCAAATTCTATATCTCTAATTTTCTTTTGAACTAAACTCCTCTCTAAGAAGTTAGCAGGACAAGTAATGAACACTTTATTCTCATTCATATTATTAAAATAGAAGCCTCTGGTTTTCTTAGGGTTTCTCATAAAATTCACTTTGAAGGGTTAATCATCAAACATAAGTTTCAGAACTTCATCTTCTTAAATATAGTCTTTCATTGTCACTTTCTTCAAAAAAAAAAAAAAACAACATATCAATATTCCCAACAAAAATAATATGGTCAGAGTCCACACACCATAAATTCTATATATATACAATCAATAACTATACCTACCAAGCAGCTAGCTCATACTATTTTCAATATATATATATATATATATATATATATATATATATATATATATATATATAGAGTAAATTACACAGAAGGTCCTTTACGTTTTATCTCAATTTCGAATTATGTCATTTAAGTAAAGTTGTTTCATCCTACATCCTTTATGTTTTTAACTTGTTTCATAGAATGTCCTTTATCACTAACAGTGTTAAAAACCTTCGTTAAGTCAGGGGCAGTATAGTCATTTTATAAAAACTTTTAAACAAAACATTTAAATCCAAAATTCACTAAATTAAAAGACCTTAAGCATCAGATCAGAACATCATATGTTGGTTTTCTTCGTTCCACCTTCTAACCTCTGTGCAGAAGCACATACTGAATATGGGTTCTTAACATTCCGTACAAGTTACAGCGAATCACCCAAACGGAATTCCGTTGTCGACAAATCAACACGGTTAAAACCCGTCGTGAAAGCCATGGAACTAGGTTAAACCGACGTCGCCTACAACCATACTATCACCGGAGTAATGTCGGAAGCAGATCGTTGCTCAATCTTGTTGCTGTCACGCCTTTGAAACAGGATATTCGATCAAGCTTGTAAAAATTACCAGGCATAGTTACGTTTCAAGCCCTAACAGATTGATTGATTAATTTTTGACGGAATTCTTGAAATTGTACCTGTCTATGTGTATACCATTGATTTTTCGGAGAACTATTTTCCACTGAAACAACCGTTGATTAAATCTGCCATTGAGTATTTGAGTTTGTGAGCCCTAGAAGAAGAACATTGATTTAATGAAGTTTGGATTTAAATCTTTTATATAAAATATTTTGTAAAATGACTATAGTGTCCCTGACTTAACGATGATATTTAACACCGTTAGTGATAAAGGACCTTCTATGAAACAAATTGAAAACATAAAGGATGTCAAGTGAAACAACTTTACTTAAAGGACCTACTTTGAAATCGGGGTAAAACATTAAGGACCTCCGACGTAATTTACTCTATATATAAAGTTCACAAATATTTTACCAATTGTGCCTTTGGTTCAGTGGCATGAGTTTGGCACTATCTGGATTTCCAACGCAAGCTCGATCCCTGTTTAATTTTTTTTTTGCCCCAAATCCGTCATTGAATGCACCCGGCTACACCTCAATATCACTCTTTATTTGCAGTGATGAACGGTTCAAAATCGCACGGCGGTGTGCGACGGAGGAGCGGATATATGACGGAGGTTACATGCTCGGATTCCGGTACTACGCCTAACTTCCACCTAAGAATCTTCATATGTTACTACTTTTTTCTGCATTTATTTAATGGGCTTTGTGTTTAATTTTCTCGCAGAATATTCCTTTCTTCCTCCTTAACGAGTTAGGGTTCTAACTGTTGTTGCAGTTAAGTTTTTGTAGGTTTGTTTTACTGGTACAGAATTATCGTTTAACTCTAATATTTTTGTTCTTTTGGTTTATTCTTCAGTTGGTAAATAGGCTTTGTGATTGTTCTAAAAATTAGGTCTTTATATTCTGTTCAACTACTCGCTTATTTCTATTTCTCTTATAAATTTATTTAGATTTATTATATTTCTGCATCGACTGCTGAATATTTTTAAGATTTCAATGTTTTATAATATGATTTTATTTTATTTTTGAATTTTTTTATGTGTTTGATGCAATTGCAGCTTTTTGTTGGTATAGATTGGATATCAATTACCTGTTTGTTGCTATTGTCTTCCTTCATTTGTGTATCCCCTAATTAAGGTAGATGTGCCATTGGATTTGCCAAAAAAATTCTTCACATCACATATGTTTAGATTGTTAAAAGAAGAATTCCTTATGTACATGCTTTAGTAATTCAAAAAATAAATAAATAAATAAATAAAATTTTGTTCCTATTTATTTGTTTCCTTAGGTGTGACTTATCTTAGCTCATTTGTGTCTATAGTTTATATAAACTCTACAATAATTTAAATTACTCATTACATGATTGAAGTAATGGTTCCTATATTTTCCCAATTGAAAATACTCACTTAACATTTGGTATAGTACCTGTGGGTATAGAAATGCAATGCTATTTTATGCAAACTCATAAATACTACTTCATTGATAAAATACAAGCTAATCTTACATACCTCGATACATGCCGTAGGTAAGTTTCTATGTTTACAAGGAGCGTTTATCAACACATCGCGAAAACATGATCCCAATATCAAAGCATACTAAATATGAAAAAAAGTTAGTCATGAATTTTTAGAATCAATGTATATCAGTTAAGTTAAAAATAGAAACCACTGTACATAGCCAAAACTTACACATTTAGAACTATTGAGAGAGATCTTTAAAGTAGAGTGTAATATTTTAGGTTCAGTACTTTGCAGTAAATGAATGAGGTTAATGCAGCAGAAATGACACTGTAGGTCAAACTGGTTTGTATTTTCTCAATGCAGTAGTATCTTCAAATGAGATGCAAGATTGGTTTGTATCTTCTCAATGCAGTAATATTTTTCTTAACTATTTATGAAGTTTGTTTTTCGATATAGAATTTATCAGTTTGAGTGAACATGTTAACAATCATTTTTGTAATACGTTTGGTTTTTGCTATGAATGCAATAACCCTAAGTGGTGGACCTCAATAGCCCTAAGTGGTGGACCTAATATGCCAGCCAGTCCAAGAGGCCCATCAAGATGGTAAGGGTGATATAAGCGGATGCTTTGAAGATTGTAGGGTAAAGAAAGAATGTTCAAGAGTAATGGTGTGCTTCTTTCCCCATCTCCTAATCTGATTATTTGTTCTTCTCACCCCCTTCTAAATTGTGGATCGTCTGATTTGCTTTGCTTGATTTCTCTATTGTAATCGTTCAATTCAAATAGTAAACTTTATTGGATTTCTCTCAATTGATTGCTAGTGTTAACTGTGTTCAAGTTGATTCACTTCATTGGTGCTTTCATTGATCCGTTAGCACAAATGGCTGGTTGTAGGAACTTCACAACTTGTCTAGATGATTTGCAATTGACGGAGTGGAACGAGATGCTTACTGATCTCCGCTGTTATATCGAATCTTCTCCTCCGATTGCTCATCGCGATGATAATTCTACAGACGTTGGGGATCAGGTACTTGTGAGTCTCTCTTGATTTTCTGGTGTTCATCCGCTGGAATGGATTTCTGAAGCCGAACGATATTTTTTCTATTACTGTATTATCAACGAGGATGAGAAATTTCCGTATGTAATTGAAGTATTTGATGATGACGCATTTTGTTGGTTCATATCATGGTTTCGGAGGTTCGATTTCGTCTCGTGGTAGACCTTCACGGATGCCATGATTCATCAATTTGGGTTTGATAACCTTGCTGATCATCGATCTGCTTACTTGCCTGCTGTTTCTCCAATTTCTGAATCGATTACCTCTGGATCTGAGCTTATTACTTATCAATTAAATGTGGTTGAGCCATTGATCCCTAATCTCTCAGCACCTTCTATTGACGATGTAGACGAGTCACTAATACCTCAGAGCGATATCCCTATTTCTAGTCCGAATGAGTCTGAGAAGGCGGTCGAAAATCCTTAATCGGCTGTTGTGGAGTCATCGCTAAAACAAAATCCCTCGATTCCTTCCATTGGAGATTCTGACCTAGCTCAAGTAACCTTCAATTTTGGTTTTCCTATTCTTGACAAATTGGTTCTTAGTCGCAAGTTTATTTCTACCACCCTAGCGGTCAAGCAGTCTACATTCCTCCCGATCCCTATTGTTTCCCTAATTTTTATAGATCCTATTCTGCTTAAATTACGATGGATTGACTTCGGTTTTGATCCTGGTCCGATTATGATGATTGATTCAAGGTTTGAAGTCGTCACCATCACGAATTCTACTTCTCATATCACCATTCCTTCTTCTTCAATAGTTGAATTTGGATTCACTTTTAGATTTCCTTGTTCTCATCAATGACACAAATTCAGATTTGTAGGATCGTTATGAGTCAAAGTTAAACTTAAACAAAGCCCTTTACTTGCAAATATAACCCTGCGAAATTAAGTTATATTTCACTTAACTTAAACAAAGTCGAATTCTTGTATAATGTAAATGCTTGATTTACAGAATAGTAGTAACAACAAATTATCAAATACTCGGCACTATTTGCATTAACTCAAAGCTACACTATTACAAGTGATAACCACACTATGTAAACTAAGAGGTAACAAGCTATATATAGTGCAGATGAGATCAATCACAGCCATTGATCTCATGCGATCTAATCTAGATCGTACATTACAAAGTCAAATCTAAGCTACCAAAAGAATAAACTTCGACATTTGAAATGACTTGCGTGTTGACAGCAACAATCTACTTTAGGAGAGTGGCTTGAGCAAATATAGAAGCATACGAGAAGCTTTTGCAGGATGGGACTGCTGAAAAGACATCTCAGGAAAAGTCAGGTTGAACTCATTATCTGATGGATAATCGAGTTCACCCGGAATATTCACTAAGTGACAAAACTGCTTCTTTCCGCTTGAACTTGCAGTTCCGCTTGAAGTGGTAGTTCCGCTTCAACTTCAACCGGAATTGACAAAACTGAAGTTCAGCCGGAATTCTTCAGAACTTGAAGTTCCTTACAATCTACCCCTAAGCTGATGCTGTCAAATTATTCTTCTAAGTCAAAGTTCATCTTCAAAATTGACTTGTACCCAAAAAATTTCTTCTCCTTAACCTACTTGCCGAAGACCTTAACCCCTGCATTCACATCCTTTGAAAGATCACTCATGCTGGTCATGGTGACCTTAGCATGTTGCAGAGCTTCCCAATCTTGTTCATTCCACTGATCTTGAACATTAATTTCTTTATGGGTTGTGAAGCTACTATCTGCCCTGTGTACATAGAAGAGTTTTTCTTCTTCTTCCCAAATCACAAACTTTATTGGACTGGTTGTGTTTTCTTCAGTGTCTTCATCAACCTGAGTTCCAGAGAACAGTCCATGCTCGAGCACTTTTGGTTCTATGCTCATTCTTAGCAGGAGATCAGCTCTGGACAAACTCATTATCCCTTGCATTTTTGCATAGATGTCTGATAATTGGAAGATGTCAAGCATTCTGGTAGCGAGATGAGCATTCACTACTCTGGTGATCCCACTTAGGCACTGGAATTTGAAGTCAAAAGTGTCTTCATTAACTGTCCACCCCACAATTTTGTTTTGCCGGGGTGGGCCTCTTTTCCTTGGCCTTTGCTCTCTTTTTCTTTTGTGATGCAGCAGTTTTCTCTTTCTCAATTTGTTTTCCTCATTAGAATCATCAGTTGATTCTATTGCTTTTGGAGCTTTTCCTTTTGAGGACTGAGAAGAGAGATGAGGTTGATCTTGAGTAGGTTTGGAGGTGGTGGAAGGTTCATTGATGGTGAGTGGAGGAAGGGAGGTTTGTGAGGGTGGTTTACTGGCTTCAGGAGTTGGGCTAGAAGGTGGAGTAGGTGGGAAGATATCAGAAAAATTCATAGTAGGTGGAGGCTTCTTTTTGAAAGGAATGATGGGTGTAAAGTTGTCGGTTCTGTACTTGGGGTTGGCAAGCTTGGTGGCTACTTTCTTGGAGATGGAGGGTGGTTTGTAGGGTATGATGGCTAGTGACTGTAGAAGAGATGGAACAGATGCAGGCATGGGATTTGGGTCATATATGAAGGAAGGTGGATGAGGGATTTCTGCATCTTCAGTGATCTCAGGTTTAACATTTATATGAGTTGACATACCTGAGGTGAGCTCTGAAGGTGCAGGCATCACAAGCTTTGGGTTGACAGCAGCTACATCTCCTTTTAGCTCATGAAAGATTGAATCAATCAATTGGCACAGTTCTTTGACTTTCATTTGAGCTACCTCTTCTTCAGTTCTTATGTTTCTGACCACAAATGCCCTTTTGACCTTTTTCAGCAAAAGGTAATTCTCATCATTCTTTACCAGCTTGGTAGGCAATTGAGAGGCAATAGAGATTAGCCTCTGCCTATCAGCTTCAGTCACAGCATCCAAATCATAATCCTTCAGTCTCCAGTTGAAAGACCTGGTCTTTGCCTCTTCCAGTAAAATTTCAAAGACAGAATTTTGCATGTATAGATCAAATTCCTCTTGAAGTTCTTTTGCTAGCCTCTCATCCTCTGCTATCCTTTTGGCATCTTCTACCATCTTCTGTATAGCTTCAGCCTCTGGTGTTTGAACCACCTGTTGAATTATTTTAGGAAAATCAGCTTGAACAGGTTCTTCAGTTTGAATTGGTTATGTGCTCCTTAAGGTTATAAGGGTTTCAGCCATGTCTACTATTTCAGCATTACCCTGTTCTTCCGGTTGAACCACAGTTGGTTCAGCAGACACATCAACACCAAAAATTGAGTTGCCAGGGCCAAAAGTTTCCACCTGAGCAGTTGATTGGGTTTCCGGTTGAACGATAGTTTCAGCTTCCACAAACACTTCCGCTTGAAGTTCCGCCTGAACTTCCACTTGAACAGTAGATTGATCTTCAGTCACCACCTGATGTTTGGTGACTTCAGGTTCTATGTCAGCAATCTCCAGCACCTCTGTGCCTTCATCTTCACCAATAGGATTCTCATCTTCTCCTTCGGTGAATGTAGCAACTACAGTGGTTGCAGTGCTTTCTTCAGTTGCTTTGCTGTGATCACTGGCTCTTTCAGCCGGAAAGATGACATCTTTTAGGAGTGTAGTGATCATGTTGATGTGCTCAGGTAGAGCACCAGCAATCAACATTGAAGATTGAACAAGCTCTGTGAGGTTGGGATCCTTAAAAGGTGAAATAGCAATCAGTTGACTGCATTTAATGTTGGCCCAACACTCTTCAACATCGAAGGGATTTATACCGATTTTTTGATAAGCTGTGGCTCTAACTTCAGCCAGTATCCACTGATCTTCTTCAATTTCAATAATGACAGGCCTTGAGGGCATCTTCTCCCCCAATTTGACAGTATTAGCTTCTTCAGCTATTACAGCTTCATCAGCATCTCTGTGAAGGGTTGAAGGACCTGCCTCGGCATCAGAAGGATTAGCTTTCACCAGTTTAGCAACAGTTGCATTTAGAGTATTAAGCTGTGCTTGGAGAGATAGGTACAAGTTCGTCAATTCTGGTAGTGTAAAACTGTCCTCAACTGGCTTTTTACCAGCATCCTTGGACAAAACCAAGCTATCAATCCTAGATTGATCAGCAGTGGTACCCATGGCTTCTTGGCACCTGGGATTCTCTTCATCTGTCACAACAACTCTCGTTTCCAATAAAGGAGCCTCAAGTGCTGATTCAGAGAAGATTGCCGCAGATTGGGTCTTATTGATGTTACTGCTGACACCAAGGTCCAGTGGGGATCCCTGGGCAGCAGCAGCCCTTTCCGCATGAATCTCTTCAAAACTCCCGAGATTCACCTCCGGTGAGGAGTGTAGGTTCAGTGCTGCAGGGTCCTGGCTTATCAGGATGTTCTCATGTAATGTGGTAGGTGAGTTAATAACACCTTCACATAAGCCAAGATTGATAGCACTGTCACTCCTAGGTGATTGGTGTTGAAGGGGTGAAATATGTTCAGATGGGGATTGTGCATCTGCTTCTAATGACTCCCCCTCAAATGAAGGTTCATCCCTAAGAGAGAATCCCAATTTAACCAATTTCCGCTTGGGCTTTTTTCCTGGAGCGGGGTTAGAAGCTTCGGGTTGGGTTGTGGCACTAGGTGGAGGAGACCTAATGACCACTTGTCGCTGTCTTTTAAAAATGACAGGAGGAGTTTCAGTGGAGGAGGTGGCAATGGTAGATTGATTGTGAGCTTTCCTCTTTTTAGATTGAAAGGTTTTTAGACTTGAGGAAGCAGGGACAGATGTGGGATCAGAAACTGTGGGATTTGCAGCTCTGTCATCTTGAGCAGGGAGCTCAGTTGCTGCTGCAGTTTCCCTTTGAACCTCAGCATTAGCAGGTTCATCAGGAAACTGCCTTGGAGTTGGTAGGGGATAGTCAGTTTCCCTTCCAAGAAATGCAGACTTATTTACAGCAAGATTAGAAAAAGTTTTCTCATTTAGAAGTTTGGAATGCAAAATTGTACCAAGCCACACAAGTTGGGGGTACTCTTCTTTGAGAATGTAAGTTAAAAACCTTGGGTATAAGTAGATAAAATCAGGTTGGACATTTGATTTTAGGGCATCAAAAATGAGTTTAGAAAAATTAAAATTCTCACCCTTTATCACCAAATAGAAGGTAGATGCTTGTTCGCTGGCAAGCTCATCGAATCCACCCTTCTTTGGAGATAGGCATACCAATATTGTGTGAGCCAAGAACCTCCATTTATATGGTAACTGCCCCTTCTTGATGGTTTTGCTTTGCAGTGAACCACCATACCCTAGATCTCTGAATAGTCGAAGATATTTCTTTGAACCGACTATCTTATATCCATCATCATCCCTTAGTTTCAGCACTCTTCTAACTTTTTCTTCGTCGATTTCGACTTCAATGCCCTGAACGGTTGACACAATCGTTTCACTACCATTTGCCCTTTCAGTAACCCTAGCGTGTGACCAAAAATCCTCTAGTACTTCTTCAAAATTTCTGCTTCGACAGTAAGCGCATGGTGAAGATGAGAACTTTTTAGAAGTCAATCATTCTGTTGTAGATGTTGGTTTTGCTCGGTGGCTCTAGATACGCCACAAGATTGTGTTCTACTGGAAACTTGGAGTCACTTACGGGCCTTTTGCCACTTGCCTTCCCCTTAGGAGCCATTGTTGACGCAGGTTGACGGTTTACGAAGGTTTATTGGAGAGGAGATAAGAGAAATTTGGGAGTAATAGCGGAGTGGGGTTTGATGAAAATGGGAAAGTGACGGTAATTTAGGGCTTTAACCTTTTACGATGCTGATGTGGAGGAGAGAGGTTAAAAATCGACGGTTCAGTGACTGATGAGACAGGTGCTTTATGGGTTATATGGTACAACTGGTTAAAGCATGTCCTTATCCAAAAATTAATTTACTGAAACCTCGGATTTTAATCAGTTAAAAATTTAATGGGTAAATAAATGTATATCCGCTTAGAAAAGTGTGCCTTCAGGGTAATTAAATGAGACGTTGACTTTTGTTGACCCGGAAGTTCAAGCGGAACCCATTTTCTCCTTTATTACAAAAATTCTTCCGTCTGAACATCAAGCGGACAACTTTTCCGCTTGAAAGAATTGTTTTCAAAATAAATTTCCACATCATTTTAAAGCATTTTTCCGGTTGAAGTTCACCCGGTGAATTTTAAAAGTTGTCTTCGCAGGTTGAGCCTGAACTTGAACCGGAAATCCAAAACACATGATTTTTGAAAATTTGTGTTAATTATACATAGCTTTATCAGCAGTTACTGACTATGAATTGAAATGTTGTCTGATTAACACTAAAGATTTTTATTTTCATTTTCTTTTTGTATCAAGAGACGGGCTCTTTGAGCACATGTCTCTCTTTTATTAGAATTGTGAAAATAGTTTAATCAGTCAAAGTTCATCATACCAATGGCACTAATGAGATAGAAAAATCTAGCTTCATCAAATGCTTTGGTAAACAGGTCAGCCAATTGTTGATCTGTATGAACTTTGACCATTCTAATAAAGTGTTTCTCAGCACAATCTCTAATAAAATGGTACCTGATATCAATGTGTTTTGCTTTTGAGTGTTGAACGGGGTTGTTTGTGATTGATATAGCACTGTTGTTATCTGCAAGGATAGGAGTCTCCATGAACTTGATGCCATAATCCAACATTTGATTCTGGATCCATAGGACTTGACTGCAGCAGCTTGATGCAGCAAATGTATTCAGCCTCAGCAGTAGAAGTAGACACGCAGGTTTGGTTCTTGCATTGCCAAGACACAAGTCTTTCTCCCAAAAATTGACATCCTCCTGAAGTAGATTTCTTGTCCAAGTTGCAACCAGCATAATCACTATCAGTGTAAGCTTTGAAGGAGAAATCAGAGTTCTTTGGATACCACAACCCAAGCTTTGGTTGTCCTTTAAGGTATCTAAAGATTCTCTTCACAGCTAACATGTGTGATTCCTTTGGTTGACACTGATATCTAGCACATAAACAGACACTAAACATGATGTCAGGTCTGCTAGCTGTGAGATAGAGCAGTGATCCAATCATTGCCCTGTAGAGGTGAACATCCACTGGTTTCCCACTTAAATCACTGTGTAACTTATGAGAAGTGGAGATGGGAGTTTTTGAGGTTGAAACAGACTGCATATCAAACCTTTTTAGCATATCTTGAATGTATTTGGACTGATTCAAGAAAATTCCATTTGTAGTTTGCTTCACTTGCAAGCCTAAGAAGAAGTTCAGTTCTCCCATTGAACTCATCTCAAACTTAGATTGCATCAAACTCTCAAACTCTTTACATAAGGCAGCACTGGATGAACCAAAGATGATGTCATCAACATAGATTTGTACCATCAAAGTATCTTTGCCATCAGATTTCACAAACAGTGTTTTGTCAATAGCTCCCCTCTTATAGCCATTCACTAGGAGATAGTTTGAGAGTGTCTCATACCATGTCCTAGGAGCTTGCTTGAGACCATATAAAGCTTTAATCAACTTGCAGACCCTGTTGGGCTAATGAGGGTCTTCAAAGCCTGGAGGTTGCTTGACATACACATCCTGTTCCAAAAGACCATACAAAAAAGCACATTTAACATCCATTTGAAATACCAGAAAGTTTTTGAATGCAACATAGGCAAGAAATATTCTGATTGCTTCAAGCCTGGCTACAGGAGCAAAAAATTCATCATAGTCAATGCCTTCTTCTTGTTTGTAGCCTTGAGCTACAAGTCTGGTCTTGTTTTTTATTACAATTCCCCTGTCATCCTTCTTGTTTCTGAATACCTATTTAGTTCCAATTGGTTCTTCACCTTCAGGTAAGTCAACCAATTTCCAAACCTTTTGTTTATTGATCTGAAACAGTTCCTCTTGCATTGCCTCTACCCAACTTTCATCTTCCAATGCATCATTGATCTTTGTGGGTACTTCTTGAGATAGATATGCAGCATGGAGGCAAATGTTTGCATCAATAGATTTGCTTCTTGTCAGCACAAGAGCTGACAAGTCTCCAATAATGTTCTACCTTGGATGATTCTTTTCAATTCTTCTATCAGGAAATAGTGGAAATTCATGGCTTCTCCCATTGTGAGGAATATTGAGTTGAGGTAATAACTCAATATTGTTGGTTTGTGATACAGGATCTGAACTTTCAGTTGCTTCATGAGAACTGGGGACTGAATCTGAAATCAGATGCTCAAAACTATACTCATTTGAACCAGCATCAGTTGAGTCATTAGATTCATTGTTCTCAGAATTTACTGAAAAATTATTTTCCGGTTGAATTTCAACCGGAGATTCTACTGCTACAGGATCCGCTTGAACTTCAACCGGAAGTTCAGCCGGATAAACTTCTGCATCAGTAAGAACAATTTCAGAGGTTTTCTTTGAGTTGTTGGGTTTCACAGGCTTGGTGCTGATGGATGAAAAGAAGGTAGGATGCATTTTCAGTTCCTCAGTTCCTTGGTGCTTATCTGCCAGATATCATCATCTGATCTTATGTGATTTTTCTTGTTTTCCTGTTCCTGCACTGTTGAACTCAATGGCTTCTCAATGGTAAAATTGAAAGCAGTGGTTAGTGCATCTATGTCAAATAGCCAGTCTGGTTGAGATACAAAGTTGTTAAGAGATTTCTTATTAAAAGTCACATTAATGGTTTCCTCAACAGTTTTAGTACTTTTATTGTATACTCTGAATGCTTTTGACACACCCGAATATCCAACAAAATATCCTTCATCTGCCTTTTCAGCAAACTTAGGCAACAACCTATTAGTTATCAAAATAGTAACAGGACAACCGAAAGATTTAAAGAAGTAAATGTTAGGTTTTCTACCTCTCCAAAGCTCATAAGCAGTTTTATTTTTACCCTTAACAATCAAAGTCCTATTTTGGACATAGCAGGCAGTGTTTACTGCTTCTGCCCAAAATATCACAGGTAACTTAGAATCTGCTAGCATTGCTCTAGCAGCTTCAATCAATGTCCTATTTCTCCTTTCAGCAACACCATTTTGCTGTGGAGTTCTGGGAGCACTAAATTGCCTAAGGATTCCCTTTTTCTCACAAAATGAGTTCAAAACATGATTTTTAAACTCAGTGCCATTGTCACTTCGGATTGTCCTAACTTTCAGTTTTGCTTGATTTTCTAAAGATACACTTAGTGTTTTCAACAATTCAGCAGTTTCATCTTTTGTTTTTAAGAAAAACACCCATGTATATTTAGAGTAATCATCTATTATGACAAAGCAGTACGATCTTTTCCCTATGCTCATCACTCTTGTTGGACCAAACAAGTCCATATGCAGAAGTTCAAGAGGTTGAGTGATAGAAGACTCAGTTTTGGGCTTGAAAGAGGTCTTGTGTTGCTTACCCTTGAGGCAAGAAACACAGTGTTCAGAACAGTTGAACTGCTTGTTAGGAAGACCCTTAACCAAGCTGAGATTCACTATTCTGTTCATGTTATTGTAGTTAACATGACATAACCTCCTATGCCACAAATCAGACTCATCCACTGAGGCTTTGGATATAAAGCATGCAATTCCAATGGCTGGAGTGGCAGCAGACAGATCCAAAATATATAGTCCTTCTCTCCTAGGTGCTTAGAGCAACAAAAGTTCCTCAGGGATTTTAACACCAGGTTTCAAGACTATGGCCTCTTTCTCAGTAAACATCAAATTCAAATTCTTGTCACACATTTGTGAGACACTAAGTAAATTGAAATTTAATGTGTCAACAAAGTTTACCTTGTCAAAGGTAAGCATCCCATTACTGATAGCACCTTGTGCAGTAATGTGTCCTTTTGCACTCCCAAAGGCTATAGGACCTCCATTTATGTTTTTGGGGTTTTCCAATACATGCTTATTTCCTGTCATGTGGCAAGTGCATCCACTATCAACTACCCATAGGCTCTGTTGGCCTTTATTATGCACCTACACATAAAGGAAATTAATTAATATCTAAAGGGAACCCAAGCCTTTGAGGTCTTGGGCTTGCCAGAAGCATCATAGTACTTGTATTCTTTAAGTACTAAAGTATTTAATATTGGATCCTCATTCAACAGGTCATATTGGTCAATATTCAAGTGTTCAGACTGTGCACTAGATTGACATTGCCTATCAGTTTTGCTAAGCTTTCTTTCAGCAATTTTCCTCTCTCTATGTTCCCTATACTTCTTTTGTTTGTTGGTCAAAACCTTTGGCAGCTCACTGGGTGAGGTGTAGGTCTGATCAACTCTAGTCACTGGTGAGATTCTAGCGTTAAGGTTTGAAAATTTGTTGGTTTGGCTAGATCTCTCACTATAGAATGCAGCAGTTGCACTTCCATTTGAGTTAGAAGGAACTTTCGGTTGAGAGTTTTGCTTGTTTTTCACAAAATTTTCTCTAGAGAAGATCTTTCCTCTAGATAGGTTTCTCCTATCTTGGCCTTCAAAATGGTCATACTCATCAGTGAACTGAACCCTGGGTCGTTGTCTAGGTGCAGTAACTGATCTGAGTGTTTTGGAGATTTCCGGTTGAACTTCTCTTCCGGTTGAATATTTTCCCGGTTGAAGTTCAGCCGGAACTCTGTTTGATTTTAAGACTGAAAAACTTCCATTTTTGCTGTTCCCAATTAAAATTTTGTTTGACTCAGTATCAAAATACTTCATTGTGTTACTTCTTACAGGTGAGATTCTACCTGTAGATCTTTTCTGAGTAAAAACATTTTTGGGTTTTAACAATTTGACCTTTGCTTAATGGATTGAATTTGCATGTTGCAGCCATGTGTCCTTTTTCACCACAGAAAACACATTCAAACATTTTTCTTTGGTAAGAATCTGTGTTTTTGGTTATTTTTTCATTAGTGACCTGGTGGTAAATAAGCTTACCCATTCTTTCAGTTTCACTTGGTTTTGGCTGCTCAGGAAGTTTGCCTCCAACTTTTGAGTCTTTTGGCTCATAAATAGTTGGTGGTGGAAAAGCAACTTTTGGTTTTAAAACCTTGGATTGGTCAACAGATGCTGAAGTGCTAGCATCTTTGACTTCACAGTTTGAAGATGATTCAACAGATTTTGATTCAGATGAGGAAAGTGCATTGCTGTCAACAATTAGACTCACATTGCACTCCTTCTGAAGTGCTTGGATTGGAGCAATAACAGGTGATTATTCCTTGGGTGGTTCAACATTGTTGTACCCAATACCTGTTTTCCTATGCATTACCCCATTCCAAAGTTTCTCAGCTTTCTTGTTAGCTGTTTGGAATTTGTCACAGGTGAACAAGGCATCTTTTAGCTTAATTTCAAGAACATCATTTTCTGCTTTTGCATCTTTTGTTTCTTGTCTTGAAATAGTTAGCTTGTTCAACAAATCCTCTAATTGTGTTTCCAAAATGGAGTTAGTTTGCTTCAAAACATCAAATTCTTTGTTTAAATTTCAATTTTCGTGATGTATGCAGTTTCAGTTTTCTTAAAGCAATTCTTTAACTCATTCAAGTTAGAAATTTCATCAATCAGATCGGTGTTATGTTTCCTGTATTTTGACACTTGTTCTATGCAGGCAGGACTGCACAGATTTTCCAAAACTTTTTTAGGAATTTCATTTACCTGTTCAGTTGAATCTTCTTTAGCCATCAAAGCATGGTTGATTGGCTCAAACTCAGTGATAAAGTCATCCCACTCATAGCATTCAGTCTGGTTAGCTACAGCTGCCACCACATTTTGATTTCCAAGTGGTTTTGGTTGAGTTGGCTGTTGGTTGCTGTTGCTGTTGTTGTTGTGTTGACTGCTGCTATTGTTGCTTCCATGATTCGATCTCAGTTGTCCATTGTTGTTATTGTTCTGTCCATCTCTCCTTGGCTGCTTGCATTCCCTGGCAAAAT
Organism: Deinandra increscens subsp. villosa; assembly: GCA_039602395.1. Classification (NCBI taxonomy): domain Eukaryota; kingdom Viridiplantae; phylum Streptophyta; class Magnoliopsida; order Asterales; family Asteraceae; genus Deinandra; species Deinandra increscens. Next base: position 54,658,734 of record JBCNJP010000009.1, on the reverse strand, counting down.
GACCAAGTTGGTGACATTTATAACATTTAGCTTTAGATTTATCTAATCCAATTGATGATCCCTTTGACCCTTTATAAGTTCTTCCAGTTCTTTTATAAAATCTTTGGGCCCTTACAGAAACCATAGCTAATTGAGTTAAAATGTCCATCTCTTCTAGATCATCTGCCCCTATGCATTCCAAGTCTTCATGTGTGAAGCCTTGAGATGAGTCAGTTGCCACATAGGCAGAGTGAGAGTTGTCAAACAGTGTTGAAGAACTCTCTGAGCCTTTAGGTGACTCAATGAAACTGACTGAGGGTGAGTAATATTGAGATGAATTTGAGATCTTTTGAAAATCAGTTGTAACCAAAGCAGCGGTTTGCAACTGTGGTGATGCTTCAGGAAAGTTGTTTTGCTTAAAATTAAGCTCCATTTCATAAGCACTAAGGACTCCATGGAGTTCACTTAGTTTAAGCTTTTTGAGATCCTTGCACTCTCTGATGCTGACTGTGTAGACAGTCCAAGCTGGAGGTAATGATCTCAAAAACTTCCTGTTGGCATCAGCCTGTTCAGTTTTTACTTCTACCTTTTGCAATTCATCAAGAAGTGAAACAAATCTAAGATACTGGTTGGTCATAGATTCACCAGTTTTGTAAGTAAAGTTTTCATATCTTTGTTTCAAAACATCTTTCTTGTTTTCCTTAACTTCACTAGACCCTTCATACATTTCACTGAGAGCATTCCACAAGCCATGTGCTGTCTTATATCCCTTGAACCCTACAAGTATAGAGTTGGGTAATGCAGCCCGGAGTGTCCAGTAGGCCTTGTGATCATATTCAAGTTCAGTATAATCAGCTTCAACATATTTGTCTAGTGGTTTTGGTATTTGCACTTGGGCATCGTCAGCAGATTGAACAGTTGGATTGTAAGGACCTACAGTCAACCTGTTCCAAATGCGTCTGTCTAGGCTTCTAACAAAACCTTCCATCCTGAGTTTCCAAGTATCAAAGTCATCAGGAGTGAAAATTGGTGGTTTGTTAGAGCTACCATTAAGTGAACCAAGAGTTAAATCAGTCATTGTGAAAAACAGTTTTGTAAAATAGAAAAAGCTTAAAAATTAAGTAAGCAAGTAAAGTTTCAACTTTGAAGCACTAGAAGTCTCCAAAGTAGAGAGCCAAAGCTCTGATACCAATTGTAGGATCGTTATGAGTCAAAGTTAAACTTAAACAAAGCCCTTTACTTGCAAATATAACCCTGCGGAATTAAGTTATATTTCACTTAACTTAAACAAAGTCGAATTCTTGTATAATGTAAATGCTTGATTTGCAGAATAGTAGTAACAACAAAGTATCAAATACTCGGCACTATTTGCATTAACTCAAAGCTACACTATTACAAGTGATAACCACGCTATGCAAACTAAGAGGTAACAAGTTATATATAGTGCAGATGAGATCAATCACAGCCATTGATCTCATGCGATCTAATCTAGATCGTACATTACAAAGTCAAATCTAAGCTACCAATAGAATAAACTTCGACATTTGAAATGACTTGCGTGTTGACAGCAACAATCTACTTTAGGAGAGCGGCTTGAGCAGATATAGAAGCATACGAGAAGCTTTTGCAGGATGGGACTACTGAAAAGACATCTCAGGAAAAGTCAGGTTGAACACATTATCTGATGGATAATCGAGTTCACCCAGAATATTCACTAAGTGACAAAACTGCTTCTTTCCGCTTGAACTTGCAGTTCCGCTTGAAGTGGTAGTTCCGCTTCAACTTCAACCGGAATTGACAAAACTGAAGTTCAGCCGGAATTCTTCAGAACTTGAAGTTCCTTACAAGATTTTGAGGTTGAATTGCCATGGCTAGATTCAGGTCACGTTCCTACTTACATTTGTGTTCCTCAACCATATTTTTATAGCAAGGTTATGTTGTTCAATCCACGTAATGCGGTTGTTATTGAGCCTAATACTTTGCTTTTGGACCCCATGCCTACTAATTTTGATCAAGCCAATGCTAAATTTTACAACCCATGTTCCTAAATTGTTTGTTTTGGCTAATGATCTAGTCCCACGTGACCCATATACCACACTTACTTTTGATTATATTCAGCTGAATTCTATATAGCAGATTCGTATGGTCGAGCGTACAAGTTATGATGTTGTTGCTTCTTCTATGTGCAAACATCCGAATATAAGGTGGCTTGGTAGTGGTTCCGTAGTTAATAACATCAGATCTGCCCAATTACATATGCCTGATTCACTAGTTAATCACTCGTTTGCATGGAAATCGGCCATAATCATTCCGCTGGCTCGAGATGTCACTGGTCAAGATGAACGTGTATTGCGCCTGGATACAAATATTAAGGTTCTTATTATTGTCTTCAAGAGGCCTTGCACACTTGCAAATGCGGGTTCGGCTCAACGACTTCGAGCCACTGCTGCTTCATTTCTTGTTGAGCTGACTGGTATTAATGACAAAGGTGGTTTGACATTCACTACTAAGTTGCATGTGGCTTCAAATGTGTCCTTGGGCCAAAAAGTGTTAGAACATGATTGTTTTCTTAAAGTGCCACCTTCCTTGGTATATAAATTTAAGTTGGTCCGTCACCTTATTGATGCCATATTTAAAGTTAGTGCAAAAAATATTCCATCAGGCCTAAATCATATCCTAGGGGCGTGTAGAGACCTAGAAAATATAAGGCTTTCGCATTAGATATTTTTTGGGCTTGTTGATAATTGTAATTGGGCTAATTTTAGTGGGTTGATGTGGTCCGGTCATGTATTAGGGCTTATGGACCGAATTTTGGTAATTAGTGGTGGCTTGTTTAGCAAGTTGAGTCATCACTATATAAGGAACATGTAAATCACTAGTTTAGGGTTGTTGGTTTTGTGTTTTGAGCAAGGTGTAATCAAAATTCTCTAGAGGAGAATTTCGAATTCTTCAAGTGTAGTGCAACTAGATCTAATTAAGTATTCTACGATTATGGTTTGTGTTTCATAGTGTTTTCTTCGTTTATTTACTATATTAATCGTCGCTTCTTGAATCCTCTATTAACATCGGATTCCGCACATTTGTTATTAGACACTGATATCATGTGAGGGAATTCTTGATACTTACAATTGGTATCAGAGCCAAGAGATGCAAGTTTTGTGGCTCTCGCTATATCGGATTCAAGTTTTTGTGACTTACGGTTTGAGTTTTCCTTGTTTCTTTTCAGTTTTTAGCGCAAAATCGGAGTTTTTGTGCAGGTTACAAGAGTTTTAGAAGCTTGAAGCCCGTGTTCCATAAGCCATTCGATCGAAATTTGTGGCTTTGTCCCTCATTCGATCGAAATACATAGCTTTTCGATCCAAAGTTGTACTTTTCGATCGGCTTTTCGATCGAGGTACACTTTTCGATCACCCATTTTCGACCAGGTTCTGTGGCTTTGACCCAATATGACCTGATCGAAAAGGTACTTTTCGATCTGTATAGACTTTCCGATCGAGCCGAAACTCTGCCCGATCGAAAAACATACTTTTCGATTCTGCTATCCGATCGAGAACCACTTCTCGATCAACCCTTCCTCTGATCGAAAACCCACCTTTTCGATTCAACACCCTTCCAGCCGAAAACCCACTTTTCGATCACAAATCACTTTTTGATTCCGGATCACCGACCGAAAACCCCTTTTCGATTGACCTTTGTTCGATCGAAAAGTACTTTCCGATCCAAGCTTTCCAACCGAAAACCCCTTTTCGATTGACCTTTGTTCGATCGAAAAGCACTTTCCGATCTAAGCTTTCCAACTGAAAACCCCTTTTCGACTCTTTGTTTTATTCCTCACCACGGCTTTTGATATGTCAAGTTTGTCCAGCGCTACTTTGGAAATGGATGCTAAGATTGGAACCAATGCCAGACCCCCTCGTCTGATGTCTGGGAAAGATTTCATGAGCTGGAAATACCGATTTGTGAACTACATCAACTATAACGATCCTAAGATCATGCGATCAGTTGAAGTGGGTGACTATTTCCTAAGACAACTCCTCCAGCTAGTAAGGCGGGTCAACCCAAAGAAAAGTCAGACTGGACTGATGATGACTAGGAAAAGATTGAACGTGACAGGAAGGCTCTGGCGGCATTGAACATGGCCTTATCCCCCAAGGTTGCTGAAGCTTTCAAGGAGTATAAATCCGCTAAAACACTCTGGGATGCTCTTGTTTCTGCATATGAAGGAAATGATTATATGAAAGAATCTCAGAGGGAAAATCTCAGAGAGAAGTTCATTGAGTTTAACTATGTCCCTGGTGAAAACATAGAGACCCAACTACAGCGATTCATCAAGATTGTGACAGCTATGAAGGATGCAGGGGTTACTTACACTCAGGCTGAGGTGAATAAGAAGCTGGTGAACTCCCTTCCACCAAACTGGGACAGCACCATCGAGTTAATCGAGAAGACTGTGGAAATGGGAACATCACCATTGAGTGAGCTCATGTCAACTATTAGAGCTTATGAAGAAAAGAAGCAGAAGAGAGCGAAAAAGTTGGGAAATGGTGCTCTAATGAACCAAGTAAACCAAGCTTTTATCTCTCAATTAGCCACTTGTCCAAGCAATTCAATCACTAATCAGACGGCGTTTATGTCACAAACCCCTGGGGCTAGCTCATCTGGTTCATCCAACCTTATTTCTCTAGATCTAAACAATCTAACCAGAGATCCTAGCTTTTCTCCTGGTGTAGGTATCATGAGTTTCTATCAAGCACTCGTTGCAGGTTCTCTTCTACCCACCGATTTGACTCCTGATGAGGTGACTCAAGTCAATACTGAAGATCAGGAGCAAATGGATATTTCCTATCATATGGGGATGTCTGCCTTAAGGGAAAAGCAGTTTATGGCTAAGACGGGGAAGAAGGAATGGAATGGCGAGAAAGGGATCAAGCTGAGTTTCAACAAGGAAAACTTACGATGCTATGATTGCAACGAGTATGGGCACTATGCCAGAGAGTGCACCAAGCCGAAGGTGGACAGGGATGATGAGAGGAAGGAAGCTATGAAGAAGGAGGTTGCAAAAAATGATAGTGCACTGGTGGTACAACACACACCAGGATATGATTGTACTACTCAAGTGGAAGATCTGAGCTTGACACTTGATCATGTGGCACTCCTGGTTGAAGAAGAAGCAGAGAAGGAAGTTGTGGAAACCATTCATCATGCTTTCATGGCCAACATTACTCCAGTTTCCGATGCCAGCTCAAGCAGTCATGAGGTATGTTCAAATTCTAAATGTCAATATGTGCTTAAAAAATGTAAAGAATAGGAAAGTAAGTTTGTTAATGAAACCCTAAATCACGAATCAACTGCTAGAGACCTAAGGGAGTATAAAGATAAGACCAAAATATTTAGAGAGAAACTAGAAGCTGTTAAGTTAGATGTTAAGAATCTTCAAACTCAGGTGAGTGATAAAAGTACATATCTTAAACTTGCTAACTCTAAAGTTGAAACTTTAACCAAAGAAGTAGAGGAACTTAAAGCCAACCTAGGAACATCACAAAACAAAATTGAGCGTAATGACAAAATTGTCTCTGAAATGTTGAAGGCTAGTTCCCTATTTTACAACACTGATGCGAGAATGCGGCATGTTAAAGCCAACCCGGGTTTGGGTCTCAGTACTGATGAAAAGGATGAAAAATCCACACACACTGTCCCGATGCCATTGATTAATGAAATGATCTCTGATCATGAAACCTCAAAGACCACATTAGAGGTTAAGGCTGAAATAGATAGGAAATTTGCTGCTTGTCCTATTAAAATCTCTGCTCCTATTTCTAACACTACTGACAATTCTACTTGTTGTGTAGATAAAGGTAATAAAGAAGCATGGGTAACGGATTTAAAGGAGTGTCCCAAGATTTCAAAGTCCTCAAATTATAATGCTTTTTATAAAAACTTTGATTGGGAAAAACTTGAATCGTCTGTTGAGTCTGTGTCACAAACTTCGGAGTCTGTTTTGTTTGATAAAATTTCTGTGTGTGGTACTTTTAACATTGGCAAGTGTGATGTGAAACCATTGAAACCACTAAGAACTGTTAAAATATTGAGACGAGGTAAGGGACCACAGGTTGCTGGTCCCAAACCCTCAACTGATGGTGTGAAAGTTTGTGAAAATAAGAATGATAATGTTATCCAAAATATGCAGAAAGTACGGGACACCAGATCTCATGACTTTGTCCCGTACCCAGAAGTTAATTCTGCATATGACCAGTTTAAGCCGATACAGCGGGAGTACATCTTGACCACTAAGCCAAATGGTAAAACCCATTGGATACACAAAAATTGTTCAAAACCAACTTGGATATCCATTGGGCATCACCAACCACAGACTCCCGCGTATCTCAAGAAGCAGTCTTGCCATGTTTTTGGTAAACATGGCCACTTGGCAAGAAACTGCTTGCACCGTCTATATGAACCCTTCTATCCTAAGAGGGTTCAGCAGAAGCCTGTCCCAATGGGCTAAACGCATGTTGGCCCGAAACAAAAGTCTGCACCTTCAAATGTCAAGATGTAGAATCCAGTACCCCAACAATCACGGGTACATAAAGTGATTCAAAAGCCCAAGGCACCTCAGCCGAAAACAAAAAGTGATTTAAAAAAGGGCAAAGTGGGTCTGATTTTTCAAAAATCAGTGAAGGCTGTCAATCCTCTTAACTCTATTTGGATTCCAAAATCTGTTGGATCCTTAGAATCTGTTTCACGCCCAAAGCAGGCCAAGTTTCCTAAACCACCCATTCATCCAAAACCAATTGGATTGTCAAAATCATTTGGCTGGCGGAAGGATGAAAGGTGGCATGTACCAAAAGTGGTGAATTTGTCTTTTAAGCCTACTAGGGTGTATAAAAAACACTCCAAACAATTTCAAGAGGTTCAATTTCAAAATCAAATCAAAAACAAATTTCACCAAAAAGACCCGAGGTACTTGGGAAAGTGATGCGTTGCATTTTGGATATATTTATATTATCAAATTCCCGCATTTTTAATCAAGTTTTGATTATGTTTTATTGGATTTTGGTGCTTAATTGTGAAATTTATGAAAAACAGGTTTTGATCGGGTCGTTTGTTGATTTTGGTTGGAATCAAGGAAGTGGAGGCTTGGTGGTGAGCTACCGGTCCGATTGTCTCAGCTGATTTCAATTGGACCAATTTTAACGAGGGTTAAGCTTTCCTCGTTTGCCGAACCGGATGACACCTTTCCAAGGTGACACTTTTAACATGACGCGATCACCCTTTTTAAAGGATAAGGGTTTTGCGACGATTGTCGGCAGATAAATCTCAATAGTCTGATAAAAGAATGAGGATTGACAAACGGATAAACGAGGTTTTGAGTATGAAGGTTTCTGGACAAGTCAGGATTTCTCATGAATGGGCTCTACCAGGATTTTCATGCAGTTCAAATTACAATTATGTGTGCACCCACAATTGTGATTTGCCTTACATGATAAGCCTAAGCTTTGCTCATACTTGAGTTTTCAGTTTGTCGGAAAATGAAATGTGTCGGGGACAAGATGGCTTATGGAAAAGTTTAGATTGATTCGCTACCGGACGGGATCTAATGATAACAATAATGGAAATGCGGTTTGGCTCCAGTCTATTGATCTTGCAGTCTAAGATCTTAATAGGTTCTAGCCAAGATGGGTGTGTAGGCCATTGGTCCAATCCGTTCCAGGATCTCAAGGGACCGATGAGGTTTAAGCATGCCTAACTTTCCAGGCCTAGTTACCTCCGTCTGAGACAGAATCCATTATAAGGTTTTGAACCCCCTTATAGATTCTAAGGGTTTGCGTCGAGTGTTAACGTAGTTCTCCTGGAGATTACTTATGGCTTTCAGAAATTGAAAGGTCTCCTTAGTAGTTTCATGAACTATCACTGGACCAGTCAGATGACTGTTACTGGCTTCAGTCCAGCGAAGGGGCGAATGAAGCTTTCTTCCATACAAGCCTTCGAAAATGGGCGGCTTGAATATTCGAGCGAAATCTATCGCAATAAGGAAACTCGGCGAGTGGAAAATGGTTGTCTCAACCATTGCCTAGGTTTGTCTTGCGTGATGACAATCTGTCACATAACTACGCAACGTACCTTTATAAGGTCTGGATTTTTCCTTTTGATTTGGTCATCAGTATAACTCTTTCATACATACATTTTGTTGGATCCATGGGTGGATGGAATATCTTGATTTGTGGGCTTCATCAAACACTAGCCTTCTCAAGTCTCTAAGGCTAGGTACCCGTAGTCTATTCAAAAAGCTCATGGTTCCATCAGGCTTTTCAATCAGTTGTTTCTCCATGTCATGCAGGCATTCATTTTCAGATTCACAGGCTTAAGAGCTTCGATTTGAGCGTCACGAACTTGTGACGTGAGATTCGAGCGTATGGTCATACCTAGTGCTCGAACACGACGCGGTTTGGCATGTTCCTTCCTGCTTAAAGCATCAGCTACCACGTTAGCCCTGCCCCGGGTGATAACGAATCTCACATCCGTAATCGTTAAGCAGTTCAACCATCGTCGTTGTCTCATGTTTAGCTCTTTTTGGTTAAAGATGTGCGGGAGGCTCTTGTGATCGGTGAATATAACGCACCGAGTCCCATAGAGGTAGTGCCTCCATATTTTGAGGGCAAGGACAACGTCAACGACTCTAAGTTCTAAGTCGTGAGTTATGTAATTCTTCTCATGAATCTTCAGTTTTCGAGAGGCGTAAGCGATGACTTTCTCACGCTGCATCAGTACGCAACCCAAGCCTTGATGCGGAGCATCACAGTATACAACGAAATCGCCAGTTCTGTCTGGTAAGGATAGGATTGGGGCGTTGCAAGGTTTTTGCTTCAACAACTGGAAAGCAGTTTCAGTTTTATCATCCCAGATGTACTTCTTATCTTTCTGAGTCAGGGTGGTAAGAGGCTGGGCTATCAAAAAAAATTCAATGAATCGGCGGTAATAGCCAGCGAGACCTAAGAATTGTCGAATCTTGATTGGGGTCTTAAGAGTACTATAACCTTTGATTGTTTCAATTTTAGACGGACCAACGTGAATATCTTGGTCGTTGATCACCTGACCCAAAAAGTGTACATCGCGAATCCAAAAGTCACATTTGGAGAATTTCGTGTACAGTTCTTCCTTCTTCAACAGTTCTAAGATAGTGTTCTTCGCGTTCTTTCTTATTACGCGAGTAGATAAGAATATCTTTAATGAACACGATAACAAATTTGTCCAAGTATGGTTTGCACACGCGATTCATTAAGTCCATGAATACGGCCGGTGTGTTAGTCAAACCAAATGGCATAACGAGGAACTCGTAATGACAATAGCGTGTTCTAAACGATGTCCTTGAGACATCTTCATCGCTAACTCGGAGTTGATGGTTCCCCGACCTTAGATCGACCTTTGAATAGAACATGATCCTTGAAGTTGATCAAATAAATCATCGATCCTTGGAAGCGAGTAACGGTTCTTCATAGTCTGTCTGTTCGACTCTCGGTAGTCGATACACATCCTGAACGTTCCATCTTTATTCTTTACGAATAACACGGGAGCACCCCATGGGGAGTGGCTTGGACGAATAAAGCCCTTATCTAGCAACTCTTGTAGTTGGCTAGATAACTTTTGCGTTTCCGACGGTGCCAGTCAGTAAGGGGACCTGGCAACGGGGGCGGCTCCGGGTGTTAGGTCAATGCGAAACTCCACCTGTCGTGTTGAAGGTAGGCCTGGAAAGTCTTCTGGAAAGACTTCCGGGTATTCACAGACAACAGGAACGTCTTTGATACGCTTCTCCTTCAGTTTCCTCTCAGTGACATGAGTTAGAATGGCATGGAATCCTTTGTGGAGGAATTTCTATGCCTTAATACAAGACATGATATCTAGTTCGACTCCACTTTTATTGTCTTGTACGCTCAGAGTGTTGCCGTCCACTAACGGTACTCTAGCCATTTTCTCATGACACATAATTTCTGCATGGTTCTTTGCTAAACAATCCATTCCAATGACTACATTGAAACTTCCTAAATCAACGGGCATTAAGTCGATGCTGAAAGAATGGTCAGCGGGTAGTCTAGGTAGATTACTCTGGTTTCTATCAAATCTCCATTTGCTAATTCCATTGCAAACTTAGCGTCTAGGGCAACAGGAGTGATGCCAAGTAATTGACTAAAATCGGTAGACACAAAGCTTCTATCGACACTAGTACCGAATAAAACAGAGATATGATGGCTATCTAGCAGAAACGTATCCATTACCGGGTTGGGGTCACGACGAGCGTCTCCAGCGTTGATCACGGAAGCTCTTCCTCTGGCATGGTTAGCATCTTGATTCTTCGCCTTCGGGCATTCCTTTTTGTAATGGCCAATTTCCCAGCAACCGTAGCAAGTGCGATTTGGGCAATCGCGTGCTACATGTCTTTTATCCCTGTAGATGTTATAGTAGGCATTACCACGATCGAGAGCGTGGTGTAGGTTGCATTGGAGCATAGGGGTGTTGTACCGGTGTAACCGGTCCTTCGGACAGGGTGAACAGTTCACAGGACCTCTAAAAGGTGTAGGCTTTAATTCATAAAGTCCTTTTATGAATATCAGGAGGGCTTACAATGTTAAGTTAAAACATTGGACACAATTTGGTGAAATTGTAGTCTGGCGTTATCTAACCTTGGTTAATTTGCTCTTAGCGCGCGCACCATTGTCCGCGTGACGTTGGGTTGCAGTAATAGAGACGATTTTTGCAATGCGTTGAGCAATCGATTTGTCGATCTCAACAGCACTCAAGGGCGGAGGAGGTGAAGTGTTTCCGTTGGCTCGGCGTCTAGGCGAAATACTTTCGCTTTAAGTTATTAATGCCAACATAAAGGAAAGTCTAGATTATATGTGAATGGGGTTATTACATGCGCGAGAATAACTATCACGACATACATCCATGATACCCAAAACATGACGCGCGCAAGCACGACCAAGAAACAGGAAGTAGAGGGGAACATCATACGCGTATAAGCGACATGATAAAAACGATATAACGACAGCAACAGTGATGACATCAATCCTAAAGGTGGAAATGATAATCATAATGCTAGTTTCCGTTACCACCATATTAACTGGTAGAATATACGATAGTCAGAAGAGGATAAGTCTTCATTCTGGGTTCGCAGTCCCATTGCAACAAAATATGTAAATATTTTTTTATTGCAAAAATGAGGGATCAAAAGTCTAGATTCTAAATCAAGCCATCTAGAGTGGCGGGGATCCAGAGGGCATAGTTAAGGTGGTGGTGATCTGAGCAGTGAGGTTTATGTAACTGAACACTCGCCCAGAGAATTCCTCTACGTAAGCGACTCTCGTCTGGAGGGACTCGTTGGCCAACCGCAGATCGGTGTTGTCCATGTTGACACCACTCATGTGAGCGTGTAGTGACTCCATAGCACCCAATGTGGCAGTCCGGTGATGCTCCACGACGGCTAGACGGGTCTCTAGTGCCTCTAGATTTGTCCAGGTGGGGATTCTAGTGATCTCATCGTTGATCACCCCAAGGCCTGCTCGTGATATCGTAGGTATGTCACCAGTAGCAGTGGTCGCACCGTCAGCGGCAATGGTGGAAATTAGGTGATTCGAGGAGTTGTCTGAGAGGCGGGGTCACAATGGTTTCAGAAAGCTCGATGGTAATGAGGACTGTCGGATATTACCGACTGTGAGAATGTCCTGCACTAGGCTGGACAATTCATGGTCCTCAGGGGAAGGCGTGTACTCAGGTACGACTGTGACTTTTCCAGAGGAATCAGATATGCAGATGACCTCTTTGGAAGTCATCTCTACGATAATATTTCATGAGAGAACATAGTTGGTAACACGATAGCAACATCTAGAATAAAACGTATAAATGTACAAGTTGTAGTAATAATAACTCATATATATATATATATATATATAGCATAAGTTAACATAACTAATATGATAAGGAATTGGTCTTGCGTGCAAACGGCAGCTTCGGAGCGGGTTATAGTCCAGGTTTGTTTGTTTTTTTTTTATTTGATTAACCTAGTTCGCTATAACCACGGCTCTGATACCAATCTGTCACACCCCGGTCAACGGATTTGGGTGTGAGCGAGACGGAATCATAGTCGCAGATATACAGAATAACTTCTACTAAATTCAAACATCATTTAAAACATTATACCATTTATGTTGCAGCGGAAAGTTGTGGTGAAATGATAATGTCTTACATTTGAATAAAAGTCTTAGTTTGATATTGAAATCATAAATCAGTTTATGTAAGATAGGTCAGGACTACGACTCCGGTGACGCAGGGTCGAAAGTTACAGTGAAGCCCCATTTGCACGTCTTCCATGATAAGCTTAGATACCTGAGAAATCATGAGTTTTAAAAGGTCAACATAAAGTTGGTGAGGTTCACAGGTTTATGATTCTATGGTAAGTTTGTAAAAACAGTTTACAATGTGTTGGAATAACAGTTTACGGCATGTTGGGATAACAGTTTACAGCATACTTAAATGTTACGTTGGTTTACTGTCGTGGTTGTAAGATCCTACCATGAACCTCAAATTCGAATACTAACGGATTACCCACTCATAGCATTCTATCCCAAGAATACCGAACAGGCAAGAATAACTGACGTGTACCCCTTGACAATATACGAAGTCAGGATTGGAGCTACCAATCTGGGCAGGGTTGTCAACCCAAATAGATCTATTCACTAGTTATCGTTTCGAGCAGAACTAATCGAATTCAATTAATAGTGGGATTCAGTTGTACTAACGTTGATAACGATAAAGTACCAGTTGTTTGGGATACAGAATGGAACATGTAGTCATACGGCTAACAGGTAAACCATAACATTAAGTAAAAAGCATTTTATCAGTTCATGATTTCTCCCCCATAAGTATAAAACAGTTGTAAAGAAAAGGGGCCGTGAAACTCACTTGATTCAGTGATGATGATGGATTACCGAGTGGCAACTAGCAGGTAAAGTCCTAATAAAACATAAGACAATATGCATAAGGGTCCACATAATCATTTGAGTAACGAACGTTACCCAAATGATACCGGTCAAGTCTTGACGTATAATCCCGTTTGTAGCGTTTGGAAACCCGTTAGTTAATCAGTTTACAAAATCAGTAAATGCAAACGTTCACGTTTAAAGGCATTTAATGTAAATTGAATATAAGAAATGAACATGCGATAACGCATCATGAAGACCAGTTCAATCAAGTTTTGAACATTGTTTTAAATAATAATATTTATTATTATTTTTAGGTTCGCTCGATCGATTGTATATTTAATCGTGTCAAGTTATAATATATAACTAAGGCTCATAGTTATTATGAAATAATTATTCTAACTTGTCGGAATAATTTATCAAATTATTACAAGTTAACGATTTAATGAATAAACACAAGTAAGTTAAATATTAAAGGTTATTTTAATATTAAACTCATGTTTAGAAAAATTAGGGTTTTAAGTTAATATGAATATAATTATTATTAAAATAATTAT
>JBCNJP010000009.1:54601241-54644727 GCA_039602395.1 Deinandra increscens subsp. villosa | reverse complement strand
TAAAAATACTTTGAACTAGTTTGACTTATTATAATTCACGTCATATTTCAAAAGTATAAAAATTTTAAAATTTTAAAATATACCTTGAAAGTTGAAACGGTTTATTCTTATTCACTATTCCATTTCCCAGAAAAATTATAAATTTTAAATCTTTTGGATGTTTATTAGTTTTATACTTATATAGATTTGTATTTTTTACTATAATATTTTGAGTTTTTATTAGTTTTGAAAATAAAATTAAAACATGTGTTTTTGTTTCACTTTAAAATGAGTTTATTCGGATTTGATTCGTATTCGATTCGAATTCGAAATCTGAATACGAATCGAAACGAACTTTGAATTGGATTTTCTACTCCGAATTCGAATTCGATTCGATTCGACGAATCTATTTCGAATTCGAATCGAATTTCGAATCCAGGTTTTAAAAGTTGAAATTCGAATAATTCGATTCGAATTACTCGAGTATTTGAAATTCGATTCGTTGAACACCCCTAGTGTCAAAGTGTTAACCTCTCAAAGCTCAAGGGGCAATGTGTAATTTTTTTTTAAAAAAAAGGAGAGGAGGTAAAGAATCGATCGGTTCCTCCCTCCCCTCACTTGTCTCCTTTCTTCCTCCTCTTTCCAAACCCTAATCCCCTTCTCCTTCACCGCCGATCACCACCAACTGCTGCCACCACAGTCATCGCCACCCCCACGCGACCTCACCAACACCTCCCACATCGGAAACCACCCCCAAAAGAGAAAGCCGGGTAGGTGCCTTAATTTTTGTGTTTCTTGGTTGGGACGGGTAAGAAATTGTGTTTGCAGGTGATTGTGATTGAAATCGAGTGTAAAAACATTCGTATATGGTCTATTGCTTTGAGTTGCAGGTTTGTTGCGAAGAAGAAGGCTTTTCGATTAGTCCCAAACCCTTTCCAATCAAAAATCTCGGGAATACATGGGTTTCCGATCGGGCCAGAGACTTTTAATCAAAGTATTGGGCTTTTCGATTGGAGCCTAACTTTTCGATCAGGAGCTTATGCTTCTCGATCGTTGTTCTCGGAAACAGAGACTTTTCGATCTAGGGCTTCCGGTAACCAACAGCTTTTCAATCAGAAGGATGATTTTCAATCGAAAACCTAGTTTTTCGATCGAAAATGTACCTGATGACGTGTTTTAAATTGTTTTCTTCTATTTTTAAGCCGTTATGCTGCCCATATTTCGAGAAATTTCTTATGACTAATAAATTGCTGTTTGTTTTGGTTTATCTGTTTCTATGATTGCAGGGATTTAGAGTTTGTTAAGGATCATAACACTGTGGCGTATCTGCTGGATCCGCCTACTGAATACAAAGAGAAATACAAGGCAATGATCGAGGGTTTAAAGAAATGCTGCCTGCATTATGCACTCACTGCCAATCCAGTCATTTGCAAGAGGATGCAGCAAGATTTTTGGAAAAAGGCATTTGTTTCGGATGATGAGAAGCAGATCATTGCAGAAATCCAGAAAACAGGTATAATAATGACTGAGAAAAACTTCAGTCAGGCTCTCAGATTAAAGGATTATGCCAATGATCCTATTGCACTGGATAAAGAAACTGTAACCCAATGTTTGAAGGAAATGGGATATCACACTGAGTCTCCGCCAACAATGAAAGCTCTCAATCTGTCCTACTGGAGGAAGCTGGCACACTATTTGCAAAAGTGTGTCATTGCAAAGAAGAGTTCTACAGATCAACTCAATCTGGTGCATACTCAAGCTATGGTGGCACTGGTCAGAGGATTGAGATTTAACTAGTAAAAAATGATCTTTGAAGACATCAAAGCAGTGATAAAAAGAGATAAGAAGTTCGCTGCAGTTCCAAGATTTATATAACTGGCTCTGGATTCCAGATACCCAAATCTGAGGAAGTCGGGTGATACTCATGATACAAAATCAATGGGGATTGAGGTACTTCCAATGATAAACCCTAAGAAAAAGCTGACTGATAAAGTCCCATTTGGAAACAAATTTGGAGATTTTGCTGAAATAGCCAAGGAGGATGCCCCACCTCACAGGAATGCAGTGATTGAAAAAGAGCACAACGTGCCTGCTTAACAAAGGCATGTTACAGAAATCTCAGATAGTGATGATTGGGAAGATTTTGACTTGGAAGATGTGCAAATTGGAGCCTTACAATTTGATGATAATATTAACTATGACACATATCATGATGATGTTGAAGTCAAGGAAGAAGAAGAGACAAAGACTGTTGAGGTACCATTGACAAGAAAACGGAAAGCTACAAAGGATCCTCCCCTCAGTACGTCTGTTATAGATGATCTGACTGAGAAGGTTAAGGTTGCCACACAACACCTTACCGAAGCTTTAAATGACCCAAGAAGGAGACGATTAGACCCTAGAGTACCTCTCTCTACTAGTACTGGAACAGGTCAATCGTCCTCCTCCTCACAACCCACTGACCAAGATAAAGGGAAAGCTGTAGAGAAAACTGAATTCAGACTTGAGAGAGAACTTAGAGCAGAGATAACAGAATTAAAAGCACAGAATGCAATTCAGAACAAAGTAATTGTTGATTTGATTGATATTCAGAAGGTGCAAAACACAGAGCTGAAAAACCAGAAGAAAGTGAATAGAGAACTCTCAAGACAGATTAGAGAATTACACAAGCTGGTAAAGCAGCTTAGTTCTGCTAATAAGAGTAGTTCAAGCTAGTCAAACTCAAAGAAAGATGACAAAGGAGATCCAGGTAGTAAAGGAAACAGTTCTGGAGCAAGTGGTTCCTCGCATTCATCGGTTTTTAATTTTGAGGCTGATATCCCAGATGATTCTGCATCTGGTCCAGTTCTTCTTGAAGGTGCTACAAAGGAGATTGATATAAGGGATCGTGACTACATGATAGTTCTTGCTGCCGAATTTGACGAAGGATGGGATGCTAAGACATTTGCGTATCCTCCAGAGAGATATCTAATTCAGCTAGGTGAGCATTATCATGATAAAAGAGGGATCACTTCAGAAGTAAAGTCCTGGATGTTTGATGATGAAAAACATATGTTTGTGGTTCGAAGAAAAGGGTCGTGTCCTTTGGAATATTATAAGTGCTGGACACAATTCTACTCATAGACGACGGTGGATCTGACCAAGCTTTATCATGCTCCTTTCTTCAATCCATCAAGGAATGATTATGCAACTCACTTCTACAAGAAATTGAAGAACTCAGTGCTTAGAAAATTTAAGAATTTTAATGGTTTTCCTTACAAGAGATTCGTATACAAAGAGGTATAGGGATGTATTCAAGTTTGACATGAAGAAGAAGTTCTCTAATGTGTTGTATCCACCGACAGAGAAGACAAAGACTATCCCTCTACCTATGAGGCATCTTGAAGGGTGTTTAGATGATTTTCAGACTTGGGCTTACGGTGATTATACTGGTGAAGCCAAAATCATTTGCAAATCCAAGACAATAAATGTGATGGAAGTTCATGACTTGCTGAGATTTTATGAGAAAGACATATTGGTGCTGAATAGAAACCAGATTGAGAGCTCTCTAGAAACTAAAGAATATGCTAAAAGCTATACTAGAGGAGTGGCAAAGATTGTGGAAGAGAAGCTGTGGTATGATCCTTTAACGGTGCAGATTTCCAAGAAATTCAGAATGTAGAAGACATCTAATGCTAATGCCTAGGGGAAGATTGTAGAGACCTATAAAATATAAGGCTTTCGCATTAGATATTTTGTGGGCTTGTTGATAATTGTAATTGGGCTAATTTTAGTGGGTTAGTGGGTTGATGTGGTCCGGTCGTGTATTAGGGCTTATGGACCGAATTTTGGTAATTAGTGGTGGCTTGTTTAGCAAGTTGAGTCATCACTATATAAGGAGCATGTAAATCACTAGTTTAGGGTTGTTGGTTTTGTGTTTTGAGCAAGGTGTAATCGAAATTCTCTAGAGAATTTCGAATTCTTTAAGTGTCGTGCAACTAGTTCTAATAAAGTATTCAACGATTACGGGTTGTGTTTCATAGTGTTTTCTTCGTTTATATGCTATATTAATCGTTTCTTCTTGAATCATCTAATTAACATCGGATTCTGCATGATTGTTATTAGACATTGATATCGTGTGCGAAAATTCGTGATCCTTACAGGGCGCAAGTGAACTATGGAGTATTTGTCGGTACAATAGATGTAAAATTGCAGCACTCTGCCTTTTGGATGGCCTATTCTTATGCAATGGTGAACCAAACTGATGCACCTAATCAACTAGCAATCCTTCATGATACTAGACAAACTCATGAGCTTTTGACGTCTTCCTTCCATATGTATACTAACTATTTGCAACCGGTTTGTGTTGCTCGAGGAGTTAATAAGACTAACCTTGATACGGTTGTGCTTGAGTTTCAAGTGGGTAATAAACGCCTTTGTTTCAAACGGGGGACAACACATATACTTAGTACGATATGTCAAGGGTTATATGACATGCCACATAAATACCTAGCTCCTTCATTAAGAAGCAAGTCCCCCATAGCACCTCTTCACCAAGCGGCGAGCTTCTTAAATGCTTTCATACCTGGGTTTTCAATTGATATTGCTCACACTCATGAACTTCTGACAGGAAAGATGGTACATTTCAATGCTAACAGACTCCCCTTCTTTACTGGTAGCATAGCAGACCAAACAATTTGTTCGATTCAATCACTATTTCCGTATGTGAAAGAAAATAATTTAGCAATACAATATGTTACAGTATTGGACAAATTAATTCTGGTTGGAAAGAACCTTTGTTTTGCAACAGGAATAGGAATGAGTGTACTATATTTGGTTACTCTTTGGGACCTGAAGGAAGCCGATATTGGTTGCCTATTAATCAACAGTTGCATCTTCCCCTTTGATAGTCCTACTAGTGCGCAATATTTTGTTAGGTTATCAATGGATGACCCAAAACTTCATACGTTGCCAGATCGTGACAAGGGTGCGACTTATTTTATTTGGTTCAGTGTACATGTTTCTTGGGTTGCATAATTTTCCTCTATAATGTACTTCAAAGGAGCTCATTACATATCATGTGTGATTTGTATTTCTATTCATTGTTTAAGTGCCATTCATATTAAGGATGCTGGCTGCAATTTCTCATTGGAGTATGGTATAATTCAACCTAAATTGGAGTTCATTGAGTTGCTACAAGTCAAAGAGATGAGTTTAGTAAAAATAAAAATTCCTAATGTCAATTCTGTCTATGTAGTAGTATCTGCATTACCTGATTTTATAATTTGGTATTTGGCATTTAAGTTCAACGTAGCTGTAATCCCATGCAGTAGATGGCGGCATCCTCATATTGTGTGTCTTGGTGATCTAATTGAAATGAAGAACTTTTTTGCAATTATGAAGGCTGACGTGGGTTGTATGCACAAGCATTGTGTGGTGACTAGTGCCAAAATATTTCCTCCAAGGTTTCATCTGCATTTCCGAGCTAACATATGTCCTAAACTTTTGAGGTTTACTTATATGAACCCAGCATGTGTCTCTTTTATGAACTCGCACTTTATTTTATTTGAAGCTCTTTATGGCCATAGGTCACCAAATATAGCTCATTTCCAATGTCATTCTCGGGGTTGTGCCGTTACTTGGAAGGACCTTTTCTCCCGATCTTGTCTACCTCTTAGTTTGCACCTCGAGGACAAGGTGAATTTCAAAGGGGAAAGTAATGTTATGAATGCAATAGCCCTAAGTGGTGGACCTAATATGTCAGCCAGTCCAAGAGGCCCATCAAGATGGTAAGGGTGATATAAGCGGATGCTTTGAAGATTGTATGGTAAAGAAAGAATGTTCAAGAGTAATGGTGTGCTTCTTTCCCCATCTCCTAATCTGATTATCTGTTCTTCTCATCCCCTTCTAAATTGTGGATCGTTTAATTTTTTTTGCTTGATTTCTCTATTGTAATCGTTCAATTCAAACAGTAAACTTATTTGGATTTCTCTCAATTGATTGCTACTGTTAACTTTGTTCAAATTGATTTACTTCAGTTTTCTAGAAGAAATGGTTTATAATTTAGTACTCACATATTTCATAAAGAATGCAGGTAAAAGATCTCTTTTATATAGAAGTGGTGAAATGACAGGATTAAATAAGATTGGATGATGAGTGAAAGATTGAGATGGTTCGGGCACGTGAAAAGGAGCCAGTTGATGGAACCAGTTAGAGCAGTAGATTCCACCACTATTGAGGGGCGTAAAGGGAGAGGCAGACCAGAGGTGACGTAAGACAAGCGTATTAGGCATGATATGTTGGACCTGCAACTGTCTAAGGATATAATCGTGGACATGACGTCGTGGATGCATAGGATTAAAGCTAAGGATGTCTAGAAAAGGTTGGGTAGTGTGGTGTAGGTCTAAGGCCAAGGTTTATTTATTTAAATATTTAGTTGTTTTTTGTTTCTGTATTTTATTTATTTATTTTATTAATTATATTTTTATTATCTTTCAGGTGGTTTCGTTTTTTCATTTTCTTCCTTCTCGCTACTACGTTCTCATGTGGTTCAGTGTTGCGGGTCTCCTTGAAACCAACCTCTCCATCCATTGTGATGAAGGTAAGATTGCCTACATCCCATTTTTTCCAGACCCTACCAATAGTCTTCAACTTTTTGAGCATATTAATGGATATGGTTGTTGTTGTTGTTGTTGTTGTATGCTATGTTAACCGGCCACTTATGTTAATTAATATATACGAGTAAAGTGTCCGCGCGTTGCCACGATTTGTTAAATTTTAGTAAAGTTCGGCATTATTTTATATAAAAGATACTAAAAGTTTACATTAATTAATAAAGTGTACCTTCATCAATTTTGATCTTAAAATTTAAATAGTTAAAATAGTTAAATTGTTTTCAACAACTAAAGGACAACAACATAATAAGTTCACAAACTAAAACCAAATAGCAGTTTTGTAGAGTATCGTTTAAGTAACTTCAGACAAAAAGTTGACCCTAGGCTGCACATGTAAGAAGAAGAGAAACACTATCCAAAAAAACATTTTGTACTGTAGCTAAAAAAAATGGTATCTATACTGGAGAGCAGAATTATGACAGAATTATGACAATTTGCAAAGCAAAGAAAGGAAAATATAAGAAGCCTAATATATTTCTATAAACATAGAACAGAAAGTGAAAGTCTAATTAGAAAGTAAACATATACTCAAGTGACCGTAGTATCTACCAGAGAGGTTAATTATACTCGATCTGAAGACGAATATATAAGCATTAACAACCATTTTACAAACGAATATCAATACCAAAATCATAAGTAAAAAATAACTAAAAACTTATATACCTATCTAAAAAAACATTATCTTTTGTAATACCACATGGATTTACAACCAAAGATTAAAAAAAATTACATATTACCTGAACTTGAAAGCACAGCTCTAACAATCTGCAAATTAAACACATAAAGATAAAAGAAATCCTATCCAAAGGAAATTAAGAAAAAAAACTTAATCCAGTCTACATATGTCAGCACCAAAAAGGTTAATTAGAAGCAAATGAGGGTTAGAAAAAAAAAGATATACAACACAATATCAAATTCATAAGTAAAATAGAACTAAAAACTTAGATACCTATGCATTCATAAGTAGACCAAATGTGTTCAAGCTGGTGTATGTTGTAGGACGTGTTACCCTTGAAATCTCCGACTTTGACTGTGCTTAAGGCGATGAGGACCAGAAGTTGTGCAGCTTGATTTTCTTGTCTGTTGACTTGTTCTTCTGACCTGATAACTTCTTGCCATAATGCAGCTGTTATTCTACATCAACTGGTTTAAAACAAATAATTTATTATGGGAATGACAATATTGGGTTCTCAAAAGTATTTTGAGGTTGTATATAATTCTTTGTTGCTATTTATGATGTCTTTAAGACCATGTTCATGTATTGTTCTCTTAATCGTTGCTTATTATAGTTTGTTTATTGTCAATCATTTTCCTCTAGTATTAAAACAAGCCAGATACTACCCGCGCGTTGCAGCGGGTAGTTTGTTTCTAAAATTGTATTTCGATAAATCATAAAAAGTTCAAACACATATTTAGAAATTCATATTCACACCCAAATCTTGACATTTGACATCTAAAACTTGTGTTTTAAATTAATTCAAGTCAATACTAAAAATCGGTAGAGCATCAAAACTCAAACAAAATCGGTAAATCATAAAAAGTTCAAACACATATTTAGAAATTCATATTCACACCCAAATCTTGACATTTGACATCTAAAACTTGTGTTTTAAATTAATTCAAGTCAATACTAAAAATCGGTAAAGCATCAAAACTCAAACAAATCGGTAAATCATAAAAAGTTCAAACACATATTTAAAAATTTATATTCACACCCAAATCTTGAGATTTGACATATTTAGATGGTTACCTCTCGCGTGAGCGGACAACCAAATGAAATGGAAAAGAAAAAAGACCTTCAAGAAAATGTCACGATTGTCATGATGGTAATTTGAAAACGTAAGTAACCAAAAATAAGTAACATGATGGTACTTAGATAAAATGGTAAAAGATAAAACACTTCATGTTACTTATGATAAAAAGTAAAAGATATGCATTTCGTATTCAAAGTTAGAGTTAAACAATAAAAGTAAGAAATTAAATTACTATATATACACATAGTCAAAATAATAAGATTTTGGCATCTTCTACTTTCCACAACCAAATTTTTTAAACAGAAAGCAGATCTACCTTTTTTTTTAAAGAGAAAGAAAAGCAAATGATTTTATTAAAAGAGTAAACCTCTATTTTAGTCCTTGAGGTTTGTCATTTTAATCCATTTTAGTTCGAACGTTTCAAAATATCCAATTTGATTCCTCCCATTTCGTTTTATAATCAATTTTAGTCCAATTATTAATTCTCTTATAAAATAATATCTTAGTTTGACTTTGTTGACCCAACTTAAGGGTATAATTGTCCAATTATTAATTTCTTTTAAAAATAATCTCCTAATATATATTTAAAAAGCCCCTTTTGCATATTTTATGGGTATATGGATTATACCCTTAAGTTGGACAATTAATAATTAGAAGATTATTTTAAAAACAAATTAATAATTGGACAATTATACCCTTAAGTTGGGTCAACAAAGTCAAACTAAGATATTATTTTATAAGAGAATTAATAATTGGACTAAAATTGATTATAAAACGAAATGTGAGGGATCAAATTGGATATTTTGAAACGTTTAGACTAAAATGGATTAAAATGGCAAACCTCAAGGACTAAAATAGAGGTTTACTCTTATTAAAATGTAGAAGACATTTATGAAGAGTATAGCTTACAGCTCATCCATATTGAAATATATAAACTAAAAAGTAAGTTATTGAGTATTGAAAACTGGGTAAATTACTAATCACACTAATCACTTTTATCTCTCTCTCTAAAATAGAGTAATATGGTACATCGTTTATAGAACTTGATCAAGTACAACTAAACAAACGTTTATTGTTTACTACCCAGTACCCACAAAAAGAAATTCCAATTCAACATGCCTTTTTTTCTCATCGTTGAAACTAATACCAACAAACTGACTCCAAACATACGCACCAACAAATCAAATAGAAACATACCCAAAAAGAAATACATCAGTCAAGGTGAAACCAAAATCAGATTCAAAAGGAAATCAAACCAAAATAGTTTTAAGTCACAATTAAGATAGATTCATCACCAAACCCAAATGAGACAACGACGCCGATAATATACAACAAAAAAACACATCACCATCCCTTCGAGGCTCATCTTAGGTTAGAATCATCACTGCCTTCAAGGCTCAGATCTGGTAAGTGGCTCAAATCCGGCGTACGGTGGCAATAAAGTCATGTCGTGGCCAAAGAATCATTGCAAAAAAAACAAAAGAAAACCCTGATCTGAGTGAACTGCATAGTCACGTATAGCTCAGATCTAGATTCAAAGAAACATAGGTGAAGATAAGATGAAAGTCGTCGCTATGACAACGGTGCCAAGAAACAACAATGCCGGTCACTAGAGTTGAAACTCGATGACGCCGGAAGGTATTCAATCGACCCCAATCGACACCGAAAGATACTCACCGGCAAAGAACCCCAATCGACATCGGTGAACAGTCGCGCAAGATGACGGAAAAGAACCTCAATTGACATACTGGAGTGATGGTGACGTTTGAAGGTTCGGGCACAACGCCGATGATGGCTGTCGGAGGTGGAACCGTGTAGAGAGAGAAATAGAGAGGATCCTTGAGTTATTGTAGAGAGAGAGCATCATATTTGGATATTTGGGGAAAATAAAAAGAAAGGATATGTGGGGAGAAGAAAAAGAAAGTCCGTCCTTTAAAATGCATGCCATCACCAACTAATGACTTGTTACCATGTAATTGGCTAGAAAGAAATGTTGTTAAATTCTTATTGGATAAACGATGTACAGTAGTTTCACTCACATCAAAACAAATTCAAAATGTTATATATATATAAATAAAGGAATACACCAAGTAGGGAACTGTATGATCAAAACAGGTAAACTAAAATATCTTAACTACAAAATATGGAAACTTAGGTCCTCTACTTCAGAATATGCAGCAAAAAATATATAAACATCTCAACAACAAAATATGGAAACCTAGGTCCTCTACTTGTACTCTTAATCTTTACTTATTATAGTTTGTTCAATCTCAATCATTTTCCTCTAGTATTAAAATAAGGGAATACACCAAGTAGGGAACTGTATGATTAAAACAGGTAAACTAAAATATCTTAACCATAAAATATGGAAACTTAGGTCCTCTACTTCAGAATATGCAGCAAAAAATATATAAACATTTCAACAACAAATTATGGAAACCTAGGTCCTCTACTTAACAACATAAAGCAAAAAAAGTGAAAATAGTTATAGGACTAAATTATGGATTACTAAACTTCCTATTATCACATCCTAAAAGATACGAGAAGGGCACAAACAATTTTTCAAACAAAAGTAAAAAAGGGATATAATTGTTACCTGATCTTAGCAAGTGTAGAGGCCATTAACATAGATCAAATAAAAAGGCAAAATCAAATCTACATCAACGAAAACAAATCAATGAACAACTTGCTATCTGTTTAAAGATTGTCAATTTTTATAGCCACAACTTTCAATCTCAGATAGACACCTAAGATACTTACAACAAAAAGAGGGTAAGGAATGTAAAAAAAAATATATGGGAATGTAAAAAAATATATGGGAATGAAAAAATGATCCAACTATACAACTGGGATTACAATCCCCGCTGTTAGAAAAACCAAATGTTGAAAAAAACAAAAGAAAATTACAACTAATACAAAGAACAACGGCTATCTAAAGTTGCAAATATCACATAGAAGGTTAAAGTGACAAATGATTCAATTCGCCAAACATCCACAACATAAGAATAAAATCATGAGTAACAAAGGACAAACACATAAGAAGTAAAGTAAATCAAAAGCAGCTGGTTTAAAAAGACACAACTGGGCAGACTTAGAAATCTCATTTGCAGCTCAATCTCTTTCCCATTTAAATGGCTAAAAGCCATGATAATTTAGATATCAAAACACCAAAATTATGAATTTCAAAGCTCTGCAAGTACCTGACGAATGCGTGACAAAACAGCAAAGCACCCTAAATACAGCACAAAAGCTAGCCAAATGCAACATGCTAAAAATCAAATGTGAAAAAGAAGGATGTAAAAATAAGAAAATAAATCAAAATTTTCAATTCTCATAAAAAAAGACATCATGTGAAAGAAAAAACACCCTATGTCTCAAAACACCATAAATTACTCACCCCTGCACTAAAATACATATGAAGAAAGATGAATAAACCAAGTATGTCATCACACAAAGCGAAGTGAAAAAGATTACTGATGTGTTGCAAACACATCCTGTTTTCTTAAGTCTTTTATTATGTATTTGAGTCAATTTGAGTCGGTTTCTATTTGTTTTAGTTTGTTTTAGTTAAGTTGTGTCTTTGAGTCAGTTATTTATGTTTTCACAAGTTTTGTAGGTATTAGATGAATTCCCGAGGCCACGAGAGAAGTTAAGAAGAAAGGTTGAAGAAGTGCTGAACAAGCTGTCCCAGGCGTATCGCCTGGGACCTTATGATTCTTAGGCGATACGCGCGGAAAAGGGAAGTCAACGAGGGTCTTAAGTCGGTTTGACCGACTGTTTTGTCGCGATATCAGCTCCAAGCGTATCGCCCAGCCGTAATACACCTCCAAGCGATACGCTTGGAGCTCCAAAACCCGCAGAAAAAAGGAAATTTCGTATAAAATCAAGTTTAGGGTTTGTATTCGGGAGAACTCGACTTCCACACGGCAGAGGGCGATTCAGAGACGATTTTTGGAGACAGGAGAGAGCTAGGAACAAGGAGAACTATCAAGGAATCAACAATCGATCATCAAATCATCATCAAATCATTCGGTTCTTCTCGTTTCTTGTTTTGAATTCTTAGTTTCAGTTATGTTCACTGTTGAAGATTCAAACTTTATTTGTTTTTATGCTATGAACATGATTGTAGGCTAGGCGTTTAACACCGCCTAGACCGTTATGATGAACAATTAATATTTATGACTTTGTTTGGCTTTTGACAACTTGATTGATGTAATGTTTCTTTCAATTCCATTGTTGACATGATTGTATGCATATGACCACTAGAGTTAGGGTTTGAATTAATTTACTAAACTGCTTAGCCTGCGAATGTCTTTTGGTTTGGGTTGGGTAATCGGTTGCGTGACTGTGTGTTTGCGATTGGTTTGATTGTCTGTCTTGATTATCATAGTTTAGTATTTTGATGAATTCTCTGATTCTTGTGTGCTGCTCTAGTTAGACAAGCCGGAAGGTGATAGCTAGGTCGGATAGTCGGGTTGACTAGTGGAATAGGATCACATTGCCATCGGGAGAGGGATGCCCTAGGAAATTAGTTAGCTTGCTATTCCGTATCAGTTATGTTGATTAGTGGTAGTTCCTGCTAGCTTAAGGTGCCTTATATTGTTTCGAGGGTGGTTAGGTCTAGTTGAGGTTGGATGTACCCACAAGGTGAACTCCTGTCCGAACATTAGGAACATTTGCTAAGAAGGACTTAATCGGTGAATTAGCTGCCATCAGAGTTGTCATTGCCAGATGAGGTTGTAGGTGTTGGTTGGGATTCTAGGTCTAGGTGGTGTCTTTCTCGTATCTGATTGTTTCCTGAATTTTTCCTGCTGTCCGTTTGTTAATTTTAGTTAATTTTAATTCAAATCAAATCTCAAATCAAAACCCAAATTACTCAGTATTTCCATTTTCTAGGTCTAGGTTAAGTCTGTGTCTTTAGAGTGTCCTTAGGGTTCGATATTTCCGGTCTTCCTTAGCTTTACTACGATCCGACAGGTACACTTGCCTTAGGGTTCGGTTCAGTTTTAGGGTTTTCGGTAAAATTTAGGTGTGTCTAGGTCTAGGTTTAGGTCAAGGTTTTAATAGCATTTTTAGGTACGTGCCGAGCACATCAAGTTTTTGGCGCCGTTGCCGGGGACACTTGGCAATAGCAAGATTAACTTAGGTCGTCGTTAGGAAATTTTGAGTCTTTTTGGTTTCTAGAGTCTTAGGATTTCCGTTTTTGAGTCTAGATTTTTAGGTTTATTTTTCCTTTTACTTTCTCTTTGAGTCAGTTTCCTCATTTTATGCCACACACCCGTTCACGAGGTCCTCCTGAGTTGTCACCACTTTCTGATCCCGACGCGGATATTCGTGAGCGGTTTCGCCTTCTACGCACGGAGCTAGAGGCTTTCATCATTTCCACCGCTCAATCCAAACCATCTTCTTCCACACACACCACACGCGACACCAAACCCATCCCATTCCCCGATCTTTCATCTATGGCGGCACGTCGCACCGTCCACGAGCAGGCTAGCGCCAGAGTCACCGAGGCCCGGTTTGCTATTGCACAGCCTGCTATTGCCAACACCGCGAATTGGCAAGTTCCGTCCCACGTCATCAACGCTTTGACGCATTCCATTCAGTTTCATGGACGTGAGGACGAAGATGCACCGACGCATGTTTCTCGCTTCATTCGTATCTGCAACACGTTCGGACTCACCGGAGTCGCGAACGAAATCATTTATCTGCGTTTGTTTCCATTCTCCCTTACGTCTCGAGCCGCCGAGTGGCTTGAGACGCTTCCGCCTAACTCGATCGCCACCTGGGACGATCTGACCGCGAAATTCCTGAAGAAGTACCATCCTCCAGCCAAGGCTTCACGTACTCAGGAGGAAATCCACTCTTTCAAGATGGACCCCGATGAACCTTATTCTGTCGCATACGAGAGATTCAACACCCTTCTGAGTAGATGTCCGCAACACGGGTTGACGGACTGGGCGATCATAGAAAAGTTCTACAATAGACTTCCTTATTTTGTTCAGAAGGATTTCAATATCTCGGCTGGAGGGCATATGACGGAGAAGCTCACTGTTGACGAATGTAAATCATTATTTGAGAGCTTCGCACTTGCTGAACAGCAGGCACCCGGAGGTCGGAGAGCCACCTTGGCCCCGACTAGATCACTCGTACCATCTACATCTACCCGGGGTGTCAATCACATTGGCTCAGAAACCATGTCACCTAGGGAGTTGGAGAATATTTACAAAGCTTTAGAAGAAATCAAACTCCATATCAAAGCCAAATGTGAGCTGTGCAGAGGCGCTCACGACACCCGAGACTGCCCGCTGAGCAGGTGGACTACATTGGAAACCGAAACCAGTTCGGTAATTCTTTCCAGTCTGGGTGGAGGAGTGGCCAAAATTCAGGATGGCGAGAGGGAGGAAATCCACCTGGTTTTCAGCCGAGGTATAATCAGAGTGGTGGAGGAAACGAGGGACCGACTATGAAGGAGCTTACAGAGCTGGTCATGAACCAAACACAGATTTTGTAGCAGATGAACGCGAGAGATGAGGCCACACAGAAGAAGCTGGCGGAGCATGATATGTTATTGAGGAATCAGCAAGCCTCGTTTCTGGATTTGCAGAGGTCGGTTGGAGATATCGCGAAGCAGCTGAAGGAGTTGAATGCCCGTGGGGGTCAATTTTCTGGTAGTACTTATAAGAACCCCAATGCCAACGTCAATGCCATCACTACTAGGAGCGAGAGAGTCGTTCAGAGTCCATCGCCGGCAGTTGTTAAGGAAGAGTCGGTTAATGAGGAGATCGAGTTGGAGACGCCTGGCGGGAGGGTGCACGAGAGCGTTACGCCAGCAAGTACCGCACCAAACGTCGAGGCTGAGGTAGTGAGAGAGAAGCCGCTGAAGTGGGAGGCTGTTAAAGAGAAGAAGAGAGTGAGGTTCGCGCCAAAACCAATCACAGCTGATGACCTGAAGCAAGTGTCTTATCCTGAACGTTTGGTTCAACAAAAGATTGCGCGTGAATATGGGCAGTTTTTAGAGCTTCTTAAGCAACTTAGGGTTACATTACCTTTTACTGATGTTATTAAACAAATGCCTAAGTATGCTAAATTTTTAAAAGACATGTTAACAAATAAGAAGAAGCTTGAAAATTTTTCTGATGTTACACTTGATGCTAATTGTTCTGCTGTAGTTCAGAATAGGTTGCCTGAAAAATTGACTGATCCTGGTACATTTACAATTCCGTGCTATTTTGGTGATTCATCTGTTACTTGTGCTTTAGCTGATCTGTGCCTCTATTAATGTTATGCCATATTCTGTTTTCATGCACCTAGGATTAGGCGAGTTAGAACCGACTAGGATGACGATCTCGTTAGCAGATAGGTCGGTAGTTAGGCCCAAAGGAATAGTGGAAAATGTGCTTGTTCAAGTTGATAAATTTTTGTTCCCTATAGACTTTGTGGTAGTTGACAGTGCATATGATGTTAGTTGCCCGTTGATTTTAGGAAGGCATTTCCTTAGGACTGCCTGGGCGGTAGTTGATGTTTTTGCGGGTACAATTACTCTGAGGGTTGAGAATGAGTCGGTTGAGTTTAAGGTTGGTAGGTCTAGTGACAAGAACAACGAGTCCGTGTACTTTCTAGGATCTTTTATGTCTATGGTGGATAGTTGTGTCAGTTATGTCACAGGTGAGGATCGAGTGGTAGTTGGAAATCGGTTGGAGGGTGAACGAGTAGTTGAGGATAAGTGTGGGGAGGATCCCGGGGGTTTAGATGAGTTAATTGATAGGAATGATAATTTTGACCCGTTAGTAGAACCCGGAGAGGAGTTAGTGGTTGGAGCGTGTTTGGTAGTTGAGAAGGGTTGTAGGAGAGCCACACTTGGTGACATAGGTGAGTTTGATGATAGGATAGTGCTTAGGCCAAGTGTGGGGAGGTTAGCTGAGGTTTTGAGTGAGAATGACCCGGAGTTGAGTTTTTTAGAGAAGATTAGATTTCTTCCGGGTCGGTACAAGCATTGGAAGGTTAAACAATTGTTACAATTGCTAAAGTTAGTTGCTTTATGGGTTAAGAGGTTTGTGGATAGTTGGATGGGTAGAAACCGGGTGAAAGCCGGTAGTTTTGTGACTAGAGATGTGAAATCGAAGCCTCCGAATGGTTTGGGAGGTTATTTTTCAGTTTTGTGCTAAATGTTAAGTGCCCGGTTTGTACATTATGTAGTTGTGTATTTTAATTTTCTGCAATTTTAGTTTTCGTGCATGTTGCGTCTTTTGGTTTTGTGTTTTTGGTGTTTGCAGGTGATTCTGGAGAGTCAAGCTTTGGGAAATGTGAGTTGTGCAGGCAAAAATGCAGGTTGTTACTGAGTTTTTCGACCATAGGCCTGCTGAAGAGGAAAGGAGATAGAAAATTTTTGGGGTCAAATTCCAAAATTCCCTGGAAATTGCGTTCCAAGCGTATCGCCTGGAGGTTGGTAGGTTATAGGTGATACGCGTGGAAGTCTCATGCGGGCCGGTTGTGTGCAGTTCCAGGCGTATCGCCTGGGAGATGCATGGTTGTAGGCGGTACGCCTGGAGGAGGTAAGTCAGAAAATTTTCAAATTTCAATCTTTATTTTATTTCTGTTTACCGGAGTGCGATGGATCGTTGTTGGTTGCTGTGCTGAGTCTCTGGAGTTTCAGGTGAACACGTTTCAACTTATTTTGTTTTATTTTTAGTTTTATTTATTTTTCTTTTTCGTGTTTTTATTTCTGCTTTGTTTTATTCCATTCCACATTGAGGGCAATGTGTGATTCAAGTGTGGGGATGGGAGACTTGCGTCTTGAGTCTTTTATTTTTGGTGTGTTATTGAGTCACAAAATTTTGAAAAATTGAAAAAAAAAATTGAAAAATTGTTCAAAAATGTCCGAGATTCTGGCTGCAATTAAATGGAAAATGATAGGAAACTGGGAATTGATTCTCTAATTTGTGTTTGAATGTTAAATAATAATAAATTTGGGAAAAGTGGATAAGTTTGGTTGAATGGAAAACACTACTAGTCTATGATGTGTCGGTAGGCCCAACTGATCTAGGAGTAGCTTAAATTACCTATGTGTTTATTTGTTGTATAAATATGCTAATCAGTCTGCTAGTGGGTTCCCATTTTAGGAGTGATAGGAATGCTGAAGCTGATGATTAGGAGGAAAGAGACCCCTTTA
Organism: Deinandra increscens subsp. villosa; assembly: GCA_039602395.1. Lineage (NCBI taxonomy): Eukaryota > Viridiplantae > Streptophyta > Magnoliopsida > Asterales > Asteraceae > Deinandra > Deinandra increscens. Next base: position 54,627,169 of record JBCNJP010000009.1, on the reverse strand, counting down.
GGCTAGATACTCCTATGTCCTTAGAATTTCAAATGAGCATGTAGTTAGTAATTTTGCTAATGAATTAGAGTGAAGGGGCAGAATACTCATGTACGAACTAAGGATCGTATCCCGTGGTAAGTACCTCTGATAATGTTCCGGATCTCGCGGGCAAAATACTCACGTATGATTTCGGGGGTAAGACCTTGTGAAAGAGTACCTCTGATGATGTCCGTTGGTAAGTTAGGTAAAAGTGACCAATTATATATAAAAAAAAAGAAAAAAAATTTGAGAAAAGAAAAAAAAGAAAGAAGAAGAAAAAAATGGTAGTTTAGAGAATAAATGTTCAATAAGTTGCATATAAATAATAGTTATTCTTTGGACATCTTAGTATCTGGTTTAAGGGGATGGAGAAAATATAAATTTAAATCAATTATACCCTTTGCTTTGACTGAATATGATTCGGTAATAGGTTGAACTAGAGCTTTCTTTAGTGGGATCCATAGGCGACTGAACTTATATCTGGTAATTTCATAAACACATGGGGGCGAAAGAAAAGGTTGGTGGTTGGGTTTAGTCGGATAGAAATATCGGCAATTGTAACTAGTGTGTGAGTACGTTATGGAATGTGGAATTGTATGGTGGCTGTTAATTTTAAATGTTAATGTGTTAGTAGTCAATTTCCTGGTTATGATTCCATTGTAGTATTTTTCGAGGACGAAATAAGAGTCAGTGTGGGGATATTTGATGTGTTGCAAACACATCCTGTTTTCTTAAGTCTTTTATTATGTATTTGAGTCAATTTGAGTCGGTTTCTATTTGTTTTAGTTTGTTTTAGTTAAGTTGTGTCTTTGAGTCAGTTATTTATGTTTTCACAAGTTTTGTAGGTATTAGATGAATTCCCGAGGCCACGAGAGAAGTTAAGAAGAAAGGTTGAAGAAGTGCTGAACAAGCTGTCCCAGGCGTATCGCCTGGGACCTGATGATTCTTAGGCGATACGCGCGGAAAAGGGAAGTCAACGAGGGTCTTAAGTCGGTTTGACCGACTGTTTTGTCGCGATATCAGCTCCAAGCGTATCACCCAGCCGTAATACACCTCCAAGCGATACGCTTGGAGCTCCAAAACCCGCAGAAAAAAGGAAATTTCGTATAAAATCAAGTTTAGGGTTTGTATTCGGGAGAACTCGACTTCCAGACGGCAGAGGGCGATTCAGAGACGATTTTTGGAGACAGGAGAGAGCTAGAACAAGGAGAACTATCAAGGAATCAACAATCGATCATCAAATCATCATCAAATCATTCGGTTCTTCTCGTTTCTTGTTTTGAATTCTTAGTTTCAGTTATGTTCACTGTTGAAGATTCAAACTTTATTTGTTTTTATGCTATGAACATGATTGTAGGCTAGGCGTTTAACACCGCCTAGACCGTTATGATGAACAATTAATATTTATGACTTTGTTTGGCTTTTGACAACTTTATTGATGTAATGTTTCTTTCAATTCCATTGTTGACATGATTGTATGCATATGACCACTAGAGTTAGGGTTTGAATTAATTTACTAAACTGCTTAGCCTGCGAATGTCTTTCGGTTTGGGTTGGGTAATCGGTTGCGTGACCGTGTGTTTGCGATTGGTTTGATTGTCTGTCTTGATTATCATAGTTTAGTATTTTGATGAATTCTCTGATTCTTGTGTGCTGCTCTAGTTAGACAAGCCGGAAGGTGATAGCTAGGTCGGATAGTCGGGTTGACTAGTGGAATAGGATCACATTGCCATCGGGAGAGGGATGCCCTAGGAAATTAGTTAGCTTGCTATTCCGTGTCAGTTGTGTTGATTAGTGGTAGTTCCTGCTAGCTTAAGGTGCCTTATATTGTTTCGAGGGTGGTTAGGTCTAGTTGAGGTTGGATGTACCCACAAGGTGAACTCCTGTCCGAACATTAGGAACATTTGCTAAGAAGGACTTAATCGGTGAATTAGCTGCCATCAGAGTTGTCATTGCCAGATGAGGTTGTAGGTGTTGGTTGGGATTTTAGGTCTAGGTGGTGTCTTTCTCGTATCTGATTGTTTCCTGAATTTTTCCTGCTGTCCGTTTGTTAATTTTAGTTAATTTTAATTCAAATCAAATCTCAAATCGAAACCCAAATTACTCAGTATTTCCATTTTCTAGGTCTAGGTTAAGTCTGTGTCTTTAGAGTGTCCTTAGGGTTCGATATTTCCGGTCTTCCTTAGCTTTACTACGATCCGACAGGTACACTTGCCTTAGGGTTCGGTTCAGTTTTAGGGTTTTCGGTAAAATTTAGGTGTGTCTAGGTCTAGGTTTAGGTCAAGGTTTTAATAGCATTTTTAGGTACGTGCCGAGCACATCAATTACCTATGATCATCATCAACCTAGGTCTCAAAATACCATTAATTATTCATATCCCTGCACTAAAATACATATGAATAAAGATGAACAAACCAAGTGGGTCATCACACCCAGCCAAGTGCAGAATATTACCTATGATCATCATGTTTTTAACCTCATTATCTAAAACAACCTAGGTCTCAAAATACCATTAATTAGTCATATCCCAGCACTAAAATACATATGAACAAAGATGAACAAACCAAGTATGTCATCTCACCAAGCCAAGTGCAAAAATTACATACGATCATCATCCTTTTAACCTTCATTTTTTTAACCTTAAATTCTAATGACCATAAACATCTTAAAGACGTACATAGCTGCATAGCATACAATTGCATAATATGGCCTCACAACCTGTAACTTATTTCCCCTGTTTATATAAAACAATTTCTTGCACATATTTATGTAGTAGCACAGTTAATCAAATGTTTTTCAATATTGGGATCAAATGACATGGAGGAATTTTAGGACCAAATAACCACAATATCAAAGTCACTAAAACAATTTACCACTGCATATTGACCCCATGTACTCAAATCAGCCCTAATATAATCAATTAAACGGACAACACATGTGAGAGTCATCTAAAGATTTAGATATTTTTATAAAATAACCTTAAATTCCAACGGTATTATTAAGTATTTGCATCATTTTCTCATGACAATTCTAAAATGAGTGTACATTAAACCAAGAACCAAAGATTCAAACTCATCAGTGCTCAATAAGCAAAGCAACATTTAACTACAGAAGGCAAATCACAAACACACAATTACAAATCACAGATCCGATTGGGAAAATATCTAGCAAATGAAGCAAAAAAAAGAATCAGAGGCATAAATCTTCTTAGAATTGTTTTTTTAGGTTACCAATTGCTATCGCTGATGCAGGAAAATAATGTCGAGAAAAAGTTGCAACATTGATTTCCATTCAGTTTCAGTTGGCATTATAGAGAAAAAAAAGTTTCGGTTTTCTCGCACTTTTTGATGAATTTGCCAGGTTCCATCTCCTCGGTTCTATACTGAGAAGAGATGATCTTCCTCGTCGAACATTGAGCTTCAGATCCAAGTCTCGGACATTCAAATTAATTGATTTGTTTCTCAGATCTGTTTGCTTTTGATGGGTACCAATGATCTTGTTCGATATTGACAGAGAGGAATTGAAATCAAAGCAATAAACGGAAGACGATTCGTGAAGAGTAATCTGTAAGTTTTAGATAGAGATATTGAAGAGAGAGAGAGGCGATCGTGGGGAAGTCTGAGAGAGAGAAGAGTAATATGTAAGTTTTAGAGAGAGGGTCGTCGCCATCGTGATCCGCCGACCATGCTGGCCACTGTCACAATCAAGCCAACGAATAGATGGAGCAGAGAACACTGCTAATGTCGCCGGTGGTAGAGAGCAGGAAAGAGAGAAGAGGGAAGACGGAATGTATGTGAGAGAGAAAACGTAGGTTTGTGAAAAGGTAGGCTGGCGTAAGAGACGCGTGGAGAGAATGACTGGACACCCTCCATCTGAACAAATGAGAAGAAAACGTGTGGAAGGAATAGCTTTCTTTGTGAGGCTGACACGTTAGACAATTTGATATATAAGGGAATAACGAGGTGTCAATCGCGCGTTGCAGCGGTTAGCGGGTTGTATCAAAGTTACAGTGGATGTTATAAATGTAGATGAAACACAATGTTAGGTTAATTGCAATGGTTTCCCCATTTCCCCAATCCCCCACTCCATTTTTGGTGCCACCTCATCATTCCCCACCCCTTCCCATTTTTCCCCATTTTAATTGCAATGGTTTCCCCACTCTCCCACTCTCCCAAACACCCCATAAAAACCTTCCCAATCCCCACTCTCTCTCTTTTCCCCGTTTTTTTCTTCTCAAGGTCGGGACCCCAAACCCCTTCCCCGATCGGGGACCCCGAGACACCCGCAATGGTGTTCCCGAGCACCCCGATCCCACCGAACTCCCCCGAACCCTCCCCGATTCCTCCTCCCCGAAACCATTGCAATTAACCTTACTAATGTAGATGAAACATAGGTAAATGAAATTGACATACATATGTTTAAGTATATATAACATTATTATATTCATTAATTTTATTTTTTTCCTCGATTTTAATAAAAAAATTTTTTACCTGCACCATATTAGTTTTGTATACATTCATTACCGGCTCTTCATACCTTAAAATTATATTACAACGTTTCACCACATGCATTTGATAAAATTCAAAATTAACCCTATAAATGAGGATGATGAAATGAATAATGATCCTAGAGGCTCTTATCTGTATGATATCTCCCTTCCTTTTCTAAAAGAATATCTGATCGTTCCTGATGGTGTAGTTAAAAAACATATTTATCAAAATAGATGACTTGAAAAATATTTATCAAAATGAGTATTTTTAAAAGATATTTTTTCCTACTCCTAATTTTATTGATAAAAAAATTTCTATTAAAAAATAATCTCTAATATATTTCCAATATTCTAAAAAATATATTTTGATAGACCTTCATGTTTAAAAAAAAGTATCTTCTGCCTCTTTTTTCGTTTTGCACCTTCAGTGAGCGAGCTAGTACATAGCTACGTACCCTCTCGCTACTTACCTTGTTTAACTCCCTATCCCGTAGCAATCAAGTACAAAGACTTAACAACATTCAATTTTTCTGTTTACTTTTAGTGAAATGACCAAATCACCCATATTAATAAAAATTAGAAAAAAATGAAAGAAAAAATACAAACATATGTCATCATCAAAGAAAAGAAAAGAAAAGAAAAGATAATAAAAGAAAAGAAGAGAAGAGAAGAAAAGAAAGAAAGGGGGTGGAAACCGTTTCACCCAAGATTGGAACCCAGGTCTTAGGTGTAGTGATGTAGAACTTGGACCTCTCCATCTTGCGCATATGTGTCTTTTTGATGACCCAACATTCAAAGCCATAGAGCATTGCCGGTCTGACGGCAACCTTATAGAATTTTTCTTTTAGTTTTATCGAAAACCTTCTGTCACACAAAACTCCTATTGGCGCTCGCAATTTGCACCAACTCGCACTTATGCAGTGAGCCACATCACTATCAATGTCCGACGTTTTGTACAAACGAACCTAAGTACTTCAACTTGGTTACGGGCATAACCGTCTGGTCCTCAATCCTAATCTGGACAGACGGCAAGGAGGGGCTGGAAATCGCCAGGAGCAAGAAAAAGAATTAAGGTTTCGTTAATTTGGCTCTGATGCCAAAATAATAAATGAAATCCCCTCTGTATTCGTCGTGCATAATTACAAGATATATGTCCTATTTATACTAGGACAATTTACACAAGTTACCCTCATACAAATATGAACATAACATATGCAGTACATAATATTGTAACTAATAATCCTCAACGTTAATCTTGTCACTAAAGTCACAATGCAGGTACTTAGTCTTTGGTCAACATAGCATTCGTTGAATCAGAGGCGTAGCTTTTAAGGGGCGGGAGGGGCGCCCGACCCCCCGAAATTTTTTTTGCGATGTAGGGGTATATAATTTTCGTGTAGAAAATTTAGATATACTCCGGTTTCGACCCCCTATTACCCAAAAATTGGCGTTAGAAAAAAAAAATTAGATCCCGACCCCCCACTTGACATTTTCAAGCTTCGCCACTACTTTGAATAAACATATTTATAACTTACCACCTCGTACTATTCTATTTCTTCCAAATTTTACCCCTATTGAAAATAGATTTCCTAATCCGATCGAGCCTAATACTCTAAGTTCGTCATTTCAAACAAAAGGACCAGTAGCATATACTTCTAATATTAACACCTAGTTAAATTGTTATCACGCTTAGTACTATTTATTCTTTAAGATATATATTTTAGAACGTAAATAGTTTAAGATTGAATTCTTTAATATCTTGTTTTATAAACTACGACATGAATGATTGTGGAATGAACATGCATAGTGTTATAAACTTTTGCATTGGTAGAAACAAGATTTGCTAAGTTAAAATGGTTATCGGCACTATTAAAAATATTAAACTTATCGCTAGATTATTTTTTCACAATGAAGTTACATTAACCTACTACAACATTTTCTTTTCTTCATAAAAATGTTACATTAACTAAAGTGATATTAGATTCGATGTAGCATTTTTATTACATAACTAAAGCAAATTTTTTTCTATATAGTTGTATCATAAACATGTTGCATTGAGTTTAATGTAGTTTCAGTTAATACAACCAATTTTTTTAAAACAATATTACATAGACTTAATTTTTTGTAGTGTAGCTTCAATTGAGAAGTGATCTATACATCATTCATCAAAGAACGGGTGTATACATATCTTATAAATTGGTTTTTGGTATAAAACAACTCGTGTAAGAACACTAGTAGAAAAATCATGTATGTTGTGACAATGACAGTTTACAACGCGATATTCGTTCCTATATTTAAAATACAATTTTTGAATTTTACTTATTTTTTTTACTTTACATATAAAAATTATTAAAATTTAATTATCGTTAAATAAAATGTTTAAATCTCTATTTTCCTGTAAAAAGGAAGTTCAATTATATATTTAAAAAACTATTATACCTCCAAATTTTAATATTTTAAGTAGGAAAAAGTTTTATCTTCAAATATATTATAATATAGTACATGTATACAAAGAAAAACAAAGTTTAATATTACTAGTATTTATATGTGAGGAATACTTTTTATAAACATTAACCACATACTTTGTTTCCACCTGGACTATATATCAATATTAGTGAAAAAAACGTTTTCACTAAAAAAATAAACAAGTCTAATTTATATCAGAAAGTTAGTTGAGGGAGAAGTAGTACAACTGGATAAATGACATAAGTGGGAAAAAGAAAGTCAAATTCAATGTTAGTTGGGATTTAACATAGTTTCAACTTTCAACACCACGTCACCATCCTTACTCGGTCTTTTCTTCCTATTTATTGGCACAAGCAGATGCTCATCTTCATCAACAACCTCCGTGTCCACCACCGCCACAGCCACAACCAACATTGCGGTCGCAACTACCTCCGCCTCCTCGTTCCAATCAGTTAAATCTTACAAGATCAAATATGAGAGGCAGTTTTTTGGCTTTTGGTGTCATCTTTTTATTAATGACAACACACTTTAGTCCGGTTCATTGCCGGCATCTTCAAGCTACAGTCCTAGTAAGTACGACCAATACCATTGCAGTCGCCGAATGCAAGCAAACAGGCAGAGAGATGCCGGAATTCATCATGTCCTCAAATAGCAGTGATAATAGAAAGTTGAAGATGCGGTCGTTAGCATACAAATTGGCTTCTGGGCCAAGCAAAAGAGGACCTGGCCATTAACATATGCAAAATCCTATATTTTTTGTTTCTTTTAATTATTACTTTTTGTAATTTTTGTTGTGTTTTAGTAGCTCCCGATTATTCATACACCATCGGCTTGCTGTTTGATAATTTATTCAATTACCGATTTGTCTTGTTCAAATGGCTGTTTAACCTTTTTTAAACAACCATTTTATGTTCCAAAATCTTGAAAGTCAATAAAAAAAGGAAAGAAAAAACAAACTATAATAATGAAACAGTTGTTTGACTTTTATGGTGATGTCGGAATAGAAAAACACTAAAGCTCATTTTTGTAACCTGTGTATGTATTGTAAGGAAATCATTTCCTTCGGATGCTCTTTATTTACCACGTATGGTTGATATGAAAATGTTTATATATTTTTATTCATAGGAAGGTGAAGCCACAACATCATTGGTATGGAAACGTTAGAAGAAGCGTTAGTAAGTTCATGCTGAATTGACTTTTGCTTATACTTCATTCAGGTGACAGACAAGACGACTTTAAAGTACAGTTATAGTTGCATGTTCTATCAACTACTAGACACTGTACACTATAGGAAACCTAAAAATGCATTTTCAGTAGATTAGCCTATTGTGTAATACTTAAGTGTCTGTAAGTTATATTTTATGTTATAGATGATCAAGATCATTTTAGGGAAATCAATGAGAGGATCAAGATTATTTTAGGGAAATCAATGACTCTCATTGATTTCCATGCTCCTTATATTGTATTCAGTTTTGCATGTCAACTGTTGGTCCCATAATTGTAATCTCAATATTATCAATACAATATTAGAGCAATATTTGTTTATCTATTGTGTTCTGTGATCTTTGAAAACAACGACTCTCATTCAAGTTGTTTCCGCCTGGTTGAGTGTTATTTAGTAATCTTGTATTACGATTCTTAGTTAAAACACAGATCTTACAAGTGGTATAAGTGCTTCGACTCTTTTCATGGAGATTTCCTTTTCTTTAAGTCTGGTATTACTAAATACTAACTGTTGGACCTATCTTTAGTTGGTGGCAACTCAAACTCTTCACTGTTGAGTCTTGCTGTTAAACTGTTCCTGCAGATTTGAAGTTTTCCAAAGATTTTTGTAATTTTGACTAAGTATAGAATTTAGACCGTTTAGGCTTATTACATACGGTCTTAGTTATTTGTACTATACGGTATTGTTTGTAAGTAAACGGTCTTCATTGTACTTATAACTATATGGTTTTGATTAATATTGCTATACGGTCTTGAGTTATGTCTATACGGTCTTGACGATCTCTAAAACGGTCTTGAATGGATTTTGCCTATACGGTCTAAATTGCCTTATACGGTCTTAATACTTCACTTGTACCAAACGGTCTTGATAGAAACTTTGTGCTAAACGGTCTAGATTACACCATACGGTCCAGACTGTAACGCTAAACGGTCTTGACAAACGGTCTGGATGTATAATACACTAAACGACCTTGGTTACTCTATACGATCTTCCCAATTGACCTATACGGTCTTGGTTGAGAACCTCAATGGATTAACTTTATACGGTCTTCATCAAGCCTACACGGTCTTGATTGAAGACTTGATGATGTTATAATTAAACGGTCTTCTTCAGTGTACTATAATGACTAGATTTGTTCTATACGGTCTAGAACTGACACTTAGATTGTTTTGATGATTCTAATGAAATTTTTCTTGTATTTTGTGCATTTACATGTGTGATCTCCTAATGGTATAAATAGATCCTTATGGGGAAACCCTAATCAATAGAGTCATTCAATAGCATCCAGAAGAGCAAATACTGAGTGTGTGTGTGTGTTTCTTGGTGTTATTGAGTTTCAGGCCCACCAAAATCATCGATCAACAATGTGAATCCATCCGTAGATGATCACGATGCATGACTTTCGCACTTGCATCGTGAATCTGATGAGTGGAGGCTCAAATCTGGTCCTGATAATTGGTATCAGAGCCAATTTCTCATGTTTTTGAGATTTTCTCAAAATACCGAAGAACACTCATCTGAGTTATCATCGATGGATGAATTCAAGTGCTGATTCAATATTCTTGAATGAAAATTGATAAGGAACCCATTCATGTGTTTGTTTTTAACAAACAACATAGATTGTTGGGTCAATTTTAGGATTGTAGACTGTTCTTCGTTCGTACTGTTCTTGAAGATAAATATTACAATTTTTTTTGGAGGTTTTTGAGCAGAAATTGGTTATGGTCGAGCATACATATGCTGAAACCGAAATCATAGATGCTTGAATCATCAAAAAAAAAACATCAAGTATTTAAGAATCTATGAGCAAAATTTTGGAACTTTGAAAACGTTAAAAAATTCACTGTTTGATCGATTTCATGGTTAAGGAATGGATTTGAGCATTTGTGTTAGTTGAACAATATGTTCCTCCATGAATTTCGAATCTAATGGTATAATTCAATTTTGTTTTCAAGAAATTGGATTTTGAATCTTTATTTTGCCTTGAAGAATAGTTATGATGAAAAATTTGTCTAAGTACAAAATTTTGAAATTCTTCAATCTCACTGAATTTGGTGATTGTGTTTGTCTAATGATGTTCATGATTGTAGGATTCAAGAAAATATTGGCGATTCTTACGAGTTCTTAACAATTTTAAGCATATTCCAGCTCAAACCCGTTTGACCCACTTTCGTGTTTATTAAAGAAGATCATCTCACCTACCAAAATGTATGAAGGAAACATGATGTCTACTATAGCAATAAGCCACCCAAGATTACAGGTGCTTCAGATTACAATGATTGGAAAGAAAAATTCAAGTCATTCCTGGAGTAAATCAATTATGACATGCTAATCTCTGTTCTTGAAGGCCCTGCTAAGTTTATTGTGACTACTGTTGTTGCTTAAGGAGCCGACCCTGTGGTTTTTGGTGGTTAAATACCAAAGAATTTGTCTGACTTGAGACCTGCTGAGCATGCTAAGCTCCTTCTAGACAAAAGTGCTTTGGAATGTATCAAGATAGCTCTGAGTGATGATATTCTATACCACTTTCGTGATGCTACCTAAGCTTATGAAATCTAGGCTGGTCTGGAGAAGAAATTTGAGGGGAACATTGCTACTAAGGAAAGGCGATTGGAGAAATTAAGGCTGTCTTTTAATACGTTCACTTACAAAGCAGGCGACTCTTTTGAAACGCATATCAACATGTTCTGCAAGCTGATAACTGAAATGCAGTCGAAGAACATACGTCCTGATCTGGTTGCAATTAGCAAGAAAATCTTGAAATTCTTGCTTTTGTCTTTTGCTTCTTACGTGGCCTATATTGTAGACAACTATGATCTTTCCACTACTGATTACCTAGATCTAATCGAGAAAGTGAGAGACTATGAGGTAGAAGCTATTGATCGAGATGGTCGTTCACTTATGGGAAATTTTCCTACTAAAAGCCTAAACAACACTGTTCAAAATGTTATGCATTCATAGCTCCCTCATTGGAAAGTGATTGTGGATATTCTTACCTTGGTGGCTCTGTTCCTGCATCAAATCCTCCTCCACCTATTTAAGAAACAGTTTTCATTGCTCAGTCATCTCAACCACAGAGCAATCCTGGTTCATATGCTCAACATCATCCTACTACTCCTTCAACTCTGAATGGTGAACATCAGCAGTTGTGTAATGCTCTTATGGCTTGTATCTCATCTCAATTATCTGGTGGAATTGAAACCATGAATTTATGTCAAGAAGATCTGGATCAAATCTCTAATGATGATCTGGAAGAAATGGACCTGAAATGGCAATTAGGAATGACTACTGCCAGGACTAGGAAGTTTTTCAACAGGACTGGAAGGAAAGTTTTTCAGTCTCATTCTAGCTCCACAATTTGTTTTGATAAATCAAAAGCTCAATGCTACAACTACCATGAGCTGGGACACTTCGCACTAGAGTGCAAAAATCCTAAGAATAGCAAAGTTCCCATCAACTCTGGTGGAACTATTTTAAATTATCAGAATCAGGGTAATCACTCTTATCAGAAGCCTATTGCTGCGGTTCCGTCTCAACCAAATCAAAATAAATCAAATGCCTAACGTGTAGACAGTACTGGAAAGACCCTAGTGTCTCTTGATGATGGAAACTATAATTGGACTTCTTCGAGTCAGAATCAGTCACAAGCCAGAATGATTATGCTTTAGTGGTGAACTACAACAGTGGTCAAAGTGTTGAAGCTAATGTTCCATTTGACACATTGTTTCCTACCAATTTCACACTTATGGCGGATATTGAAGAGGTTGAAGAATCAGATCTTGCGACTGTTGCAAATGAAGCTACTTTACCAAAATCTGATCCTGAAGCAAAGAAGTTAGAGATTGAGCATCAAAAGGGACTTATCCCAGATGAGGTAAAATAAAAATTGTGTACTGAACAATGCCTTGTGGTTGTCGCTAGATATTACAAACACAACTTTGATCTGGTTGAGAGTGCGCGAGATAGTGAGTCCAAAGTTATTGTTTTACAGGCAAATGAAAAAGATTTTTTGATGAAGATCAAATATCTTCAAGACGATATTGAAGTCATGAAGCACATGGACTCGTCTCTAAAACTGCAGATCGAGGAACTTTTATCAAAACAATCGACCTTTAGAAAGCATTATATCCAAGCTCGGGAGATGATAGAATTGATGAAATTGAACCCATCAAACCTGGAAAATGCGGTCGCAAAAGATATTTTAAGTCGAGTCAAAATAGGTTTGGGTCTTACCCGTGAGATAGATGATGCAGCAGTCGAGCATCCTCTCAATCACAACTATTATCAGATTCCCAAATTGACTAAGATAAACCCTCGTATCCATATTCAATTTTAAAATAATGAGACCATTCCTGATGCTGAAGATCTCGACACTACTAGAAAAAGGGTCTTTCTTGACACGCAAACGATGACGCGCGCTACTTTTATGACGCGCAAAAATGGATGTCAATAAAAATCTGTCGTAATTTGAAAAATTTAAAGGGTAGATGACGCGCATTTTTGCGTGTCAAAAAATTTCTGTCAAATAAAAAAAAATAAAAAACATGGAGTACATTTAAAAAATGATGGTCATAAATTTCCGTCGTTTTATATTTTTTTCCCGCCAAAGTTTTGCCCTAAAATTTTAGTTCGCGCTCACACTTAGCTTCTTTCAATTTTCCCCAAAATTTTTGCCCTAATCTTCCAAAGTCATAGTCCCATTCCCGCTCCTCGCCTCCGCCTCCAAGACGAAGTCACTGACGATGACAAAGCTCCAACGAACCCTAATCGAACCCTTACTCAATCTCCCTTCATAATCGTCTTCCAGGTGTTAAATCTCAAATCACTATTCTTATCCATCCTCATCTTCATTTGTCGTCGCTTGTTCATTTTTGAAGGAGAACCACTCATCTATCGGAGATCCAGTCAAAGAAGGACCGTCACCGGCGTTTAAATCAGCAATAGAGGCCTTATCGAGGGGGAATAATATTGTGCGATATGTTTGACGGAGTGCTTTGCCGGAGCAAAGAAAGAAATGTCGTGTAAGCACAGGTACCATTCGGACTGTATATCGAATTACTTCTCTCCATCCTCCTCTTCAGTCGTCGTTATGGAATCGGGTCTACAATTTCTTCATCAGCGCCGACGCCGGTATTTGCTCAACCAAAATGGTGAAGGGTCGTCAAGGAGAACGCGTCAGGTATAATCTCTTCCTCCAACCCTAATTTCCAATTCATCTCAAATTCGTGATTTTGGTTTTTGTTTCTGATTTGGTTTAGATTCTTCAGGTAACTCACACCGAAATTTGTTGATTTTGGTTTCTGATTTGGTTTAGATCGAAGTCTAGTGAACACGAACACATTACAATTAATGGATTACGAGGTCAGTGTAGAATTGTTTGAGAAATCTCTGCTATATGTTCCTCACAGTGTTGTGCCTTTGTCACCTAGCCCTCTCTTATCTGGATAGAGCTTAAGAATACATCGATGAGGCTGCCAAGGTACTCTGAATTTCCTCCGAGAACTTTCTCATGAACCAACCATAAAATTGCTATTTGGACTTATACCTTTTGATGATAATTTTTTTAAACTTCGTTTTGTGTTTCACAATTGCAACTGGAACCTAACATTGCTTACGTTATCTTAGTTATTGAATAAGGATATCCTACACCTTGTTCATCTTATTATCATTACATGTATGATTGTTACTTCTGCATTAATAATATGGAAATGGTTGATCTGCATTCCAAACGCTCTTTGAATTTTACACCTTTATAACCTGTAGGTTGGAACTAGGCAGATACAGTAGCTTTTATTTGGTATATCAACAAATATCATGTGTAATTGCAGTTTAGGTTTATCATATATCTGTTGCAGGATTCCTGTGAAGTTTTCTTATCATTTGATTCTGCTTAATGAATTAAACTTCGTCTATCCTTCATGTTAGGGTTCTCTAGTTACCCTTAGCTGTTTTGGCCTGACCTACTAATGATTGGATTTAGGTCACAATAAAACATGATCTCTGCCTTATAGCCAGAACAACACAGTTTATTCCCCAACACACCTTGGTACCACTGGACCATTGGCTGTTCGTGGTTGTGTCTTGTGCGTGATTTGTTTGAGGCCGTGGATGTTAATAAGAGTCTTTCTAATGGCTTCTTTTAATTCGGGATATCAGTCCTTTTAACTGCTCTACCAGTTATCAAATCGTGTCTAGACTCTAGACCATAAAATGATTTACAACAGTAGCATAACCATACTCTGTCTGAACACAAACTATTGGAACTGAATCTATCAGGAACACGGTGATGGTAAAGTTACTCCATTTTGAGATTATCTTGGATCTTCATTCTAACGCAGGCATTGATCAGGACCCGCTGATAATCACATTCTGTCCGAGTGTTATGATAGTTAAAAAAAAATTGAAAGTTTGATTAGTTTTAGTTATAGTTAGGCTATCTGCAGAGATTTGAAATGTAGTTATTTCTAAGGTTTCTTTCAGATTTGTTTGTATATTTTTGTAGGATTTTTAGTTGTTCTGCAACAAAGTTTACTTGTTCATCATCACATATTGGGCACCTTCTAGTTTACTAAATATATTTGTTTTGATTGACTTGCATAGAGCAGTTCAAAATTTCAAGATGCCCTTAAACTGATCAACCGCTTCATCTTCATAGCTGCGATTAGTCAAGATCCTTGTATGTCTATCTTTTCATATCTATTAAAACTGATGTCGTCTCTGTGCTGGAAGTTGTTATTAACTCATTTCACACTTCAATATGCTTCTGTCTTTCCATGTTATGTTTTCTTTTTCTTAACAATGGATCTTGTTAGTTTTCAACTAGAAGGATTTAAATTATGGTACTATCTTGGATCTTTAATCTTTGTTCATGGCATACCTGCCCTAGTAACAAACTAGTGATGGATGATTTCAGATCCGCTGTTTTTCTGTTGAACCATGAGAACCAACGGATCGGATAAAACGCAGCTCGGGTGCTCGGCATGTCGCCTTTGAGTGGGTTAAATGAAGGAAACCAGTGGAAGCTGTATTTGAACGCCAAGACCTCTGCTAGAGGGACTCACGCGCATACCACTGCGCCATCCCCTTCAAGGTTTTCAGATCTGTTGTTTGCTTTTGTTATCTAGTTGTGTTAAGCCATATATTTAGATTTTTAATTTGGTTTTTGTTTCTAATGTTGGTTTTTGTTTTCACAGATTTTAATATACAATGAGCTTCAAAAAGGGTAGCAAAGTGGAGGTTATGAACAAGGAGGTGCCTGCATCATGGTGTGCTGCAGAAATCATTTCAGGAAATGGACATACTTACAATGTGAGGTACAACGGTTATCAAGGTGTGGAAAAGGTATCCAGCAGGTTCATTAGGCCTTCACCTCCTGCAATCCGTTCACAAAATTGGGTGGCTAGTGATATTGTGGAAGTGTTTGATGAAAATTTATGGAAAGTTGTGATGGTTTTAAAACTCATAAAAGGAGCTCGATTTTTGGTAATGTCGCATGGGTTTACCCATGAAATTAGGTCGCACAAAACGCATATTCGGGCATGACAGTCATGGTGTGATGGACCTGATGGTCAATGGATTCAGGCTAGGAAGGTAATTATTTTTTCATTATTTTATATTTCAACATGTAGTTCTCGTATAAATTTTAATATGTTTATTTATCTACTAGTTACTATGTATAGATTACGGGAAGCAATGGAGCGGAACCAAATTGTACCCTGAAAATGGACATCCAGGTACCTGGTTCAAACTGCTTGCTCTTAGCAGGTCCATGTTTTATAAAAAATAGAAAGTAAAGAGAGTAAGAGTGCTTAGAGAATAAACATACCTCATGTACATGGTGTTTATAGATTTAGTGATCAAAGTCATTGTTTCAAGTGCGTAAATAAGATAGAAAACAATAATATAATAATATATATAAGATGAAGATGTTAAACATTTAAGTGTAAGTTGATAGGTGGTGGTTAGAAGTTTAAAAAAAAATTACCGCTAGAAGAAAGAAAAGGAAAGTAGGAGTTTATGTGTATGGGCTGGCAAAGGCATTATTGATGCATGAAACTTCATGTACCCACATCATGTCGCTGCTGCTGCATAATGGCTCTGAAACTGAACTACTTTGTTTTTGCAATAGGATTAATGTTGTATCGGATGCCGAAATAAGTTGATTTTTTTGTTTTCTAAAATGCAAACAGAAGAGTTAACCTGAACCTTTTTGGAAGCTTGAAAATGACACAACTTCTTTCTTAACAAACGAATCCCCATAGTTTTCTTTGATTGAGTTTTAATTCATGATTTCATTTAGTAAATCTGTTGTGTTAAAGCATTAGACTATAATTTTATAACAGACCAAGCTTATGCTGATCTATCAGGAACACGGTGATGGTAAAGTTACTCCATTTTGAGATTATCCTTGGATCTTCATTCTAACGCAGACATTGATCAGGACCCGATGATAATCGCATTCTGTCCGAGTGTTATGATAGTTAAAAAAAATTTGAAAGTTCGATTAGTTTTAGTTATAGTTAGGCTATCTGCAGAGATTTGAAATGTAGCTATTTCTAAGGTTTCTTTCAGATTTGTTTGTATATTTTTGTAGGATTTTTAGTTGTTCTGCAACAAAGTTTACTTGTTCATCATCACATATTAGGCACCTTCTAGTTTACTAAATATATTTGTTTTGATTGACTTGCATAGAGCAGTGCAAAATTTCAAGGTGCCCTTAAACTGATCAATCGCTTCATCTTCATAGCTGCGATTAGTCAAGATCCTTGTATGTCTATCTTTTCATATCTATTAAAACTGATGTCGTCTCTGTGCTGGAAGTTGTTATTAACTCATTTCACACTTCAATATGCTTCTGTCTTTCCATGTTATGTTTTCTTTTTCTTAACAATGGATCTTGTTAGTTTTCAACTAGAAGGATTTAAATTATGGTACTATCTTGGATCTTTAATCTTTGTTCATGGCATACCTGCCCTAGTAACAAACTAGTGATGGATGATTTCAGATCCGCTGTTTTTCTGTTGAACCATGAGAACCAACGGATCGGATAAAACGCAGCTCGGGTGCTCGGCATGTCGCCTTTGAGTGGGTTAAATGAAGGAAACCAGTGGAAGCTGTATTTAAACGCCGAGACCTCTGCTAGAGGGACTCAAGCGCATACCACTGCGCCATCCCCTTCAAGGTTTTCAGATCTGTTGTTTGCTTTTGTTATCTAGTTGTGTTAGCCATATATTTAGATTTTTAATTTGGTTTTTGTTTCTAATGTTGGTTTTTGTTTTCACATATTTTAATATACAATGAGCTTCAAAAAGGGTAGCAAAGTGGAGGTTATGAACAAGGAGGTGCCTGCATCATGGTGTGCTGCAGAAATCATTTCAGGCAATGGACATACATACAATGTGAGGTACAACGGTTATCAAGTTGTGGAAAAGGTATCCAGCAGGTTCATTAGGCCTTCACCTCCTGCAATCCGTTCACAACATTTGGGTGGCTGGTGATATTGTGGAAGTGTTTATGAAAATTTATGGAAAGTTGTGATGGTTATAAAACTCATAAAAGGAGCTAGATTTTTGGTAATGTCGCATGGGTTTACCCATGAAATTAGGTCGCACAAAACGCATATTCGGGCATGACAGTCATGGTGTGATGGACCTGATGGTCAATGGATTCAGGCTAGGAAGGTAATTATTTTTTCATTATTTTATATTTCAACATGTAGTTCTCGTATAAATTTTAATATGTTTATTTATCTACTGGTTACTATGTATAGATTACGGGAAGCAATGGAGCGCAACCAAATTGTTCCCTGAAAATGGACATCCAGGTACCTGGTTCAAACTGCTTGCTCTTAGCAGGTCCATGTTTTATAAAAAATAGAAAGTAAAGAGAGTAAGAGTGCTTAGAGAATAAACATACCTCATGTACATGGTGTTTATAGATTTAGTGATCAAAGTCATTGTTTCAAGTGCGTAAATAAGATAGAAAACAATAATATAATAATATATATAAGATGAAGATGTTAAACATTTAAGTGTAAGTTGATAGGTGGTGGTTAGAAGTTTAAAAAAAAATTACCGCTGGAAGAAAGAAAAGGAAGGTAGGAGTTTATGTGTATGGGCTGGCAAAGGCATTATTGATGCATGAAACTTCATGTACCCACATCTGCCGCTGCTGCTGCATAATGCCTCTGAAACTGAACTACTTTTTTTTTGCAATAGGATTAATGTTGTATCGGATGCCTAAATAAGTTGATTTTTTTGTTTTCTAAAATGCAAACAGATAAGAATTAACCTGAACCTTTTTGGAAGCTTGAAAATGACACAACTTCTTCCTTAACAAACGAATCCCAATAGTTTTCTTTAATTGAGTTTTAATTCATGATTTCATTTAGTAAATCTGTTATGTTAAAGCATTAGACTATAATTTTATAACAGACCAAGCTTATGCTGATCTATCAGGAACACAGTGATGGTAAAGTTACTCCATTTTGAGATTATCCTTGGATCTTCATTCTAACGCAGGCATTGATCAGGACCCGCTGATAATCGCATTCTGTCCGAGTGTTATAATAGTTAAAAAAAATTGAAAGTTCGATTAGTTTTAGTTATAGTTAGGCTATCTGCAGAGATTTGAAATGTAGCTATTTCTAAGGTTTCTTTCAGATTTGTTTGTATATTTTTGTTAGGATTTTTAATTGTTCTGCAACAAAGTTTACTTGTTCATCATCACATATTGGGCACCTTCTAGTTTACTAAATATATTTGTTTTGATTGACTTGCATAGAGCAGTGCAAAATTTCAAGGTGCCCTTAAACTGATCAATCGCTTCATCTTCATAGGTGCGATTAGTCAAGATCCTTGTATGTCTATCTTTTCATATCTATTAAAACTGATGTCGTCTCTGTGCTGGAAGTTGTTATTAACTCATTTCACACTTCAATATGCTTCTGTCTTTCCATGTTATGTTTTCTTTTTCTTAACAATGGATCTTGTTAGTTTTCAACTAGAAGGATTTAAATTATGGTACTATCTTGGATCTTTAATCTTTGTTCATGGCATACCTGCCCTAGTAACAAACTAGTGATGGATGATTTCAGATCCGCTTGTTTTTCTGTTGAACCATGAGAACCAACGGATCGGATAAAACGCAGCTCGGGTGCTCGGCATGTCGCCTTTGAGTGGGTTAAATGAAGGAAACCAGTGGAAGCTGTATTTAAACGCCGAGACCTCTGCTAGAGGGACTCAAGCGCATACCACTGCGCCATCCCCTTCAAGGTTTTCAGATCTGTTGTTTGCTTTTGTTATCTAGTTGTGTTAGCCATATATTTAGATTTTTAATTTGGTTTTTGTTTCTAATGTTGGTTTTTGTTTTCACATATTTTAATATACAATGAGCTTCAAAAAGGGTAGCAAAGTGGAGGTTATGAACAAGGAGGTGCCTGCATCATGGTGTGCTGCAGAAATCATTTCAGGCAATGGACATACTTACAATGTGAGGTACAACGGTTATCAAGGTGTGGAAAAGGTATCCAGCAGGTTCATTAGGCCTTCACCTCCTGCAATCCGTTCACAACATTTGGGTGGCTGGTGATATTGTGGAAGTGTTTATGAAAATTTATGGAAAGTTGTGATGGTTATAAAACTCATAAAAGGAGCTAGATTTTTGGTAATGTCGCATGGGTTTACCCATGAAATTAGGTCGCACAAAACGCATATTCGGGCATGACAGTCATGGTGTGATGGACCTGATGGTCAATGGATTCAGGCTAGGAAGGTAATTATTTTTTCATTATTTTATATTTCAACATGTAGTTCTCGTATAAATTTTAATATGTTTATTTATCTACTGGTTACTATGTATAGATTACGGGAAGCAATGGAGCGGAACCAAATTGTTCCCTGAAAATGGACATCCAGGTACCTGGTTCAAACTGCTTGCTCTTAGCAGGTCCATGTTTTATAAAAAATAGAAAGTAAAGAGAGTAAGAGTGCTTAGAGAATAAACATACCTCATGTACATGGTGTTTATAGATTTAGTGATCAAAGTCATTGTTTCAAGTGCGTAAATAAGATAGAAAACAATAATATAATAATATATATAAGATGAAGATGTTAAACATTTAAGTGTAAGTTGATAGGTGGTGGTTAGAAGTTTAAAAAAAATTACCGCTGGAAGAAAGAAAAGGAAGGTAGGAGTTTATGTGTATGGGCTGGCAAAGGCATTATTGATGCATGAAACTTCATGTACCCACATCTGCCGCTGCTGCTGCATAATGCCTCTGAAACTGAACTACTTTTTTTTGCAATAGGATTAATGTTGTATCGGATGCCTAAATAAGTTGATTTTTTTGTTTTCTAAAATGCAAACAGATAAGAATTAACCTGAACCTTTTTGGAAGCTTGAAAATGACACAACTTCTTCCTTAACAAACGAATCCCAATAGTTTTCTTTAATTGAGTTTTAATTCATGATTTCATTTAGTAAATCTGTTATGTTAAAGCATTAGACTATAATTTTATAACAGACCAAGCTTATGCTGATCTATCAGGAACACGGTGATGGTAAAGTTACTCCATTTTGAGATTATCCTTGGATCTTCATTCTAACGCAGGCATTGATCAGGACCCGCTGATAATCGCATTCTGTCCGAGTGTTATAATAGTTAAAAAAAATTGAAAGTTCGATTAGTTTTAGTTATAGTTAGGCTATCTGCAGAGATTTGAAATGTAGCTATTTCTAAGGTTTCTTTCAGATTTGTTTGTATATTTTTGTAGGATTTTTAATTGTTCTGCAACAAAGTTTACTTGTTCATCATCACATATTGGGCACCTTCTAGTTTACTAAATATATTTGTTTTGATTGACTTGCATAGAGCAGTGCAAAATTTCAAGGTGCCCTTAAACTGATCAATCGCTTCATCTTCATAGCTGCGATTAGTCAAGATCCTTGTATGTCTATCTTTTCATATCTATTAAAACTGATGTCGTCTCTGTGCTGGAAGTTGTTATTAACTCATTTCACACTTCAATATGCTTCTGTCTTTCCATGTTATGTTTTCTTTTTCTTAACAATGGATCTTGTTAGTTTTCAACTAGAAGGATTTAAATTATGGTACTATCTTGGATCTTTAATCTTTGTTCATGGCATACCTGCCCTAGTAACAAACTAGTGATGGATGATTTCAGATCCGCTGTTTTTCTGTTGAACCATGAGAACCAACGGATCGGATAAAACGCAGCTCGGGTGCTCGACATGTCGCCTTTGAGTGGGTTAAATGAAGGAAACCAGTGGAAGCTGTATTTAAACGCCGAGACCTCTGCTAGAGGGACTCAAGCGCATACCACTGCGCCATCCCCTTCAAGGTTTTCAGATCTGTTGTTTGCTTTTGTTATCTAGTTGTGTTAGCCATATATTTAGATTTTTAATTTGGTTTTTGTTTCTAATGTTGGTTTTTGTATTCACATATTTTAATATACAATGAGCTTCAAAAAGGGTAGCAAAGTGGAGGTTATGAACAAGGAGGTGCCTGCATCATGGTGTGCTGCAGAAATCATTTCAGGCAATGGACATACTTACAATGTGAGGTACAACGGTTATCAAGGTGTGGAAAAGGTATCCAGCAGGTTCATTAGGCCTTCACCTCCTGCAATCCGTTCACAACATTTGGGTGGCTGGTGATATTGTGGAAGTGTTTATGAAAATTTATGGAAAGTTGTGATGGTTATAAAACTCATAAAAGGAGCTCGATTTTTGGTAATGTCGCATGGGTTTACCCATGAAATTAGGTCGCACAAAACGCATATTCGGGCATGACAGTCATGGTGTGATGGACCTGATGGTCAATGGATTCAGGCTAGGAAGGTAATTATTTTTTCATTATTTTATATTTCAACATGTAGTTCTCGTATAAATTTTAATATGTTTATTTATCTACTGGTTACTATGTATAGATTACGGGAAGCAATGGAGCGGAACCAAATTGTTCCCTGAAAATGGACATCCAGGTACCTGGTTCAAACTGCTTGCTCTTAGCAGGTCCATGTTTTATAAAAAATAGAAAGTAAAGAGAGTAAGAGTGCTTAGAGAATAAACATACCTCATGTACATGGTGTTTATAGATTTAGTGATCAAAGTCATTGTTTCAAGTGCATAAATAAGATAGAAAACAATAATATAATAATATATATAAGATGAAGATGTTAAACATTTAAGTGTAAGTTGATAGGTGGTGGTTAGAAGTTTAAAAAAAATTACCGCTGGAAGAAAGAAAAGGAAAGTAGGAGTTTATGTGTATGGGCTGGCAAAGGCATTATTGATGCATGAAACTTCATGTACCCACATCTGCCGCTGCTGCTGCATAATGCCTCTGAAACTGAACTACTTTTTTTTGCAATAGGATTAATGTTGTATCGGATGCCTAAATAAGTTGATTTTTTTGTTTTCTAAAATGCAAACAGATAAGAATTAACCTGAACCTTTTTGGAAGCTTGAAAATGACACAACTTCTTCCTTAACAAACGAATCCCAATAGTTTTCTTTGATTGAGTTTTAATTCATGATTTCATTTAGTAAATCTGTTGTGTTAAAGCATTAGACTATAATTTTATAACAGACCAAGCTTATGCTGATCTATCAGGAACACGGTGATGGTAAAGTTACTCCATTTTGAGATTATCCTTGGATCTTCATTCTAACGCAGGCATTGATCAGGACCCGCTGATAATCGCATTCTGTCCGAGTGTTATGATAGTTAAAAAAAAATTGAAAGTTCGATTAGTTTTAGTTATAGTTAGGCTATCTGCAGAGATTTGAAATGTAGCTATTTCTAAGGTTTCTTTCAGATTTGTTTGTATATTTTTGTAGGATTTTTAGTTGTTCTGCAACAAAGTTTACTTGTTCATCATCACATATTGGGCACCTTCTAGTTTACTAAATATATTTGTTTTGATTGACTTGCATAGAGCAGTGCAAAATTTCAAGGTGCCCTTAAACTGATCAATCGCTTCATCTTCATAGCTGCGATTAGTCAAGATCCTTGTATGTCTATCTTTTCATATCTATTAAAACGGATGTCGTCTCTGTGCTGGAAGTTGTTATCAACTCATTTCACACTTCAATATGCTTCTGTCTTTCCATGTTATGTTTTCTTTTTCTTAACAATGGATCTTGTTAGTTTTCAACTAGAAGGATTTAAATTATGGTACTATCTTGGATCTTTAATCTTTGTTCATGGCATACCTGCCCTAGTAACAAACTAGTGATGGATGATTTCAGATCCGCTGTTTTTCTGTTGAACCATGAGAACCAACGGATCGGATAAAACGCAGCTCGGGTGCTCGGCATGTCGCCTTTGAGTGGGTTAAATGAAGGAAACCAGTGGAAGCTGTATTTAAACGCCGAGACCTCTGCTAGAGGGACTCAAGTGCATACCACTGCGCCATCCCCTTCAAGGTTTTCAGATCTGTTGTTTGCTTTTGTTATCTAGTTGTGTTAGCCATATATTTAGATTTTTTAATTTGGTTTTTGTTTCTAATGTTGGTTTTTGTTTTCACATATTTTAATATACAATGAGCTTCAAAAAGGGTAGCAAAGTGGAGGTTATGAACAAGGAGGTGCCTGCATCATGGTGTGCTGCAGAAATCATTTCAGGCAATGGACATACTTACAATGTGAGGTACAACGGTTATCAAGGTGTGGAAAAGGTATCCAGCAGGTTCATTAGGCCTTCACCTCCTGCAATCCGTTCACAACATTTGGGTGGCTGGTGATATTGTGGAAGTGTTTATGAAAATTTATGGAAAGTTGTGATGGTTATAAAACTCATAAAAGGAGCTCGATTTTTGGTAATGTCGCATGGGTTTACCCATGAAATTAGGTCGCACAAAACGCATATTCGGGCATGACAGTCATGGTGTGATGGACCTGATGGTCAATGGATTCAGGCTAGGAAGGTAATTATTTTTTCATTATTTTATATTTCAACATGTAGTTCTCGTATAAATTTTAATATGTTTATTTATCTACTGGTTACTATGTATAGATTACGGGAAGCAATGGAGCGGAACCAAATTGTTCCCTGAAAATGGACATCCAGGTACCTGGTTCAAACTGCTTGCTCTTAGCAGGTCCATGTTTTATAAAAAATAGAAAGTAAAGAGAGTAAGAGTGCTTAGAGAATAAACATACCTCATGTACATGGTGTTTATAGATTTAGTGATCAAAGTCATTGTTTCAAGTGCATAAATAAGATAGAAAACAATAATATAATAATATATATAAGATGAAGATGTTAAACATTTAAGTGTAAGTTGATAGGTGGTGGTTAGAAGTTTAAAAAAAATTACCGCTGGAAGAAAGAAAAGGAAAGTAGGAGTTTATGTGTATGGGCTGGCAAAGGCATTATTGATGCATGAAACTTCATGTACCCACATCTGCCGCTGCTGCTGCATAATGCCTCTGAAACTGAACTACTTTTTTTTTGCAATAGGATTAATGTTGTATCGGATGCCTAAATAAGTTGATTTTTTTGTTTTCTAAAATGCAAACAGATAAGAATTAACCTGAACCTTTTTGGAAGCTTGAAAATGACACAACTTCTTCCTTAACAAACGAATCCCAATAGTTTTCTTTGATTGAGTTTTAATTCATGATTTCATTTAGTAAATCTGTTGTGTTAAAGCATTAGACTATAATTTTATAACAGACCAAGCTTATGCTGATCTATCAGGAACACGGTGATGGTAAAGTTACTCCATTTTGAGATTATCCTTGGATCTTCATTCTAACGCAGGCATTGATCAGGACCCGCTGATAAGCGCATTCTGTCCGAGTGTTAT
Organism: Deinandra increscens subsp. villosa; assembly: GCA_039602395.1. Classification (NCBI taxonomy): domain Eukaryota; kingdom Viridiplantae; phylum Streptophyta; class Magnoliopsida; order Asterales; family Asteraceae; genus Deinandra; species Deinandra increscens. The sequence goes on along the minus strand of JBCNJP010000009.1, from coordinate 54,602,133 downwards.
GATAGTTAAAAAAAAATTTAAAGTTCGATTAGTTTTAGTTATAGTTAGGCTATCTGCAGAGATTTGAAATGTAGCTATTTCTAAGGTTTCTTTCAGATTTGTTTGTATATTTTTGTAGGATTTTTAGTTGTTCTGCAACAAAGTTTACTTGTTAATCATCACATATTGGGCACCTTCTAGTTTACTAAATATATTTGTTTTGATTGACTTGCATAGAGCAGTGCAAAATTTCAAGGTGCCCTTAAACTGATCAATCGCTTCATCTTCATAGCTGCGATTAGTCAAGATCCTTGTATGTCTATCTTTTCATATCTATTAAAACTGATGTCGTCTCTGTGCTGGAAGTTGTTATTAACTCATTTCACACTTCAATATGCTTCTGTCTTTCCATGTTATGTTTTCTTTTTCTTAACAATGGATCTTGTTAGTTTTCAACTAGAAGGATTTAAATTATGGTACTATCTTGGATCTTTAATCTTTGTTCATGGCATACCTGCCCTAGTAACAAACTAGTGATGGATGATTTCAGATCCGCTGTTTTTCTGTTGAACCATGAGAACCAACGGATCGGATAAAACGCAGCTCGGGTGCTCGGCATGTCGCCTTTGAGTGGGTTAAATGAAGGAAACCAGTGGAAGCTGTATTTAAACGCCGAGACCTCTGCTAGAGGGACTCAAGCGCATACCACTGCGCCATCCCCTTCAAGGTTTTCAGATCTGTTGTTTGCTTTTGTTATCTAGTTGTGTTAGCCATATATTTAGATTTTTAATTTGGTTTTTGTTTCTAATGTTGGTTTTTGTTTTCACATATTTTAATATACAATGAGCTTCAAAAAGGGTAGCAAAGTGGAGGTTATGAACAAGGAGGTGCCTGCATCATGGTGTGCTGCAGA
>JBCNJP010000009.1:54523265-54600741 GCA_039602395.1 Deinandra increscens subsp. villosa | reverse complement strand
AAATCCAGTTGCAGGTTTGGGAGCTGTTAGTATGAAATAAAGAAAGCAGTCAGGATAGAGAAGCCTAATTCTAAACATATGCACGAGAAGTTCAAATTACGTACTAGACATGACGGCTTCCGAATGGTCGGCTGAGAAGCTTTGTTCGCTGTTGGCACTCTCGATGGCAAAGGTCCTGTCTGCAGGTGGGATTTCCAGGAAAGTAGCAGTTCTCTCCACAGCTTCTTCGGTTACTTCAACAAGATCAGAAAACTTAGGAGCTGCAAGAAACAACAAAAATATCATTAGCGAAATTCAGGGAAGCTCAAAAACAAAACCTAATTCAGTTTCCTACCCTTTAAAACCCACTTCATCGGCAATGAATCTCCCCCAACAATGGATTCACGCTTCACAAAAAAGAACTTTCTTTTCCAATCATGGTCATTGTGTGACGCACGAGGAATCAATTGGGAGTAGGAAGAGCGGGCTTGAAGAACAAAGCGACTGAACCCGTGGGTTCTCAGGTTGTAAGCAACACAAACTTCAGGAATTCCCATTTCAAGCTTTCGGGAATTGTTCAGGTTGTCAAGCGAAAAGAGAATCCTCCACACCATCGGCATTGTTTGGGAATAACAGAGGCCGGTGATCTTGAAGAACTCGTTTACAATGGCCGGAAAGGGGTAGGACATCCCAAGCAAGAAAGGGTAATAGAGAAAACAAACCCAGGTGTTTGACATACAATCGGCCTTCAAACGGGAATCAAAACGCCGAATGATGGAGGACGACGGGAAAAGACCGGATTCCTTCAACTGGCGAATGTCGTTGTCGGAAAAGTTGCAGGTTTCTTCTTCATTGAAGGGGAGAATCCCCTGATCAACGAAATCCTCAATGCCTAACGAGGAAGAAGGAGTGGCGGAACGGGTATTCTTCTTCGCCATGACCGGAACAAACAAAAAAGAAAAGATGCCGGAGAAGAAGAAGAACTGACCTGCGATGATGAAGAAGCTCGAAAGGGTTTTTTTGGAGAAGATGGTGAGATTATGATCTCGGAATCTTGCATTTAAAGAAGAAATGATGATGGCTATCCCATCAATCGGACGCCGAAAAAAACGTCCCATCCAACTGAATTTACCGTGATAACGCCGTAAATCTCTCAGGTTAATTGAATTTCGCCAGCTGTTAATCTTATCCACAGGCAAACGAAATTCAGGGGTAATTGTTAGGGGTTAATTTCAGGATGCTTACAGAGAAGCTGCGTAACACTAGGGATCTTGCTACGGTTGGGGAATCTCATCTAGTCAGGTATCCTGAAATTTAATTATCGACTAACCCTTATTTTTGCCATGTGCTTTATTCGATTTCAGGGACGTTAAGGGACCAAACTAACTCCTGAAGACTCGGTCCATAATTAACTGGCACGTGGAGAAGTGGGTCGCGTCTCCCTCAATGGTCAAGAGAAGTGGAGAAAGAGGATCCCGGGAATCCCGGATAGTTAGTTAGTTGTTATTTGTTATATAAATCGAGGATTCGATCAGTAGGAACACACAACACACTTTCACTAGCTCACTTACGAATACGAGTCATTGTATCACATAGCTCTGATCGATCAAACCTATAACCCGTTGTAACGATTCGCTTGATCATTAATAATATTAACTTGGTGGCGGTTTTTCAGCCGGCACCCGAGGTATCCAGGATTCCTAGGGGCAACTCGAAGGATTCTGGAGTTTTCCTCGCTAAAATCCTTGTGTTATCATCCCAACTTGGATTATTTGCTCACTTGATAGTTAAGCACACTACCTCACAATCTAAGTTTGGAATATAGGATTCCTAAGTGAATTTTTGACCAAAACAGATTTCGGACCCTGAACAAGCTTGGAAAAAAGGTTTACTTACATGATGACTTCCAAGAGCTTAGCCATGCTTAACCCTCTCAATTTCTTGTCTCAATCCTCAAAATCGCTGCATCTAGATCTCTAGATTGGAAGAATTTCGAACTAGGGCTTGTGATGGGGAAGAAAACAACGTCTGATGTTTCTTCTTTCATCCCTATCATTTTTTTTTCATTTAATTTAGTTTCCACTAAATTACTCCCCAAGTCCCTCTAGTTCTAAGTTTAGGTTATTTAGAAACCAACACCATTTTAACACATAAAGTCCTCAAACTTTCACATTTATATTAGTTGGCACATAATTTTAGTGTACCCCAAATTCGGATTCACGCTTAAGTTGAATTTAACTGGATTTTAACCATATAAGAGTCAGGATGTTACATCTTGAGTTGTCATGGTCTTCACCGTGTTGTAGGACGGTATATAATAAGTGGTCACTGAATATTAATCACATCTAACCAAATCTTGTTGGCTCGGTATCTCGATTCCCAACACCCAACGGTGCTTTTAGTTTCACTGCTGAAGCCAACTAGGACTGAGGATCTTGCAACTATCTCAGTTTCTGAGATCCCCATCTTCTTGAGCACATAAAGACGGATTATGTTTACTGAGCTTCCATTATCAATCAGAATCATGCGTACAAAATGGTTAGCAATATATAAAGTGACTACAAGACTATCATAATGAGGATCCTGAACATGTGAACGGTCGCTCTCATCAAAGGATATGAGCTTGTCATGGGTTAGGGTGGACGTCCGGTTGGGTCTGTCACCCTGTTTAGATTAAGATTTCTTTAGCATGCATCTTGGCTGAGGAATACGAAGTGTCGCATATGTCTGAGCCTCCTGAGATGAAGTTGATTATTTGAGCATCCTGAGGTGGAGAAGCGGCTCTCTGAGGAACCTTGTCGGCTTCCTGAGTCTTGATCTTTTTTCTGCCTATCAACTCTTTAAGATGCCCCTTACTGAGTAAATAACTAATTTCCTTCCGAAGTGCTATGCATTCGTCTGTTAGGTGGCCAAAATCCTCGTGGAAGTGGCACCACTTGGTTTTGTCTTTCCAGGATCCCTGTTTATCATTTTTTCTAGGTCATCTTGCCTTTTCACCAAGATCCTGCATTGCACACATTAGGCCACCAATATCAATAGAAAAACAATACTCAGATACCTTAGGATACCCCTCATCGTCATCATTCTTCTCTACAGCATTGACTTTATGATTATCTGGTTTGGAGAATGGACGGGATCTATACGGCTTCCCGGGGTTCTGCTGCAAGAAAACTGATTGTTAAACAGGTTAACTAAATGAGAAAATGACTTAATAGCGTTAGGAGGGATGCTCAGTAGCCATTTCATGGCTGGTCCTGTTAAGGTTGAACAAAAGCCTTTGCACAGACAGGCTTCTTTGATTTCTATCGGAATGGGGTTGATCTCCATATGCTCCCTGTAATGTGCCTCGTGTTCTTCAGGATCCGTAGTTCCATCATAAAGCTTCATGCTTGGAGTATGAAAACGTTTCGGGATCTCCACTTGAGAAATCGGCCAAGTAAATCTGGAGATCTTGTGGCTTTCCAAAGGAACCTCAGGAATAGGTTTCAGGATCCCTTGAACATTCTATATCATCTCTTTCAACTTCTGGAGCATCATAAGGAGCACCCTGGTTAGAAACGACAGGAATTGAATTGGACACATTACCTGGGCCAGGATTCTGGACTGGGATCCTAGGATTATATCTATATCTTGTTGGGATGCTCGGCTCTATAGTGGCTGCTGCTTGCATGGGGATGAAGTCACCAACATGCACATCTGAGGAGCTGGTCCTGAGGATCCCTGCTGAAACAGAAGGGTTAGAATGTTGATATCCTTGGGAGTTCTGGCCTGGATTCCCAGCAGAAAAAGGATATCCTTGAGATGGTGTAGCTAAGGATCCCAACGATAGTGGAGTCCAAGGATCCCTGGAGTGCGGCTGTGAGGATTCTAACGGGACGGCTCCTGAGAATCCAACATTACTCCCTGCATATCCAGTGGTCTGGGAAGTCATTGTAGGGGCTGTGGCGAAGCGTGGTGCCAATTTGTAATTGTAGCGAGCCGGATTTGAGGAACCTGAGGCATTGAAGTCAAGGTTCCTGGGAAATAGAGGACTTCGCTCCTCCACATGTTTCTTAGACTTCTTAAGCTCCTCAATTTCCCTCATCACCGTTTGATTGGTCTTTTCTTGCTGATCCATCTGATTTTTCACCTGTTTAATCAAGGAAAACAGATCATTGTTAGTAATAACAGGATCAACAGATTGAACCTGGGATCCCTCGAAGACAGGATAGTCCATTCTCTTCGGCTGCTCATTAACTTTCTTCTGGTGATCATTAGCCTTCTTCTAGCTTCCTGGAGCGGAAGGAATTGAAGAGGAGGAATAGAGGATGATACGGAGGCCGAAACAGTTTTTTTATTGGTTCGACATTCTTCGGATCGAAGACCAAATGAAGTGAAGGAAGTTTGGGATTTTCTTGGAATGAAGCACCACTTGCCCCACGGTGGGCGCCAAACTGTTTTGGTCAAAAATTCACAAAGGAATCTCGTGTTCCAAACTTAGAATGTGAGGTAGTGTGCTTATCAATATGCTCGAAATGTAAAGTTGAACACAAGGATGTAACGAGGGAAAATCCAGGATCCTTCGAGTTTTCTCTAGGAATCCTAGCAAAATAAAACCTTGGGAGCCGGCCTGAAGAGCCTGCTGCCTAACAATTTTATTGATACGAAATAAAGAATTACAAGGGTTTTGGAGGTTTGATCGATCGAGCCAAGTGTTACAGAGATTATATGTGTGACACCCGAGAATTTCAAGGTTAACTTCCGTTAGACAAACCCGTTAGTTACGTTATAAGTAGCTAATGCATAACTAGGCCGAATACGTCCACGACCTTTGGTTGATCACCGAACCCGTCCGTATGTGTTATGTGTTCATCATTGATTGTCTTCATGTGCAATGTGATTTAAATACATGACTTATTATGGTGAACAGCATGATTAATTGTAAATACTTGATTATGTGAAAATTGCCTAAATTTGGTAGTCAGCGAAACTACCGAGCGAAATTACAGATTCGCCCGGTAGAAGGCTAGACTGATCAATGTGTCCGAGATCAGAGCCAGTTTCGCCAGCCAGCGAAACTGCCAGCGAAACTAGCCCCTGATATAAATAAACTTAATAAACCCTAGTAGCCTCATTGCCTCATATCACAACAAACACACACACACTCTTTTCTCCTGGAGATTCTGGTCAGTCGAGATTCACACCAAGTTGTCGAGATCTCAGCCTCAAACCATCATCTACCAAGCTAGGAGATCGAACCGTGAGTCCCAAAAACCTCCATTATGTGTTCTATATGTGTTTTTTCTTAAAAAGCATGACCAAACCTTCATGATATTGCTTGATCTTCTGTATATATGCTTTAGGATGCTAGATCTGTAACAAAGTTGATAACTTTACGTGTGAAATCCATCCATATTAGAGATTTGTGCAAATTAGTTCATTTTAGGGTTTTGAACCCATTTTAGAGATTTGATGATCAAAATGCATGTTAAACTTGTTAAAGCTGCTTGATTTATGTTGGTAAATGCCTAGGGATACTAGATAATGAATTGCATGTATGATCAGAAGCTGTTAGGTTGATTTTTAGGCAAATCCGTATGTTTTTCGCGACCAGCGAAACTGTGTGTTCTCTGGGCGAAACTAAGTAGCGAAATTATATCTCCTTCCAGCGACACTGACCAGCGAAACTATAGTGTCGCCGGGAACCTGACCAGACCAGCTCGAGCGAAACTATCGAGCGAAATACCTGAACGAAAGTTCAAACCAGTTTCCCTGCGAAACTAGGCTAGCGAAACTGCGTCAGCAGTTTCGGGCGAAACTAGCCTAGCGAAACTGTGTTACCGGGCATTGCCTAGCGAAAGTGCTGCCCGTGCACCTAGCGAAACTGCCTAGCGAAACTATGCTAGCGAAACTAAGTCCTGACCTAAAAACCAAACTTGTGAAATTTGCTTAAGTGTTGTGCCATGACTTACATGATTATGCCATGATGAAACATGTTCGATTTCTGATTTATATGAACCCTTATCTATGATCAACCATTGGTGTCGTGTGTCGGTATGTCGAGTCATAGTTGCAACGTGCTACGTTATGGGCCATAGTGACGTTAAGTAAAGATTAGACACGAAACTAATACTTAAGGCCTAAACGTGTTCTAGGTCTTCGTTAAACAACAATATTGGATTTACTTGAAGTGTAGCAGTGCAACCAAAGGTGAGTGTCACTAACCCGCTTACCGTGAGTCCGATGGGCCACACAGAATAACTTAACGAAAACAATGCTGACAAACACGAGAGTGCTAGGCACCTCACTGATAAACTTGAGAACACGGGATGCTCGGCACCCACTTGATGAACTGAAGTGTTTTATGGGAACACTTGTGAATTCTGATCAAACTGCTTTTGAAATAAAACTGAAAACGTTTTAATATGGCTAGTGTAGGTTAAAGTCTAAACCATATGATATCACATGTTTTCTAAGGATGCCTTATAACTTAAAAGTCCTCAACTTAATTGTGCCATTAATTTGTGAAAGCGAGGGGATGTTGGGTAGATCTACTGGAGTTTGACAAACTCCGCCCCGTGGCACGGGGAGTGCACGGAGGAACAATATCAGCCTATTTGACCGTGGTCCCGAGAGGACACGGGGGAGGCAGAAACCGCGATGACTTGGTCCGCACCGTACGGGATGGCTCGGCCCCCACAAAATAAGTCAGCTTTGGTACAAACTTCCTTAGAGCATGGAACAACGGATTAGCTACCCGCGATATCGGTTGAGTCCTTTAACTTTACGGAACTAGTACATACCCGATGACGTGGTCACGGATAAACCATTTATAAACTAAGAATTAAATACGAGCATTGCTTTTCACAAATGAATATTTTGTAAGTACATTTTGATACGAACTATGATTGTGTTACCGGGCCAATGCATGACAAGCCCACTGTGAACTCACCAACCGTTAGGTTGACACTTGCGTGGTTTAAACTTTTGCAGATCGCTAAGGAGTATCCGGAGTGGGTTGGCATGGCACGTGAAGACCTTTATTTTAATTGAACTATTTGGGAATTTAAAACAAAGTTTATGTAAAGCACGTGGTTAGTGCTGAGACAAATATTACTTTTCCGCTGCGTATGTAATTAAAGACTTTGATTTATAACTTGTGTTTGAACTAACCCTGATTCGTTTAGTATTTGTAACTATGGTTGTGGATCCTGGTCTAGCCGCGCCCCTTAACGGTATAAACTCCGTTAGTGGTATTTTGGGGGTGCGACAATATGCTATCATAGCTAAAGTGTGAATGAGTTGTTTGTGTCTAAGTCGATCGAATCCTCGATTATATAAAGATTACAATAATAACAAACTATCTGGGATTCCCGGGATCCTATCGTCCAACTAATATAACCGTTAGAACCATTTTCGTCCAATTGGTCCACGATCTCATTCAGCTGGAACTTGAATCTCGGAGGTAGTTGATGACTTCACGGTACCTGGTCAAATAAACACGTGGAAATTATAAGGGTTAGTCGAATAAAACATATCAGGATACCTGAACGAGTGAGATTCCCAAACGGTAATAGTATTCCTGAACTATGTGAGCTTCCTGCGAGCATCCTGAAAATATACCCTCAACAGTACTTAAAACCAAGACATAATCAATAATGCATAATGATAAGCTAAGGCATAATAATCATGATAAATAATAATAATAATGTATAATTATAAAACAAAAGAAGATGTGATATAGTCTGTTACAACACCAAAATAACAGACTAGTTAGGTTCTACTTAAATGAATCGGCTTTCGCTTTTGTCACCTAAGCATTATGACAAAATAAGGGTATGTGCAAAAAATAATGTAACACCTCAGCTTTGGCCAGAAATGATACACTTAAGTTTTATGCACATATTAGGTTCGCTAAATACAAATGCAACCCATTAGCTTTGGCTAGAAGTGAAACATTTGTATGTCTAAGGTGAATGCTTAATTTTAGTTGATGAACATTGCAAAACAACGAATCAGCTTTGGCCAGAATCGAGGTTTTAAATATGTTATCAAGTTAAGCAAATAAATTAGTTTAATTTAAATATGTCAACTTGTATTGTAAAATTAAATGACATTAGTTAAGGTAGTAAATCAGCTTTGGCCAGAATGACCACTTTTGAAGATGTCATCAACTTAATTAAGACAAGTTAATAAATTAATCTAATTTTGATTGTAAATCAGTGTTAATAAGTTGACTTTTAAGATGAAGTTAAGTGGCATTAAATAGGTTACAAATCAGCTTTGGCCAGAATTGAAACCTTATTAGATGTTCGTTGTTAACTTTAAATAAGACAAGTCAATTAGTTATCTGATTTTAATTGGTGTTAGGTTTTATAAAACATAAGTTTGTAAGGTTTATACAAAACATAATTAATAGTAAGCCCCTGAGGGTATCCAGTCGAAAATGGGTTATCTGGTTGAAACTAAGGTATCCGGTCGAAAACTAAGGTATCCGGTCGAAGTTTATGAGGTTTTGGTCCGACCATAAAATTAGGTTTTCGATCAAAAATGAGGTTTTCTATCAGAAAATATATGTTGTTCGAGGTCCCGTTTAGGGTGTATGATGAGGATGGCTAATGTGGGGAGACCCACGAATTTTAGAGAGAGAGAGAGAATCACGATTGCCCTGATAAGACCGTCGGGTAACCGGATGTTTGCAATTGGAGAAAGAGAGAATCACGATTGCCCTGAAGAAAACTCGCGCGATGATGCGGTATTGACAATTTGTAACGTGGTCTCGTCTGTATATATAAAAGACAAATTATTATATTTAAATTATTATTTACTTTACTTATATAACTTTATTAAAAATATATATAATCTCTTTAAGTGTCAGGGATTATTGACTAAATTGTTTGATTTTAGTTTCTATTAAGAAGATAATTTTAATTCTTTTTTAAAAGACTATTTCGTCACTTATTAAAAAGATAATTATAATTATTTCTTTAGAAAAATATTTTGTTACTCATTAAAAAGATAAATTTAATTCTTTCTTTAAGAGTTTTGCCCCTTAAAACTCTTAATATTAAGTAATTGATAAATTTGTGTTTCTTATATTATTAGAACTAGTTTTTTTTTATTCATATGTGTTATACGGTTGAGTTTTAAAAAAAACTATAAATACAATCATAATTTACGACAATTATGTATTTTTATAACTATCTAAAAATTTCTCAGTAATTATAGATGTGTCAGAGGTTCTACGAAAGTGGGCATTTAGGCGGTGAGTTTCCTCTGAGATTGATGTGTATTACAGATAGTGTTGGTTACTCGCACGGACTGCGGTCGTAAGGTGTCGTAGGTAACATCGTTTGCCCTGATGAGACCGTCGGGTAACTGGATGTTTGCAATTAAAAAAAATCTAGTCATGGAAAATAAGGATTTTGTTTATTATATTGAAATGAAACACTTCATAAATTTGAATTTAAACTTAACTAAAGTAAAAAAAAAATTATAAAATTAAATAGAATAAAATATTTTATATTACATGTATAATATTTTAATTAAAATATTATAATAAATAAAGTATTATAAGCATTATTTTAAAGTATTAAAGTATTTGCAATAAATAAAGTATATTATTTTTAATAAATATAATATATATGTAATAGAATATTAACCTTAATATTAAAATTTTGTATTGGATAATTATTAACCTTAATATAAAAATGTGTATTTGAATAATTACCTATTGGATAATTAGTTATTAAAACCCTAATATGGAAATTTAGTATTTGGATAATTATTTATTAAAATTTTAACTTAATTCAAAATTTTGTGGTGATAACAAGTTTCTTTTTTACTAATTAAACTATGAAAAAACTTTTTATTTATTATATAATATATATAGATATAGATATTATTATTATATTAATATATATATATATATATTATTATTAATCCTAGTGCTAAAATTCTTCAAAACTCCCGATTCTAATTCTTTTAATAATTAATTATTATATTTATTTAATACATAATTAATTAATTTACATTAATTTTTAAAATTGATTTCATATCATTCTCCGGATCACATCTTCTAAATATTTATCCATTTATTTTAACCTTAAATTCTTAAAATTAGTTTAACTATAAAATAATTATTATATGTGAGGAGGGCTATGGTTATGACACCTTAGCAATAAGGATTTAAGATTTTTTATTTATTTATTTTTGAAAGGCAATTTTTAAATCTTTTTTTTTACAAAAAACGACTATGATTTTAGTCAAAAGTGATCAAACAAAACTTTTATATATTATATAGTATATATATATATTATAGATATTAAGTTGAGAGAAAGTAATATGGGATGTTCATAGCGGCTCTCGTTCCTGGACGTTTATTCCAAAGAAATGTGTTATCTCTGGTCCTTGGAAGCAAATGCATATGGCAGCAAACGACTTAGAACAGCGGGGAATTGACCTATCCTGCCTCATCAAAGGGGAGGTTGGTTCGGGGCTTGACATAGCCTTCTGGACCGATTGGTGGATCGGACATGCTCCCTTGAGGTATGGTTTTCCTTTATTGTTCACTCTAGAGGTTAATTACAGAGCTCGAGTTGCTGAAAGGATAGTCAAAATTGGGGGCTTTACTTGGCTGAATTTTTGTTGGAAACATGCTCCTCATACGACTGATGAACTGAATGAGTTGCATCAGTTGCACCTTTTGCTAAATGAAGCTGATCAAAGTGGGGGCCGTGATTATTGGAGGTGGTTGGCCGGCTCCGATAGTGACTTCTCGGTGAAAAGCATCAAAAGGCTACTCCAAAGTGGCTTTCTTAGTAACCCTACAATATGTTTGGATTGGAACAGGTGGCTGCCTTAAAAGGTTGGATTCTTTATATGGAGGCTGGGTCTTAATCGAATCCCAACTGCGGATGCATTAGCGGCTCGGGGAATTATAATACTTGCTGATTTATGTCCTTTCTGTCATGATTGTCCTGAAAACGCAAATCATTTGTTCGTGGAGTGTGGCTTAGTGCAAACAGTATGGGAATATATTGGAAGTTGGTGCTCTATCCCTAATTTCTACCTATTCTCTATGCATGATCTCCTCTCCATGCATAAATTTATCCAAGGAAATTCAGTTAGAAAGAAATTGGTGCATTTGTGATTTATACAAGCAGTTTGGATCATGTGGAAACCCCGAAATGATATGATTTTTAATGGTGTTCCGGTTTCATTAGAAAAGGTAATCAATGGCGTCAAAGAACTCGGTTTCTTTTGGCTCAAGAATAGATGAAAACTAGAGGTACAATGGAGAGATTGGTGTCGTTTTAGAATTAATTGATCTTTGCATGGTGTGGTGATTCTTGTATGGTTGTATTGTACCTTTTTCTACCACATTGGTAATTTTTTTGTTAATAATATTTCGTTGGCCATAAAAAAAAAGAGAGAAAGTAATAATAGTACCTATAATTAATGAAGAATTTAATATTTTAAACTTTTAAATCAAATCTACATTTACTATTATACCGTCACAATAAAAATAATTATAAATTAAGTGGGAAAAAATAATTGGTTGAAATTAGTTTTTTTTCTCATGAAGAAGTGTTCTTTTAGGAAGCCTCCCCTGTATCTGTATATATGACAATTAATGAATTATATTATTTAGTTCTGAAATTCCTGAAAATGAAAATATGACCGAACAACTAAAAAGGATATATTTTAAACTTTCTTTACAATACAAGTTTTTATAGGGTCTTAAGAAGATGGCTCATTCTCTGTTGTGCTCTACACTTAGCCAGCAATGGTTCATCTTTGGGCATGGTTAACCCTTTTCCTTCCGACAAATCCACCAAATCGTCACTAATTCTTTCCCATTCAAAGCATTGAATCAAGGATGCCAAAGCCAATCCCATAATCCGATTTGCTAGACCTGACCCAGGACATTTTCGACGACCCATTCCAAACGGTATGAAAGCATACCCCTCGTTTCCCGCTCTCTCAAACCTCTCTGGCTTGAAACTTAACGGGTCATCCCAAACCATTGGGTCCCTATGGATGGCCCACGCATTCACCAATACCATTGTGCCACGAGCCACATCAAACCCTCCAATGGTGCAGTCCTGTGACGGCTCGTGTGGCACCAACAATGGCCCAGCTGGAAATAGTCTTAATGTTTCGTTGACGATGCATTGGATGTATGGCAGATCCGTAAGATCGGTTTCTTGTACGAAACGTTCTTGTCCAACATAATTATCAAGTTCTGTTCTAGCTCTCTCTAATACATCCGGATGATTTAGAAGAAGCGACATAGCCCACTCTATTGTCACCGATGAAGTGTCGGTCCCAGCTTGTAACAATGTCTACAAAATCATAAAGTTGATAAGAACCAAATAAATATATAGTTGATAGGGATAAAGTTATATTAAGAAGTTGTGAATGTCCTCCACCAGTTTTCAATCTAGTGTGATATATTTTTTTATTGGCAGGAAATAGACTTTTATATTAAAAGGAAGCTATAGATTATGAACATACATACCAATATATTGCCTTTGATTACATTGTCTGTGTAATATTCTGGTTCTGTTTCTTGCAAAGAAAGCATAACATCGATAAATGTCTTGTCTGATTCTTTTTCGGACGAAGAACCACCTCGTTTAGTCCGGATTTCTTCTATCAGGTGCTGAGAAAAGCTATCGGTTTTCTTTTGTAGTTTCAACAGTTTCTTCTTGAAACCCTGGAAATCAATCCATCTTAAAAATGGAATGAAATCTCCTGGATTTGAAGCACCACCTATCTCAAAAACATCCCTTATAAGATCCCTAAATTCAAGAGCCTGTTCATTGTCCTCCAACCCAGTCTCATAAAACCGTTTATCAGCAACTATTTTCATGACAACGTTAAACGACAAAGCTTGAATTCTAGACCTCATTTCTACTTTTGTAAAACCATCAAAACAATCTTTATAAAGATTCTTGATTAATGATCTAACTTCATCTTCTCGGACACCCAAGTAAGATTTGAGTCGAGCTGTTGAAAAGAGTTCAACAGTCATTATGCGACGAAGGTCTCTCCAGAGTTGACCGTAAGGTGCAGCACCAACTGTGGATCGGTCGTAGTCGAGATACTTGTCACTGGGAAGGCGTGGTCTGTTGGCTAAAACGATGTCGTTTTTAGTGAAACATTCTTCAACTGCTGATGGTGAGGTTATCACAAGAACCGGCCGTGAGCCGAACCTTAGAGCCATGATAGGACCATATTTGGAAGAAAGATTTTGTAACACTTTATGAACATGACCATGGATTAGATGAAGGTGGCCAATTATAGGAATAGAAGGTGGACCTGGTGGAAGATTTCTCCCCTTTTGTTGTGTAAGTAATTTAAAAAGATAAAGGAGAGGGACTAAAAATAAAAACAGAATGAGGAAAAGATGAGTTTCATCCATGATGAATGTTGGTGCGTGTTTAAAGTGTTCTTGCAATGTATATGATGACATACATAGATATATATCGACACTAGAAGATTTTAAAAGTTTGACAAAGTATATTTTTATTTTGTTTCTAGGTTACTTAGGGTGCAAGAAGTTTGACAAAGTCAGAATTGCATTTTGTTTTTCTTTCTAGCTTACTAGGGGTGTTAAGTTTTGTTTTTTTAGTTGGATCCACAAAATTGTGAATCGTGTTAGATGTAGATGGGAGAAAATAACACGTTTGGAGACCAAAAGCCAATTTGAAATTCAAAACCGGTTTGAAAAAGGACCGATTACTAAAAATCGGATCGGCTTTTTAAACCGAATTTCGGTTTCAAATATGTTTGACATTCTAATAAAATGTTTGCCAAAAACCTGATCCCAACCCGATTAAAAACGAATATGAACCGATTCGTACGTACAAGTCTGACATATTTTCATCTAAAACTGGTTATCATAAAATCGGTTTTGATCAAACTTTAACCAAAGCAAAACCAGTTTAAACAAAGAAACCAATTTGTACACCTCTAGTTAGAAGTTAGAAGAGAGGTAATAAAGTTAAAGGTCATAGCTCATATTGTAATAAGATTTATGATTATGTTAGTAAGATAACCCGTTTGGGTTGGGTTGGTCCTTGGGGTAGATCCCAGGACGACTCTCAATGTCTTTAGATTGTAAATATTTATTTATGACAATAATATTTACTGATGTACCGTTCTCTTCCTAACTAAAAAAACTCCGTATCATATAATATAAGCTAAGTTTTCAAGTGTTAGTTTTATTTTTTATTTTCTTGAATGTGTGCAAAAAAAAAAAAAAAAAAAAAAAAGAAAATGTGATAGTTTTGCTTGACTTCCCGGATGTTGTTATCCAATTTGAGTTTGTTTTCTACATGCAACTTGTAAACGAGCCGAATGTGTAAACGAGCCATACGTGGGTTAATTAATATCTAAACGATAAAAAGCTCAAAACACGTGCCATATCGATTCAAGTCGAGTTCAAATCCTGAATGTGTAAAACGAGCCCTACCCGCCCTACTCGTACTCAGGTTAATAAACGAGCTCAAACACAAACTTTATATATAGAGTTGAAGCCGGCTCGTAAACTTTAGCTAGCCTTTTATTTATAAAAAAATTATTTGATTCATTAAAATATATTTCAGAAATTAAATATTATTACTTAATAAATTATGATAAAATAATATGTATTACTTTATATAAAAAGTATAAATATAAATATAAATAAATATATATATATATATATATATATATATATATATATATATACAACTTTAGTTATAAATATATAAATAAACTAATTTGATACTAAACGAATCGAGCCCGAGCCAAACTCAAGCTTCGTAAATAATAATTTTAAAAGGGAGAACCGGAGCCTAAACAAGCTCGGGCTCAGCTCAGCTTATTTGCACCCCTAGTTTTTGTTTATAAATCGAAATCGAATTTGTGTTAAATTTGTGTTAAAGAACAAAAATGTCATATTATATAACACTGAAGTAGATTTTACTACTCGCGCGTTACCACATGGAGAACACAGATATACAAAACAGTTGTAATAGCGCAACGTAAAGATAACAAAAATGAAAAAAGAAAAAAAAACACAACGAAACGACATTAAAATTAAAAACATGGTTAAATATCACACTACAAACAATTAGATACATAAAGACAATGACGTAAAATAAAAATTAAAACCAATGTAACGCTTAAAAATTTATCGAAAAAATAAAAAATAGTAATAAAGGTTGCCATGTGAACTATGCACAAATAGATACATAAATCCAATAGTGTAAAACTAAACAAAAGCCAAGGAAATGAAACATATTTAAGAAAAGATTTTAAAATAATTAATAATTAATAATTAAGTAAAAATGTTTTTATAAACTGCCACGTGACAAGTATCCGATGGAGCCACGTGGACCAAGCATGTTGTTTCACTATTTAGTTAGGGTTCATAATTGTACATACTATAACTAGTTATACAAACTAGGAGTGTTCAAAATCGGATATCCAAAAATTTGGATATCCGAATTTCGGATATCCAAAATTTCAGATAGTTGATTTTCAATATCAGAATCCGTATCCAAAATTCCGGATATCAGAAATTTCAGATACGAATTCGGATAATAAAATGGATATCCGAAATTTTCAATCCCATTATAAAAGCTACCAAACACAAAAACATGCCTTGGATTACATGAAAAAACAACCCAAATAGTCAAATATACATGTCCATAAGTATATAAAACTCTTCAATTTCTTAAGCACATTTTCAAATGATTTAACACAGAATTAGTTCCGGTCTTCGTTAGGTGATACCGATAGCTTTTGTTGCAATTCTTACATGTGAGAAGCACACCTTCGGTTG
Organism: Deinandra increscens subsp. villosa; assembly: GCA_039602395.1. NCBI lineage: Eukaryota > Viridiplantae > Streptophyta > Magnoliopsida > Asterales > Asteraceae > Deinandra > Deinandra increscens. Next base: position 54,584,945 of record JBCNJP010000009.1, on the reverse strand, counting down.
GAATTAAGTAGGGTTGGCAATTCGTGTCTTATCGTGTTAATAATGTTAGAACCAACGCGATCAACACAAGTATCAAACATGTAAATGACTCGTTTAACACTTGACTTTGGTGGTTTGACCGTGACAGTTATATGTCTTATGTATCAAAAAAGTAAAATGATGAACCCTAAAATGCTAAAAATAATTATTTTTTAAAAAAGTATAAAATTGCACAGTGTATCTTTTTTGTTAAGCATGTCATGTTGTGTCTAAATAGGTACCCAATTTGCCAGCCCTAGAATTAAGTTTGGCTTGTTAAAGTGTTTCCATACCATTGACTCTTTTCTAGTAACTTGAACATTTCCATCTCCCATATCCATTTGAAATTTAAACTTTTCATGTATAAGAAATGAATTCATTGATTAAAAGGAGTTTAGAGAAAAAACAAGGCTGATTCAAAATGTAGACATTAGTTGAGTTAGTGTGGTAAAATGTAGACATTAGTTGAGTTTCTGTTTTTGATGTTAGAGCAAGTTTTGGTTTCTAATGCTAGGTCTAGGTGTGTGTGTTCTTCATATTGAATTGTATGTATTCTGGTTCCAGCGTACCATGGGGCGGACCAGTTGGTACACCGCTTCGTAACAACTGGTACGTTGTTTTAGGTGGTACGTCGGCCAGTAGACTATAAATAGGATAAGTCTTTTTGAACAGAGTAGAAGAGTGAGCACTGTGAGTTTATGTGTGTGAAATCCTTGGCATTGTCTCTTTGGTGTTCTCTCTGTAACTTTGACTATTGAATCAATCAAAGAAGCAATATTTACCTTTGTGTTTACCGAATTGATTGAATCATGCGGTAGTAAGATCAGCTCGTGTCTTTTCAAGTGGTATTAGAGCACTTAGGTTGCTCTACTGCTGTGATTTGTGTAGAGGCTAGATTATGAGGCTTGTAATATTAAATTAGTTGAGATGGGCTTAGAGGGTTTAATTAGATTAGTAGACTAGTTTTCTTGGGTTTACTATTGGGCTTGCGGTTTACCATTAGGGTTTAAGGTCCATTAGGGATCCTATATAAACCCCATGTGTTTACCATTGTAAAAGTGGTGGCTCATTTACCATTCTAGAGAGGAGCCTCCTTGGAGTTTAAGATCGTAATCTTAAAGTAGAGATAAATCAAGTTTACGATTTCTTATTTGTACCCGACAAGTTCATCTTGTGTGCAAAGATCAGGTTTTTAATGTTTTAATCATCATATTCTTCGATTTCTTCTCTTCTCATTCTTGAATCACTAATCTAACTGGATTCCGCACGCTTAGATTAGTTAGATATCGTGAACGATTGTTGTTTTAGGGACCAAAAATTGGTATCAGAGCCAAGAAACGAGTGTTTCGCGGTTCTCACGATATTGATTCAAGAAGATCTAACAGTTTTTGTGAGTTTTCTTGAGGTTTTTATCAGGTTTATGATCGAGTTTGCTACTGTTTCTGGGTTGTTCGTCGAGTTTAGGATCGTCTACCTTCATCAGACAGTGTTTACGAGCTGGTAGTTTGTGTTTGCGACTTCTAGAAAGGATTTTTGGTAGTTTACGATCGAGTTTTGGGAGTTTACGATCGAGGAAAAGTGGTTTACGACTTCAAATTCGAATCTTTCGGTGATTACGATTGGGTTTACGACTCGGGGGTGTTTACGATCACTGTTTACGATCGGAATCCAGTTTACGACCAGAAGTGGTGTTTACGATCGGAAACTAGTTTGCGACAAAAAGTCACTATTTCACACTTTCACGGAAACTGACATAACTTTTGACTCGTTTGGAGTTAGAAGCTCAAATTTTAACACGACATTCGTGACAACGAGCCCCAGAATTACCCACGAGTAACGTCCATGGGAGCTCGTTTGGACGCCCAAATTCCACTCCGAAGGCCTCCGTTTTTGTGTTTTTAAGTTTTTGGCACTATTCCTTGAATAGTACTTTTGCCGTTCTTTGCCGATTTTTCAAAATTTTCAGAAGCTGCATATCTTAAGAAAGAAAATGAGTTCAGTGATTGAAGAAAAGAATATGGTTGAGAACAAGGATGCTTTCGCAGCTGAAGTTGACAAAACTAAGATATGTCCAAATCCTACTTGTGCTCGATTAATTCCTGGCTTAAGACAACTCTGGAAAAATGCTGAAATTGAACTTTTTGATATGCAATGTTCGAGGAGTTCATTTAAAGGTAGGTGGGAAAAGAGTGAAGAGAAAGTAAAAGGCTAAAAAGTAGACATTGAGAAATATCAAAAGCTAGCAACGAAGAAGCCTATTTTATATGATCGGGCTAGGATTGAGATATCTGAGCTGCAACAAAAATATGATGAGCTGCAGGTCAAGTATGATTGCAATTAGGAAAGAAATCAGCAAATGCTAGATGCTGGAAAGGAATTGTAACATGCTGTTGTAACTGGTCAAGTTGGGAAAGATAAAACTGGGTTTGGGTCAGAAAGTCTGATAAGTCTCTGTCTGCAAACTGTATTATTCCTCCACCAGTTCCCAGAGACATTATAGGAATTCTTCTTAGCGAGGATCAAGTTGAACGAAACAAATCTGACTATAAAGAAGCTGCTCCTCCTATGGATAGTGTCTTGGTTGGAACTACACCATTGACTCAAGAAGAAATTGATAATGAGGCAAACTTGACTTATGGTGAAGGGAGAGTAGAGGATATATCAGACAATGATGCTGAGTGCCAGAAATACAATAGGTGTCATAACTCTAAGTCTGATGATGCTGGGATAAAGTTGAAACCATACCCTAAAATTGAAACCCCATACTTCAAAGTAATTGATGAAGTCAAAAGGGAAAAGGTGATCTTGACGACACGGCCTGAGGGGAAGATCTTTATGACATCTGGATCAATGTTTGACCAAGAACCAGATATTGGATATGACTTACCATCCTTCTCCTCCAAGTTCAAGGGAATAACTGATGGAGTAATAAGCGAAGCTGAAGTTGAGAGGCCAAAGATCACCATCAAGCATCCGAGTATGAAACAAACAGCTAGAGTGAAGAATGAAAAACTCAAGGGAGTAGCTGTGTCTCCCATTTCTTCAGTTGGATCATGCAGTTGTCGTTGTAATTGCAAGAATGGTGCTTCAACGTCAAAGAATCAAGGAAGCACAAAGACAGTAAAGACAGGTTCAACACAGACTTCGAGGAACCAGCAGAAAGTAAAATCTGAAGCTGCAGACAAAGCAAAGAAGCAGACACAAGGCAAACCAGCTCCATATCAGCCACCAAAGACAAATGGGTACACGTCTAACTTCTATCTAAAGAAGCAGACTTGCTTTAATTGTGGCAATGCTGGTCATATTGCTAGAAACTGTCTTTATCGCCCCTATGAACCCTATTATTCGAAAAATCAAAGAGTTTCATCTCAGGAATCTGTAGAGTCTAAGCCGTTGATGGTGCTGATGAGTGGTATCTAGATACACTCTAATTCATGGTAATTCTACTGTTAATGCACCGATATGGGTACAAAATATATTATGTTTATCGGTTTTTGTAATTAATGGGTTATGAAGAAAATGAGCTTAAATTATTGCTATTAAGTTTGAACCCGAGCGTCAACAATTCATACTTAGGTTTCAAAGCATATTTATTTATTAATGATCTAAATTTAAAATTAAAATAAAGTAAATTAATAAATAAATGAAGTAATAAAATCTAAATGTTGAATTCGTTTCTTTGCAGTAGGAATTCATTAGCAAGGAATTGTATAATGGGCTTTGGCCCAATAAAATGGTGGACGTGAGCAGGTTCCACGGCAGCAAGGGATAAAAAGAAAAAAAAGGAGTTCGAGAGGGGGGACGCAAAGGTTTTGGACGGCTGAGGTTTAGAAGTCACGGCAGCCCTTTGGCTGCTGTGCACTAAGATCAAAGGCAGCAACATTTTTTCATTTACTTGGTTACTTTTGCTTGGTCGAGAAAGAGTGCAGCAGATATTTTGGTTTGGTTTTCTTTAGTGCATTGTTTTATTTTAATTTTATGTTTAGATATTTGGTCAATTATTTTTGATGAATGTGATAGTGACAGTATCTAATTTATTCGTTAATATGATTGGCTAAGTATTTCATGATCATACCTAGGTGTAGGGTTCTGTCAATTTTCTGATTGCTCTTGATTGTTTATGTACCTAGGATCGGTTTAGTGGGTAAATCGAGTCTGGGTTAGTTTTTGTAAAAAGTTCACACGTCACAACCATTAATTGTGAATGAACCCGGTAACTCGCACGTTATAACCACTTAAGTTAGAACTCGGGCTATCACAGACTAATCCTTCGCACCGTCCCCCTTAAGGACGTCCTAGTTAAATAATTAAGAATAGTTAGGATTTTGTAAACCTGAACCCTAGGTGTGATCATATTTTTAATTCATAGTTATTTTTGTTTCATATTATTTATTTAAAAATCAAAAATCAATTTTTACACTTCTTAGCTTTTTAGTTTAATTTAGTTAAATAATCAGATAAAACCTGTAACACTAACCACATGCTCTTCGTGGATACGATACCCGACTTACCCTGTCTATAGGTAAAGTTAGGTTCTTGCATGACCCCAACGACAGGTCATCAGTACTTTGCCGCATCGCCGTCTCGTTGTGCAGTTTAAGTTACCGACCCTAAACACTCCGTTGTTGTGAGTCTCTCTGCTACTGTCGTTACCAAGTGCAGAGCCTAGCCACGATCTCAGACCTAATGGGTCGTTACTTTTTAGTGACTCGTTATGAGATCTCTTCCCTAACGGGTCGTTACGTTGTCACGACTAGTTACGTGTGCTTCATCCTGAAGGGTTGTTCGGTTATAACGGCTCGTTACATGTGCGACATGCATTGATCTTCAGAACATAATGTTTGGCGTTCGGTTTAATGTTCTGTTTCATCTAGCATCAGTTCATTGTAACTCGATGTCTCGAACGTCTGTTCAGCACTACCAAGGTATATCTAAACTCATTATTAGTTTAGATTTATTATGGATGATTAATTATTGATTTGTTTAATATTTTTATTATGACAATATCTATATTTGCGTGTAATTGTTTGACATGATCCTGTTGATCGTTTTTGAAACATGCTTGACGGGTGTAATTAATTATCTGAGTTTTATATATTTTTTATATAAATTTTTCCGCTGCTAAAGAAAATTAACTTGATCATTAATTTTTGTCAACTCTGTTTAGATAATCAATCCCATTAAAACGTTAGTCGATAAAAAATTAAAATTGGCCACCGGGTAACCCATGCCGCTGTCCGAAACCCAATAGTGTTCTCACATGAACCTCTCAATTTCTCACATACAACTCCCGATCTTTATTGCGTGTTTACGGATCCATGATTTTATATGGGTGCCAGTCCATGATGATGAGTTTAGATGATGGTTTATCAGGGGTTTCGCGGCGATGACGGGTTGACCGACGGTGGTCATGTCCTCCGACCGCCAGTACAATAGCTATGATGGGTATTGGTTGGACTAGAAGTGTCATGGATGAGGATAGATGACGCTGTAGTGTTTTGGTAGGCGGTTCACAGTTGTACAATGGATTCCGCCGGCGGCCATGGTCTTTGGCCGCTGGACAAAAGTGTTGGGACAATAGATGATGTGGGTGTGGACTAATAGGAGTGTTTGGGAACAGTTTTTAGACTGATTTTAGTTGAGTACGGGTTTCGGTCAAGAAAAGTCAAACCCAATGGTTCTGGTCAACTATCAAACTGGCCAAGGATGGTCAAACTCAGAAACCGACCTTGGTTTATTGTTCATGGCGAAATTCTAAGTGGGGTAGACTACTCATTCATTGATTCTGGTGAACATAACAGTTTTACGGTTAACCGGGTCTAGGTTCGCGCAACGACCATAAGGTATACCGTATTCGTTATCTCATTATCCTTTTTATGATATTATTGATTGAACTCAAAGTACAAGTAACTTAACACATTGTACAAGTATTTAAGCATATGATACTATATTTTGGAAAGATCTTGAGGTCAATTAAAATTATAGAAAAGTATACCAGTGGGTTAAAATGATAATAAATGGACTCTGGAAGTATGATGATCAAAATCCGACACTCGAATTGGATCAAATTGAGAAATAAGCAAATCACACTAAAAGACAAAACAATTGATACGGATCGCGGATTTCATATCCATATCCCCACGGCCCGCAGAAGCCACACAACTCTCGAGAGCATTATGTTCCTTGTGGACCACATGATTGGCTATATAGAAGCCTACGATTCGCAATGACAATATAACCAGAATACCTATTTTTGTCATAGAAATTGATCTGCCTCTCCGATTTGACCCGAGACTGTATAAATCAAAATTATGAGTATTATGAACCTGTTTTGATAATAAAACTTCATAAAATGGGATTCGGGGAATCATATGGATCATTATTGGTCAAACTGGTTAATCTTGGGTGTTCAAGTACGTTATTTTGGAACCGGACTTTGCATAGGTTCTGATATATTAGGAATTGATCTTTGGTTATCAATATATTATTCGGGTTGCTGCATCTTTGATCGACTTGGAATTACGTGCAATCGCGATCTGTGACATTATCTATTGTTTATCTCTGAGTCGTTAGCTTTCCTTACTTTTAACTTAAATGTTTTCAGGTGCTGCATTGTGAAATTAAGTCTAAATGTTTTTTTTTATAATTTTGTGCCATGATGTATATGTTATATCAATGGTGTGAACTGCATAGTCAAGAGTTGTTGTAATTTCCATTTTGCTGGATTTCTCGAGTCATTTAGGATAATCCCACAGCTTGGATTACCACGAGGCATATATAGAGCTTCATGGCCATTAGGAAGTAGACATACTTCTCATATCATCCAGACCTCTAATAATAATTTGTTAGGATTGATATGTCATATATGTTTGGAACATGAAAGAGGTATGGGGGCACAGGCCCGTGTGTGCAGGATTGCTGGTTGACCTTAGACAAGACTCAGGATTCACAACATGCACATGTATTTTAAAACTGACATAATATTCACAGTAGTCGCTAGCTAGAGCTCACCAACAGCTATGTGTTGTTAACGTATTTTGCAGGTAAGTAACTAGACTACAGGTGACGTGTTATGGGAAGATAGGCGGGTTGTTTGTAAATAGTGTCATTGCTACCTTTCTTTGTATTTGTCTCATATCCTGAATAGTCTTAGGTTTATTTGGGACCCCTTGGGACCTTGTAATATCTTTAGCTCTCCTTTAATAGGCAGAAGCAAACACTGTTACAATAGGTCCAAGTTAGGAGTGTCTGTTTGTTTAAATTAATGTACATGTTTATTTGTGTTTGTTAATATATATGTATCTTTCAGGAGATCTGATACAGACGGCAGGTCCCACACCCTCCCCGCACCTGGCAGGGTGTGGCGGGGGTGTTACAGTAAACATAGGAGGTTTGTTTGTGGTGCCATTCTCGGAGTCACACTGTTTCATTATTCATAAGTTTGGGAACAATTGATGAAAGATGAAAACTTTTAGGAGTTAGTGTCAGGACTAGATTTGAGCCTCTACTCATCCGATTCACGATGCAAGTGCGGAAATCATGCATCGTGATCATCTACGGATGGATTCACATTGCTGAATGATGATTTTGGTGGGTCTGAAACTCAAGAACACCAAGAACACACACACACACTCAGTATTTGCTCTCAAGGCTGCTATCGAATGGCTCTATTGATTAGGGTTACCCATAAGGATCTATTTATACCATCAGGAGAGCACACATGTAAATGCATAGAATAAAAGGAGAATTTTATCAGAATCAGCAAAATAATCTAAGTGTCAGTTCTAGACCATATAGAACAAATCTAGACCGTATAGTACACTGAAGAAGACTGTTTAGTTATAACATCATCAGGTCTTCAATCAAGATCGTATAGGCTTGATGAAGACCATATAGAGTTAATCCATTCAAGTCCCCAACCAAGACCGTATAGGTCAATTGGGAAGACCGCATAGAGTAACCAAGATCGTTTAGTGTATTATACATCCAGACCATTTATCAAGACCGTTTAGCGTTACATTCTAGACCGTATGGTGTAATCTAGAATATTTAGCACAAATTGTCTGTCAAGACCTTTTGGAACAAGTGAAGTATTAAGAGCGTATAAGGCAATTTAGACCGTATAGGCAAAATCCATTCAAGACTACTTAGAGATAATTAAGACCGTATAGGCATAACTCAAGACCGTAAGCATTAATCACGACCGTATAGTTATAAGTACAATCAAGACCGTTTACTTACAAACAAAACCCTATAGTAAAAATAACTAAGACCGTATGAAATAAGCCTAAACTGGCTAAATTCTACACTAGTCAAAATTACAAAAATCTCCAGAAAACTTTAAATCTGCAGGAAGACTTCACCAGCAAAACTCAACGGTGAAGAGTTTGAGTTGCTACCAACCAAAGATAGGTCCAACAAATTCCCCCTTTGGTGGCAATACAAACCTCTTACATCATCATTACTTGAGTTGATCCAGCAACTTTAACAGGAATCTCCAATACGTCCTCGCAAGGTTCTTATATTCGGGAACGATGCAGGTGATTTGAGTTTCCCATAAATACCACAGATCTTCTCTCTTGAATTTCTTCAAGTCGAAGTAAAGCCACAGCCGAGCTTCCTTTAAGATCCCCAAAGAAGATGAGAAATTCTACATTCGCCCACAATCCATCGTCTAATAGTGTGGACAGGTTCCGTAGACATCTTTCCGGCATTAATGCACTCCCAACACCACCAATTAAAGAATAACAGGAAGTAATTGGCAACAACAACTTCATATGGTCAGAGTCTAGACAGAATCGTCTCCAGGCGACCGTAGAAAATCAACTTCAGATAACTTCTATGCAGCAGACGCAGTTTGATAGCAGCAAACAGTCTTATGGTCTCAACACCCTTTCTTCCAATACTAGCTTGTGGGTCTGACCACTGTAATACCAATTAGTGATAGGATATTCATCTTATTTGCCTTCGATCTTCTTGGTCTTTACACTACTACCAATATTCCTGTAGATTTCTCTGTGTGGAACAAGTGCACATTTCTTCTCAAACTTCTTAAATTATGCTTGTTCTTGTTCTCTGGTCTGCCTGTTGAGACGACTGAGATAGGCTACAAGAATTCATTCTTGATTGTTCATACCTTTTTTAGCATTGGTATGGTTATTTATATCCAGCCTTCCCAGTTGTTTCAGCTCCCAAGAGAATAGCTTCAGGAGATAAATTATCAAGGCGAAGAACTGCACATATCCGTTTCTCCTCTTCAGAATGAATGCATCAAATTCAGGGTCATATTTCCAACCAAGAGTTTTCATCCCATCATAGGTTTCTAAGTTGGCAGGCATATCTTTTAGCTTCTTTGCAGTGAATTGCAGGAGAGCTTTCCTGTTAGGTGTCATTTCCTTCCATTCATCAACCCGTGTGGGGGCTTCCGTTTTCCTATGAGCTTCGACTTTTTCTCTATCTCTCTCATCAATGCTCTGCTTCATTGACCTGCTTTATTTATTCATATAGTCTTTCACCATCTTGCAAAGACCCGACAGTTGCTTACGAATGTAGCTCTTGCGATCAACATTCCGAGCTGCCAGAAAGTCATGAAGACCGGATATATTTATCTGATTTACAATAGCAACGACAATTTGAGGAGTCGGAAGAGGAGGAACTGCTTCAGAAGGGTCCGCGGGAGATGCTTGATATCATCAGTGGATTTCATAGATCAGGTTATCTTTGAATTGGACATAATCAATAACTCTATTGGTAATAGCATAAGGGTTGACCAAGGGATCACAAGGTGTTTCTTCAGCAGCACCTTCATTTAGGTGTTTATCCATATTCTTCTCATCAGGATACAACTCCACGATCTGAAAGTTAGTAAGTCTTCAAAGATATATAAAAGACAGACCTCGCTGCATCAATGATCTAACATACTCTGCAATTATAGAAGTGTCTGAAGAATCTACACCATCACCCACACTGTTAGGGATTACACTGATAGGTAGATCTCTAAGATTTTTAGTTTCTGAATTTGGCTTGATTGGTACCGAACCTTTTCCTAGAGTTACAAAAGGAGTAAGACCAACCATATTCTTAGCTATTTCTTCATATGCTTCTGGAATTGTAAGGCAATGTTACAATATCTTGCCTCACGGGCTTCGCAGTAGAACTTTTCTCTCCTATTTTTCTTAAACTCTTCTTTCTCATATTCTTCTTGAGGTGTCAACTTCTTTCTACCTATATCTTTGGCCGAATATTTTTTAGTAGAATAACATGGAGCAGTTGAGACTAGATCTAATAGTTTAGGAACGACAGCATTCACAGGTTCATTCAGGCCTCAAAGGATATCTCCAGTCATAACCTGGTAAGAGAAATCGGGCCTTAAAACACCAACTTGACCTCTATTGGCCATCAACCTCTCATGAACTTCTCTTGTCATTGGATAATGACCCCTATTGGCATTGATAATGCGTTGAAGCCTTAACTAACTTTTTCCAGGATGAGCAAGTGCGTCGTCCAGTTCAAGACCAAAGAGATCTTCCGGATATGGCTTCACCGCAAGTGGTTCTTGTGTTGCAGTCTTGGTGCCAGTAGGGACAATTGTTTGAACAAAAGAAGAGGTTTTCAAGCTTGAGTCTACAATTTCACCTTCTTCAATGTCATCAGCAATGTAGATTGTTTCTTAAACCATAGGTGAGGTGGACGAGGTATAATAACTTCTTCAAATGGATTCTCATCGGCATTTAAAGCAATAAATTGGATAGGATGGGCATTTCCATTTCCTCCTCTTCAGTCTTGACCTCAAAAGGAATGTCTTCATAATATTCATTATTAACAACGAATTCCAGATTGATGAAGTTCATAGCATTAGTCTTGTTGACTAGAAAGTCTAATCGGTTAGCCAGATCTTCACTACTTTGCAGTTCACTAGGAATCATCGAGATGGGCTAATTGATAGGAACTTCATCACTCTCTTTTGTAAAACCGAGATACGATCTTACTACTCATGCTTTGGTCAATTTAGTAAACACGAGATGTAAATAACAGAATTCTTATTGAGCACTTGAAGATACAAAGAAGTTCTCTCTGGTTTCTCTCTCTAAAACACACACAGAATGTGTAGAAATGACAGAAGTGTTAAGCTATCATTCTAACACACGGTATTTATAGTTAGTAACATACTAGCCTACGTACCAACAGGCGTACCATTTGGTACGTGCGTACCAAATAGTCCGGCGTACTAGATGGTATGTCACCTACAATGTTGCCACTACAACTCACAGACTCACTCTAATCTAGATACAATACACGAGACACATCATAGCATAGGTATATGCTCTAACAAACTCCCCCTTAACATGTAGTGTATTTATAGTCTAACTAAACTTCAGTCTTCAATCTTCAATAGTGCTGCATCCGATCTTCAACTTGAAATCTTGTCAGAAATAAAGTTTGCATGGCTGGATCACTCTTGAATCATCTTTGATCTTCAAGATCCACTTGTGAAAGATACTTCAAACTCCCCCTTTCACCATGCTTGAGTCTTGACACACATAACCTGCAATTTCAGAAGACAGAAACGCGGCTTCCTTTTCTTTTGAAAATTAATTTAATCTTGGCGCAAAACTTCTCTTTGAGAATCCAAGATATGTTTTTTTTTTGAAATTTGATTTCGTATCACATGTCAATCAGTCGAAAACAAGTAAGAAACCAAATCTTTTTGCCTTTTTGAAACTTTATATCAAAACACACCGAAAATCTTTTTTTGATTGTTCAAATATGAAACATAAATTGCAATACAGAATCAGACACTATTTTTGTCTTTTGCGAGAAAGATCACAACTTTGGATCATATTAAACATGACATGCTGAACAACACTTTAATTTCAATTACTTCAGCACATAAGTCATGTCAATTACTGGTATAATTTGTCCATCTTAAACTCAGTCACAATCATACTCATAACATCTGGATATGTTATTGTATTTGATTAAGTTGCTTTGACCAGTGTACCCCACACTATCAGACATACTCAGATATGTATTTGCTTATCACACTTTGTGATTTCATTTGTGATTTGATCACATAATGATTGTATTTTCATGATATAGTCAACTGTGTTCCATGCAAAAAGAAATAAGAATGTTAAATCGTCTACCTTAAGGTCGATCTCTCGATACGCAGATAAGGCCTCGGATTTAACAAAATAAGAAAATAAAACAAGTTGAAATTGTATAACCCAACAACAATCAGGTCGGTACTCCCGTACACGCAGAGAAAGTCCGATGAGTTATACGAAACACCAAAGAAAATAAAGCAGAACGTCAAACAAACAACGATCAGGTCGATCTTTCGATACGCAGAGAAAGTTCGATCGTTTGACAAAATAAAGAAAATCAAACAAGTTTGAATCTTTGCAAAATGAACACATGTATACACAGTGACTTCTCATTTTTCTTTTCCACATATCTTTTTCTTGATATCATGAGATACGCATCAAGATGTTGTCCACTTGGTCAAGCATTAGTATTTAATGTATAACACATTTGAATACTTTTTGATTTAATGCCGAGCCTACCAAGTACATCGAACAATGATCTTATGGCTTTTTCATCTAATTTATCCACGAGTCAGACATGTAAGCCAATGTACCATCATTTCCCAATTATGTCGGATATAATTTCTCATTTTTCAATGTTTTTGTATTTTTTGTTTTTCAATGTTTTTGTATTTTTCCTTTTTCTCCCCCTTAAAATGAAAACTCTATTTTTGGATTTTCATTTTAACAAAAACAAAAAGACACATATTTTTTGTATTTTCAATTCCCCCTCCCCCCTAAACTACATACGAAATGTAAAAGAAAGAAAATTGACTTTTCGACATGGATACCTTTCACGTTTAGTTTTCAGAAAAAAATTCAGGTTTTGAAATTTGATATCACTTGTAATTTAAGTTAAATCAGCAAAATACTCCTCCATCAGCAACTTTTCAATCACCGATAAGACTTCTAGAAGTACCTGTACACTGGTCAAACACGTCAGTTTATAAATGACCCGAAGCGAATCGCTTCTGGTCGACCAGTATCTTGGTTTCCTTTCGAAACCACTTTAGGTTTCCAGATTTGTTGTTTTGGTAAATCAGTATCTGATGAACCAGTCACAATTGATTGTGACGAACAACCTACATATGGAATATTTTGAAAACGAGGAATAAATCTTCCCTGAGTTTTGAAAAATGTAGGTTGTGAATATACATCAAATACTCTGCGATATTCGTCAATGAATCGCTGTTTGGCAGATTTACCAACATGTGGAACCTTTCCTTTTCTTGAACTAGAAGCAGCAGAAACCGGAAATTCTTGTGCCATATGCCCTTTTTGTCGGCAATTATAACACAAGCGATTGTTTACATTTCGCCTTTTGGGAATCTGCAAAGCTTCACCAACATTAACATCTCCAAAATGATCATAAAAGGAATCGAATACCTGATAGCGATGATCATGAACCCATTTGGATGTCGGGCTCTTTGGAGTATAATTTGAATCTCCAGAAGAATATTTAGTAGTTTGTTTCTTCTTCGTCTTTGGAGCATCAGCAGATTTGATAAAAACCTCAGCTATTTTCTGAGAATCCACACAGTGAAGTGGAAACTCCATATCAGAGAATATTTGATCTGAGCCTTTGAGTTTATAAAATCGCTCCAGTTGAACCTTTTCAGCATGAAAAATCTCCTTTGTCACTTGCTTCATACTGATTTTCTTCAAATTTTGTTGCTGTTGAACCTTAGAAACATTCTCCCAAACCTGTATGTTTTCCAGAAACCTTCTCTTCTGAACCAGATGTTTTATGCCCGGTTTTTGCAAGACGGGAGAACTCTGCTTTGATCTTGGTAATATCCTTGGGAGCATCAATAATAGTTTCAACAATATCAGTTGTGGAACTTGCAGATTTCTCTTTGCCATTAGATGAAGAACCAGACACAGCCTTTGTAACTTCAGAAATTTCAGCATCCTTGCCTTTGTTCGCTTTCTTTTCTTCAACAGATTTGGAACCAACAAACTCTGAATAATCACCAGTCTCAACCTTGTCTTTCAAATCATGAATTCCTTCTTTGAGACTTCCTGGTGGTGACACAGTTTTATTGAACATCTTCTCAAAGTTGTCATCTTTGACCAAGAAACTTGTAAAAGATTGTGAATTAGTAACATTGTTCAAAAGACGTTTTAAATCAATGACTTCTACTTTCAGATCAGAAATCTTTTGTTGAGCTTCAGCCAACTCCTTTTCGGTTGCAATCAGCTTCTTTGCCACTTTATGAGTTTCATACTTTTGCAATCTTAACTCATCTAGTCCAGCCCACAATTCCTTCTGCAGTTTATCTTCATTTCTTTTCTGAATATCTAAATTTGCATTTTCCAACTTGTTCACTTTAACAACTCCCTCTTCTCATCAAGTAACTTTTCCATATCAAGCTGATAGGATTGAATCTTAATAGCTTGGTCATCAGAAAATTTAGTAAGAGTATCAAGTCTGGACTTTGATTTGTCAAAAAGATTTTGAAAATCATTTGCTGTATTTGCAGCATCATCCTTCCATTTCTTCACTTCTTGTATTAATGCAGCATTTTCGCCAGATAATTTTGTAATTTTCTGTTCAAACTTCTTTTCAACACTTTGAAATTTTGATTTTTTCTCAACGGCCGCTATCTGAAAATCTGAGAACTTGTCTTTTTGAGAAGACAATTCTTGACTTAGATCTTTTGACTTTTGCTGTTCATTAGCCAATTCTTCTATCCTTCTTTTATTTTCCTCAATCAACAACCCATTTTCTTTTATCAATTCTTGAATCTTCTTATCTTTCTGAGAACAAAACTCACAAACCGATTCATAGCCACTATTTCCAGAACCACTTATTTCAGATTCAGAATCAGTTACTTCTTCTTCATCATCATTATGAACAATTTGAGCAACCAGAGCACGAAATGCAGACTCATCACCTTCCTCAGCAGCCCAATCATCACCTTCATTCAATGCTTTTGTTTTCCAATCAGAAGTAATAGCAGTTAAAGCAAGGGGTTGAGAATCATCAAAAGTTCGTCCCCAGTTATATTGTTTATCAACTTGAGAAACTAAAGCTGTTGGAGGCTTTGATGAAGATGCATTTGTTTTTGAGCATTCACGAGCAAAATGTCCAAAATTAGAACATTTGAAACATTTTGCCTTTGATTTATTTATTCCAACCTTGCCATCCGGGTTTAAACTTTGATAGCCTGTCTTCTTTTTGAACCTTTTAACTCTTTGAGCTAACATCGCCAGTTGCCAATTGATATCCATTTGCTCAAGATTATCAGGATCAATCTGATCAAAATCTTCTTCAATCAGATTAAATGTTGTCAAACCACCATTCAGCAATCCATAATAGGAAGATAATAAAACATAAATTAATGCCAAATGTTCATCAGGTGTTTTTGCTGAAAATGAAGTCTGACTAGAATGATTTGGAATAGTGAAGTTACATCCTCTTGATGAATTTCCAGAATTTCCTGAATCATGACCAGCAACAAAAGCTGTTTGAGGTGGATTTGATGAATCAACACCAAATGATTTAGACTTCGCATTGATACTTGCTGAATTTTGACCATGATACAATTCAGGATTTTGTAATTGAGCAGTTGACTTGTTTGATGTCATCATTTCCATTTCACTAGCATGAAGCTTTCCAGTTAAATCATGAAATGATAATTCAAAATATTCTTTGTCATGGGTAAGCAATAACACATAACTTTCCCACTTTTTCGGCAATGCTTACATCAATTTCTCCTTCAATTCTTCCTCAGTCTTTTCAATTTTAACCACTTTCATCTCACTAATCAGATGTGAAAACCTTGAAACAAGAGCATAAATATTTTCTTTTTCATATTGTTGAAAGTTCTCAAATTCCTTGTTCAACATTTTTCGTCTACTCTTCTTGTATTGGTCATTGCCTTCACATCGAGCAGATAAAGTATCCCACAACTGTTTAGCTTTCTTGCAAGTACTGAATTGATGCAACAGCTCAATAGGTAAAGCCATGGTAAGATAACCATAAACTTTTTGTTCAAGCTCATAACTCTTTCTTTCATCCTTATCAATATCTTGAATTTCCTTATACTCTCCATCTTCAGTTGGACGTACATACAACTTTCGAATCGGAATCTATAAATCAATATCATTTGTGTTGATGTATGCAGAAAAACGTTGCTTCCAATTTTGATAATCTTCAAACTTTAACAGCTTAGGAACTTTCTGACTTGTTCCTATTTCATTATCAAAATTGAGCATAGCTTGTACCGTGCTTTGCATAGCTGCAAATGCTTGAAAATCAGACATTTTTCCACCGAAAATGATACTTCAAAACTTCAAACTAAAAAACGAAGGTGTTAGAATTTGATTTTGAAAATCAACTTTGAACGAACAATGTAGAGCTCGTCGAGACAATCGATTTGAGTACTTATGGCTCTCGTAGCGATTTACGATGCAAAAGTTATGACACTTTTAAGAAACTGCCAGCGGACCAGATTTGTACTCAGCGGACCAGATTTCAGCGGACCAGATATGGTACGGCGGACCAAAATGGTACGGCAGACCAAAAAATAACTGCCACGGACCAACTTGAAGATTGCCTAGCGGACCAACGGCGGACCAGATTTTCTTGAGGCGGACCAGAAACGTACCACGCTGAATTTGACGGATTTTCACGAATTTTGACAATTTGGACTTGAATTTGCTTCAGAATGGTGTGAAAACTCACTAGGAACACTCAGAAATCATTTTTTACCTCAGAAACACTCGGAATTGGAAGAATTTGATGAAATATGAAGAAAACCCACACTTTCTCACTCTAAAAATCCGAAAATTGATCAAAAACACTGCAGTAGAGCAACCAAATGCTCTTATACCACTTGTAAAACCGAGATACGATCTTACTACTGCATGCTTTGGTCAATTTAGTAAAGACAAGATGTAAATAAGAGAATTCTTATTGATCACTTGAAGATACAAAGAAGTTCTCTCTGGTTTCTCTCTCTAGAACACACACAGAAAGTGTAGAAATGACAGAAGTGTTAAGCTATCATTCTAACACACGGTATTTATAGTTAGTAACATACTAGCCTACGTACCAACTGTCGTACCATTTGGTACGTGCGTACCAAATAGTCCGGTGTACCAGATGGTACGTCACCTAGAATGTTGCCACTACAACTCACAGACTCACTCTAATCTAGATACAATACACGAGACACATCATAGCATAGGTATATGCTCTAACATCTTCAGAAAAGAAAACAATACTTCTGCAGTTTGGATCAGAAGCAAGTCTCTCACCATAAAACTCTTTGAATGCAGTTCGATGTGCATCCAAGAATGATGAATCAACATACATATGATGGATTTCATCAATTCCTGGAGCACTGATGCTTGAAGAGGGTTGAGCCGGAATCTGAATTGGAGGGGCAAGTTGAAGTTGCAAAGACATCTCCCTTATCTATTCAGAACTAGATTCACCAACTCCAATAGTAATAGCCAATGGCTCATCAGTAGAAGAAGTAATCTCCTGTGTTGCCTTCTGAAATCTAGTAAGATTGATATTGTCAGGCACTGGCACTAACGATTTTATGTTCTCGTATATCTCTTCTACATCCTCATCATAAGGTTAATCATTGAGGAACGAATCTCCATCGGAAGCATCCACGTCTGAACCATCTGATGGATAATCATCAAGATTGACGTCAAAGTCACTATCGTGTAGACTATCAAAATTAGCTCTATTACCGCCCAGTTCTTTTCTTTTCTCCTGATTTACCAAGATATTCATCACTATGTGCCTCAGTCATTGACTGATCTTGACCGCAAGACTGATCGTTTCTTGGACCATCTTTATCTTCATCAGGTTTGTTCAGTTGTTTGTCTTCTTGAGCTTTGGCCAAGAGCTCCTTTAGTCTTTTGATCTAATCAGCCTGGTCAGATATAATCCGGTTCGCATGTTGTACCTTAGCTGACAATTTGGAGTTCTGGTGGAGAAGATTATCCGCCTCGACTTCCAGCTCTTGCACATACTCATCACTTTCATAAGTGATACCAGCTTCAACATTTCCGGTCTCAACATGAATTTTAGTTCTTACTTCTCTAGCCTGAACACTTGTCACAACTTCAGTAGTCACTGCTTGATTTAACACTGCAGATTCCGTCTGAATATCATGAGGATTGATGGTAGCAATATCAGTCTCAGCAATAGTCGGTTGAACAGAAGGTTGTTCTATGGTCTCAGCAATGATGAATTTTGGTGTTTGCTTCAACTGAGCCTTCTTCGACCTACTTTCCCTGTTTTGATGGGGTTCAACTAATTTGTCAACATCAGGGTCAGAGTCGGAATCAGGCTTGTAAGATTTCGATGAAGATTATCTAACTTGATTTGCTGTGGCATAAGAACCATCTGTGTTAATTCTGGTTTTTTTACATTTTGTGGGGTGGAGCCCTACCATCAAAGGATTCAGATTCAGATGAGGACCCTGAGCCAAACTCATTTGAATCACCTTCAGATCTTGATCTAGACTCAGAAGATTCTGTAGATTCGTCTGCATCATGGACATCTTCATGTTCTGAAGGTTGGGGCTCACTGCGAATAGGAGAGACAGTTGGAGTATCACCATCGGAGATTCCCGAGGTCTTTGATTGTTGCGTCTTGAATGAGCCGATCAAGGTTAACTGGAACATTGAGGTCTAGGTTAAGATTACCCTGACCAGCATCATCTTCAGCCATGTGAACATCTTTAGCCTCTATATTCTCCTGGTGAGCAACTTCACCTCCACCACCAATGCCGTCTAACAAATTTGGAAAAAAAGGAACCTCGGGTCCATCATATTAACCAATGAGAAACTTTGAATAGGAAGCACTATTCATGCTCCTTAACTTATAAGTATCCAGTCTTCTCCAATGTCGGATAATAATGATCCAAGATAGCTTGAACAAATTTCGGATACATCAGAAACTTCTTGGCCTTTCTCTCTGGAGTCAAGTTTCCTATCATCCATCTCATGAGTTTTCTGGACAGATTGAATCCGATTTCTATAACCAATCCGTGAATTGCGCAAGTGGATTCTTCAATAAAATCGTCTGTACCAGAGTTTTCTTGGCGAGAAAGTAACGATGTAGAGGCAATGATGCATCTATAATTTGTCGGAAACAAGGTTTTGAGCACAGCATTGTGAGAATTTAAAAAACCGAGGTGGTGGCCAAATACCTTGGTTATGTAGCGGAAATAGGATCGAGAAATTGTGTTTGTAGAACAAATGAACACCCGGATAAGAACAACGATAGTGTTTGAGATGTGATGATGATGAGCAAAGCTAGTAAACATAGATAGATATGTGATGAACAAGTGGAATGATAGATAATATTAACCGAATGATTACAATACCTACCCCACACATCCCGGGTCTCATGAACTAGTATGAGTTCATGAACCCTTACAAGCTTCTAAAGATCCATAACTAACTCTCTCTCTGTCAACGACTACTTGAGGATTCAATCACTACTCAAATGTACCAATATTGTTGAACATAAACAAGATAAAGGATCCATGAAAAATTAGAGACTTAATCCCTTAATTCAACCATCTTGAAATACTTGACGGAATACTAACCAATGTTCTTCAGATAGACAAACCACTTACTTCTTCTTTTGTGCTATTAACCTTGCCTTCAATTTTTACCATAATGGCATTGTTGCATCTATTACGGCTTGAGGACTCTTCAAAGATTAAAACTCACTTTTGCTACAAATGGTGCAAAAAGTCTCATCACATCTCCTCCCCCTAGACTGTTGCATCCAGTAGCAAATAGTAAACATGTTCTTGTTGTAATCAAAACCCATAAACAACCTTAACAACAATATACCCTTAAAATTCAATGATCCAAAATCCAACAGTGGCTAGCCCTTCTTCATTTCAATGTAGAAAACTCAAACTTGTTCACATCTTCAATCATCAACTATGCTTCTAAACACGTCTGCTTATAACGAAGCAAGAATCAAATATAAGAATAGTTTGGCATCTACGATGTACCTGATTATACGATTCAACAAAGGTTACGATGGATTATCATGGCTTCAAGAGGTTGTTGTGGTTGTAGGTTGACAACAAAAATAGTTATCCGGACTCGAACCCGAATAAAAATCCAAACATAAGCATCATCGAGCAAACCCGTCATCAAACCGAATCGGATATCGAACATGAGCATCATGTAATGGAAACAACTTCAATAGTTTTTTAGCAAAATCAAAATTTGATCAAGACCCTTCTCAAAATCTTTCTAATATCCTTTCCTAATCGGAAAAACTTCTGGTAACCTTATTCGAACAAAAGTATAGGAGCAATTTTCCGGCGGTCTAGAGCATCACCAACGTGTCGAATCAGAACAACAGTAAACTTCGGTGGCCTGTGGCATCTTCGACGAACTAAGAAACTGATGAGAAGAAAACTCTGGCAATGAGCGTTTTTCCGGTGACTGAACATCAAAGAGTAACGTTTTCCGGTTCAAGTCGTTTTTTCGTTTGAACCAGGAACTTCCGGTTGAACGATGAAGCGGAACGAGGGTATGAACCGGAACATAAGAGTTCATTCCGGTTGAAGTCTTTTTCCGCTTGAAGTTCGATCTCCGGTTCAAGTGGGGTTTTCCGGTTGAAGACCTTCCTTCCGTTTGAATATTGTTTCCGGTTGAACCCAAAATTCAGTTTGAACATGAATTTCCGGTTGAAAACGTATTTTCGGTCGAAGTTGATTTTTCCGGTTAAAGAGATGACTTCCAGTTTAATGTTGGGACGGAACATTTGTTCTTCCGGATGCAAAGTAGTTTATCCAGAGACATGCATTGTCTACATGGATACTTCGATGTTGTTGTTTCTTCGAATGGTAGCAAAGGGAACTAACTCCTGATAATTATCATAAAAGTGTACAGTAAGCTGACCTTTGAGCATGTTGTCCTTCATGCTTGTAGAACCCTTCTTTTATCTCTGCAATACCTTTTCTTCCTCAAGAAATGGTAAAACCTTGAAGACTTGCTAGCTTCTTTTCTTCCTTTAACATCACGTGAACCCTAAAGCATAGAACCAGAGAATTCGTCATCTTCTTTAACCGTCAAGTTTTATCAACCACTAACCCAGATTTCATCAGCCTAAGGATAAACCTTCTAGCCGAGAATATGTCATCATCTTCTTCGACTGTAACGTGCAACTCACACTTTTGATTTCTGTATTTTTCTCTCATGGTAAGGAGAGAGAGTAGTGTCATGGTGCTTTGAACATGAAGAGAGAAATTACATGGGATGGGACAAAAAGGACGTATACAATTTAGGAGAGAGAATGGGATTGGACTTGACCACATTTTCTTTTCTTGGGTTAAGTGTCATATAGATCGGATAAGTTGGTTGTGGGACTAAAAAAAGTTAAAATCTAAAAAGCAATTTGAGATTCACACATAAAGAAAATTTAATTATGAATTTTGAATAAAAAGAAATCTACATACGTAGAATGTCTTGAAAGTTCATGTTATGGGTAAAGTTTAGACAAAATATAGGGATAGTCATAAACCCACTAGTGTTTACCAGATTTAAACACAAAGACCCAAAGAAATTTCTTCAAGAACTCAACAAAAAATAAGAATAAATAAGTTTTGCCTAATGTATGGAGGAGAAATTCAAAAACCTTTATCAAAACAAAAACATCTCCATTTGTTTAAAAAAAAAACAAGCATATGAACACAAAGTTGAGATATCAACCATGAGGTTGCATTATCTCGACAATGGCTCTGATGCCAATTGAAAAATCGAGGTGGTGGGAAAATACCTTAGTTACACAGTGGAAATAGGATCGAGACTTTGTGTACTCGTTTTTGTAGAATAAATGAACACCAGGATAAGAACAACGATTTGAGATGTGATGATGATGAGCAAAGCTAGTAAACATAGATAGATATGTGATGAACAAGTGGAATGATAGATAATATTAACAGAATGATTACAATACCTACCCCACACATCCCGGGTCTCATGAACTACTATGAGTTCATGAACCCTTACAAGCTTCTAAAGATCCATGACTAACTCTCTCTCTCTCTCTCTCTCTCATATATATATATATATATATATATATATATATATATATATATCACTCAGGCATTCCTATATGAGATATGCCTCTCTATATAGTACAAGACTCACTAAGGGCATTACAGTAAATACTAACTAGTGACATTATTACAATAAATAATAATCACTAAGGCATTGTGTCATATGTCTTGAGTTGTCATGGTCTTCACCGTGTTTTATGGACGGTATATGATAAGTGGTAATTGAGTAATAATCACATCTAATCAAATCTTGTTGCCTCGGTCTCGAGATTCCCAACAACATTGGCTTAAAGAGGTCCTTGATATCCCACCCTTCTCATTGTTGCTTGCCACACGGATTTATCAAAGCTAACAGGTGCAGCAGCATCATTTAAACCTAGGGCAGTTCGGATCTTGTCTTCTGTTATTTCAATGCCAGTCTCCTGTATTCTTGACCTTAAAAGTCTAGAACCGTCAGCAATAGTTTCAGCTTGAGCGTTGTTCCAGAAGTTTACCACTATCTCTTCATATATCGTTGGTTCCAACAGAATGCTGGTAACCCAATTGGAGTTCTTTAGAATTCTGAAAGCCGTTATAAAGGAATCTGCATCAACCCACTCTTTGTTAAAGTAACATAACTAGTTATTCGAACAACCATATCTAATCGGCTCATCAGCTCGAGCACGTCTAGGAGGCATATGCACATGAGAAATAGCATGATTATATATTGTTTTATACAGTCAAATGAATGTCATGTCACACTAGACTTGTGATAGTGACAAAGCTTTTCATTTCCATATCATAGACACAACGGAGATTTACCAATGCAAAGGCTCACAATGACCAAGCAATAAATCAGTTAGACTTAATAGAAATAGACAAATGTCTAATTGAACAATATGATGTACCTGATACATCCTTTCTAATTAAAAGTAAAGGTATTTAAAATTTGACTAACTTGAACTGAGATTTGACTTTCTGTGGTGAGTTTATATAATTTTTAAACATGAAACTTGTTTGAGACTCAATTGACATGAAGATTTAAATATCTAATGAGTGAGTTTTGATCAAAACCACAAAGTTTAAGACTTTCATGTAAAAAAGTCAAAGTTTTTAACCAAACTAACCCAACAAGTTCAAGATGGAATCAAGAGTAGTTAATTCCCCCTAAACTTGTCCATATCTCAATCCAGAGTCACATAAAGCTTATAAACATAAATCAAAGTTCAAATAACAGAACTCAACAAGTTTAAGCACATCACGACGGTCTTATGTATATATTTAGATCTTCGCACTCAAAAAACTAACTGAATTGGTCCTATCTACCAATTTTAGTAGCAAAGTCACAAGAAAGTTAATTTTGAGGACCTTAGATGGATCACAACACATGCTAGACATCATAATAGTTCAAAAAAGAACAGAATTCAAACCTTAAGTCAAACATGAGATTGTAATGCATATACAGACAAAGATGAGCATTGAGAACATAGTTAGAGAAATTAAGTTCTACTTGGTCCTATATGACAAGATTATAACTTAGCATCATCCTAGTTCATCACAATTTGTGGTATACACATGCAAATCTCATTCTGAACAATCAAAATCAAGGATTAACGATCTTAGATGGTAAAAAACTAGCTCATAGACAGTCATGCAAGAAACTTATTCAAATTAAGAAAATCTATCCAAACATAGAATAACTGAATCATGCAAACAACATCCAGATCACATAAGTTTTCATCCAAATTATGAATACAGTCAAGGAAGATTAAAAGAAATTACCAAATAATCAATTAAGCTAGTTAACATAAAACAAGAATAATAACCCACTTGTTGATTCAGTATCCAAAACCCAAAAACTATGCTAGAAATAAGGAATCATACCTCTGTAGAAATCTAAAGATGACTAAGATCTAAGAGAGATATAAAATTCTAGAAAACAGCTTATGGGAAGAATCTGTTTAGGATCAAGCATAAAGGATTAAGTTTCATACTACTATAACAAGTAAAGTCAATGAGTTCAAAGATTAGCCCCTGTGTACCCATATTCATATTTTAAACAAAGTGCCTATAGTCAAGATAAACATACCTCTTTGATGACCTAAGGAGAACTACGATCAGAAAAATATGAAATGATCTTGAGTAATCTGAAAATATATGTTATAGGATCATGCATATTATGTTAAAATCATAAACTCAAGTCAACACAGATTGAGATAATGAATTTGAACAAAGATAAGGATAATTTGACTTAGTTTGACTAAGAAAAGTCAAATAAGCTGATTTGCAGATCAGAAAAGTCACTTAGGTCATCACAATTTTGGATCAATAATATTAACAATTCATGAGTTAAAATCAGTCAAAATAAGTTAGAGACTTAAAATTAGGTCTAACATACATATTAACATTAAGAGCTAAGGTGAATGTATTTTATAACAATTATACCTAGCATATCCTAAACGTCAATCAAATTGTCAATTTTACATATCAAGACTTTCTCAAAGTCGGATTGAGTCAAAATACTCACAAGTACATTTAGATAGTCATGAATGAGTCAATGTCACACCCCAACCGACGGTGGAATATGTCAGGGCGCGATGATTGCCCAGATACACATAACACTAATTAAATGTTGCGATATTCTTAATCAACCCATTTCCTAGCATATGAATAATACATGATATTTCGATACAATTCAATTGTAAAAAAATAAATTAACTTGATTAATTTAGGTCTCACTAAGTCCACATGCATCCTAAAGTGTCATCAACGCGATCAACAACATCAAACATCAAAGCCTGCAACATGTACAAAGTAAAGGTCAACTACGAATAGTTGGTGAGTAAACATAGGTATAGCATACAATATAGATTTAAAGCATGCGATTCAATGTGTCAGGTGTAAATAGATATGATAAACATTAAATGAATCAAAACACTTAATAAGCGATGCACTCAAGCCCTTAGCATTTAGGCTTTCACTCACATGGCGCCCAAGCCAAGGCAAGCTAAGTGGGTTGCCACACCAATAGATCTATTATTGTAACCCTGGCTCACTAAGTTAATGAGATACGTCAAATCGTTCCAGAGTTCAAATCGTTCCATCGTCACATCATTCAATCGTTCACATCGTTCAATCAATTAGAGCAATTATCCACACAAGTTTAACCATACAAGTATACACATAACAATCACATCGATCACATTTAGTTTTAGAATAAAGCATAAAGAGTTTGCATTCTGATAGCGTACATGTTGCACCCCAAAACAGTAAAAGAAAAGGGGCAATGAATACTCACCTTATATGGAGACATAATTGAAAGAATGACACCACGAGTCAAATCGTTCCAGAGTTCAAATCGTTCCATCGTCACATCATTCAATCGTTCACATCGTTCAATCAATTAGAGAAATTATCCACACAAGTTTAACCATACAAGTATACACATAACAATCACATCGATCACATTTAGTTTTAGAATAAAGCATAAAGAGTTTGCATTCTGATAGCGTACATGTTGCACCCCAAAACAGTACAAGAAAAGGGGCAATGAATACTCACCTTATATGGAGACATAATTGAAAGAATGACACCACGAGATGGTTAGACCCGAAGATGACCTTGACAACTTTTATTGATAAAACCAATGATTATCACACCTGAAATCCATGAAATTTAGCTCTAAATCGTGATAGGATGATGAAAGGAGATGATATCAGCCATGGGGGTCGTTTGGAAGTGTTTAGGGCAAAGAAGAATGTTTAGAAATGAGGAAAAAGGGTTTTTAAAGACAAAATCCCGAGTTTTTGTGTGTTGAGGAAGTCAAGGACTGCCAATGTTGACACCATATAAGACTCGAGGTCCGCGACCTAGGCAGGAGCGAGTCTCCTTTTCTAGTTTTTTTTTTCATTTTCGAGCACAGTTTTCTCCCAAATCAACCATTTCATCATCCCGTTATGTTTATTACATTAAATCCACTCAAAATGAATATAAATATGCCACATATCTGAAAGAATTAAATATAGGGTTCAAATTATGAGATTTTGGTCAGTTTTGATGTACGTATTGATTTTGGGTAATTCACTAACATTTCGCGACTCGATCTAGTGTATGATAACTTGGACATGATAGTTGATTATTAGACTCATAATTATGTTGAAATTGACCTACGATGACCAAATAAGAGATTCCCGGTAAACGACGAATCACGTACCGAAATCATGTAAAAACGTGGAATTGCTTTATTTTCAATTCGAGATATCCAATTTGATTTCAATTGATTGTAATTAAGTATTTGCTTTCAAAAAAGATTATAAATCATTTAAATCTATTAATTGGGGTATAAACACCCAAAAATTCTTCCCGTTCTCAATAATTTTCAAATCGGTAAATAACGAAATGTCAACACGGGTCGGATTTCTAAATCGGGTAAAATGCAAATCCTACATTCAAACAGTCAAAGAGTCAAGATTATTTTAGTTTAACATACTTTATATAACAATTGATGAAACCAAACTCAATTCAACCATAATAACTCAAATTCTAGCATCCAAATAAGTTATTAACCAAAAATTATCAAAAACACTCAAATAAAAAACCGTTCAAGCTGATGAAACAGTACATTAAATTAGGTCAGAGGCAAGATTTTCAACAGGGCTCTAGAAATTGATCCTATTTTCAATTCCTAATCGTGAAATTTAACACTCATGACCCAAACCTGTCCTATTTCATCCAATGAGAGAGTCAAGAACCCTAATTTCATCTCAACAGCTGAATCAACATATCCCTGTTACATTGCCGATAACGAGAACTCAAATTAGTTCAAGATATAAGATCCATTACCTCAAGTATGTGCTAAAGATGATTATGAAGGACAACAACGTGATGAATCTGTTGAAATAAAACAAAAATTATGAGTTTTGAACTCGAACACTGTAGAGGCTAGATTATGAGGCTTGTAATATTAAATAGTTTGGGCTGGGCTTAGAGGGTTTAATTAGTTTAGTAGACTAGTTTTCTTGGGTTTACTATTGGGCTTGAGGGTTTTCGTTGGGTTTACCATTAGGGTTTAAGGGCCCAATTGTAAACTCATTGGGTGGCTATATAAACCCCATGAGTTCACCATTCTAGGGTGGCTGATAAGTTGCTTGATATTATGATTTTAGGAGCAGCCAAGGTGATTACGATCGTAAACCCGAGAGGATCAAGTTTACGATTTCTTATTTGTACCCGACAAGTTCTTCTTGTGTGCAAAGATCAGGTTTTTATCGTTTATTAATCGTTTTCTTGGTATTCTTCTCATCTCTTTCTTGAATCACTAATCTAACCGGATTCCGCACGTTTAGATTAGTTAGATATCGTGAACGATTGTTGTTCCTAGACCAACAATTGGTATCAGAGCCAAGAAACGAGAGTTTCGTGGTTCTCACGATATTGTTTCAAGAAGATCTAATGGTTTTTGTGAGTTTTTCTTGAGTTTTTCAGGTTTACGATCGAGTTTGCTGAGTTTTCTGGGCTGTTCTTGGTGTTTACGACATTTTCTGGGCAGTTTTTGGTGTTTACGATCGCTGTTCTTCATCAAATCTGGGTTTACGAGTTCAAGATTGGATTTTTGAGTGTTTACGACCGCGTTTACGACTCTGTACGGCGTTTACGACCACGTTTACGATTCTGTACGGTGTTTACGACTTCAAGATCCAAGCTAATTTGAGTGTTTACGACTGTGCTCACGATCGAAATCGCGTTTACGACGTTGTTTACGATCCTGAGGTGTTTACGACTAAGATTACGATCGGAATTGGTGTTCACGATCTTGTTTACGACCCGGAGGTGTTTACGATCGGAAACAGGGTTTACGATCGGAAACTGGTTTGCGGCAAAAAGACTCTATTTCACAGTTCTACGGAAACGGACATAAAGCTGAAATTTTAACACGACGTCCGTGAGAACGAGCCTCAGAATTACCCTGGACTAACGTCCAGGGGAGCTCGTTTGGACCCCCAAATTCCACTCCGAAGGCCTCCGTTTTCGCGTTTTAAGTTTTTGACACTATTCCTTGAATAGTACTTTTGCCAATTTTACCGTTTTTGCCGACTTTTCAAAATCTTCAGAAGCTGCATATCTAAAGAAAGAAAATGAGTTCAGTGGTTGAAGAAAATAATATGGTTGAGAACAAGGATGCTTTCGCAGCTGAAGTTGATGAAACTAAGATATGCCCCAATCCTACTTGTGCTCGATTAATTCCTGGCTTAAGACAACTCTGGAAAAATGCTGAAATCGAACTTTTTGATATGCAATGTTCTAGGAGTTCATTTAAAGGTAGGTGGGAAAAGAGTGAAGAGAAAGTAAAAGCCCAAAAACTAGACACTGAGAAATATCAAAAGCTAGCAACAGAGAAGACTATTTTACACAGAAATTAACTAAACTGCAGCAAAAATATGATGAGCTGCAGGTCAAGTATGATTGCAATCAGGAAAGAAATCAGCGAATGCTCAATGATGGAAAGGAATTGTCACATGCTGTTGTAACTGGTCAAGTTGGGAAAGATAAAACTGGGTTCCGGTCAAAAAAGTCTGATAAGTCTCTATCTGCAAACAACATTATTCCTCCACCAGTTCCCAGAGACATTATAGGAATACTTCTTAGTGAAGATCAAATTGAACGAACCAAGTCTGATTATAAAGAAGCCGCTCCTCCTATTGATAGTGTCTTGGTTGGAACTACACCATTGACTCAAGAAGAAATTGATAATGAAGCAAACATGACTTATGGTGAAGGGAGAGTAGAGGATATATCAGACAATGATGCTGAGTGCCAGAAATATGACAGGTGTCATAACTCTAAGTCTGATGATGCTGGGATAGAGTTGAAATCATACCCTAAAATTGAAACCCCATACTTCAAAGTAGTTGACGAAGTCAAAAGGGAAAAGGTGATCTTGACGACACGGCCTGAGGGGAAGATCCTTATGACATCTGGATCAATGTTTGACCAAGAACCAGATGTTGGATATGACTTACCATCCTTCTCCTCCAAGTTCAAGGGAATAACTAATGGAGTAATAAGTAAAGCTGAAGTTGAGAGGCCAAAGATCACCATCAAGCATCCGAGTATGAAACCAACAGCTGGAGTGAAGAATGAAAAACTCAAGGGAGTAGCTGTGTCTCCCATTTCTTCAGTTGGATCATGCAGTTGCCATTGTAATTGCAAGAATGGTGCTTCAACGTCAAAGAATCAAGGAAGCACAAAGACAGAAAGGACAGGTCCGACACAGGCTTCGACAAACCAACAGAAAGTCAAAACTGAAGCTGCAGTCAAAGCAAAGAAGCAGACACAAGGCAAACCAGCTCCATATCAGCCACCAAAGACAAATGGGTACACGTCTGACTTCTATCTAAAGAAGCAGACTTGCTTTAATTGTGGCAATGCTGGTTATATTGCTAGAAACTGTCTTTATCGCCCCTATGAACCCTATTATCCGCAAAGTCAAAGGGCTTCATCTCAGGAGTCTGTAAAGTCTAAGCCGATGATGGTGCAAACACCTAAGGCAAGGAAGACTGTTACTCCTAAGGTTAAACCCTCTGATCAACATTGGGGTGCTGCCAAAGCTGAAAGAAATTCTATAAATCAAAACAATAGCTTTCCAAGTTACAAAAATTTCCAAAAACAGGTGAAGAAACCGTTTTCAAAACAACCAAAGTCTGAAAAACCCAAAGTTACCCCTCCCAAGGTAACTAAATCTGTTTTGAAAAATGACTCTAAAATGAAGAAAGTCGAAATACCTAAAGTCACAACTCCAAAGGTGACTATACCAAAAACTGTTTTGAAAAATGAATCTAAAACGAAGAAGGTTGAAATACCTAAAGTCACAACTCCAAAAGTGACTAAAACAAATGCTAAATCACCTGGAACTTGAAAGCCAAAAATCAAGGCAGCTCCATCCCAACTTCCTGATTTCTCAAAGGGGATGTTCTTATAAGAAGTATCTTTTATTGATTCCTCAGGCGTACCCAGAAAAACAATGGCCTGGGTACCAATGGCTAACTAATCTCTCACAATGTGCAGGAACAGTCAAGGAGGATTATCACTAACATTTTTATTATTAATTTGTTTGTTGATAAGTGATTGTTCCAGGCACAGTTTAGGAGACGTATCTTCATGTCATGACAAGCAATTTTTTTATGGAGGATATGTTTCCCTGAGAGGTAAAAGGTCAAATTCAGCATGAAAGGTACTGTTCTTAACTTGGTTTTTGTTTGTTGAAGCAGTAAAGGGTGTTTGTGTCAAACCAAATTCCTTAAAACTTTCAGTTGGTGCTTGGTTGTTCAATTAAAAAAAACAACAATGAGGTATGCATGCTATAAAACCCATTTTTCTAAAAATGTTCAAATCAATACTTTGAAGGTTAGCTTGGCCTGATGTGTGTGTCTTTATTTGTTCTGTTTGTGTGTGTGTTATTATTAAAAACACATAAAAAAAGTTATATTAAAAAAATGAATGATGTTCACAAAAGTTGTGAAATTAAAAATCAAAAAGCAAGGGGAAGAAATGTAAAGTTGAAGAAAAAGTTGACCCCTCAAAAATAGTGTGCTTTTCAATTTTTAATTGTTTGTGTATTGTTTCTAAGAAAGCTATGAGAAGTGAAATATGGCCAGATTGGAGATGACTGACACGTGTAAAGCAGAAGTGAAAAGCAAGCTCCACGGTGATATGCTCGGTAGGCTCGACCTAATCTTATGACCACCAATGTAAGTGCAATGAACTTAAAATATATATATATGTTTAGTTTCCCATCCTAGTTTACATGGTTTAAAAAACTGAGTCCCAACAAAAACGGGTTGAGAGTGGTAATTATACATACTATTCACTCTCTCACACGCCATGTTTCTGCTGTTATGACTAGACCACATAATGAAAAAGAAATGAAAAAGAAAAGAAAATAAAAAATAATCATTCAGTTTGGTCTTCTTTGCGTGCTTAGGCAACCGACCTGATCACCAACTGATGATTAATGAAATAAGTGGTAGTCATAACGGTGTTGCATGGTTCCTCAAGTTGGGGGTTAGTGAATCCTCAATAAACTCTGAGGTTGGGTAGGTTTTGTTATGTACAATTGGGTGTGGGGACGATTAAACATGCTGGTAATTAGTAATCTAATTAGCATGATGCATTTGGTTGGGTTCAAATGGGTTTGAGTTTAAAGCGGACAAACATACCAGCAATCACCTGGACTAGTCGAGTAACTGAAGCTAAAAAGGGTTCCTTAGTCAGATTCATATGGTTTGATCCCTTGTAAACTTTCTCATGTTTGATATTGGTAAGTATTTGTTTATTTTTATCTTTCGTGTGTGAGTCTTTAAGTTCTTTTTGGTTGTGTTTACATCTTGGCCAGGTTAATTTGAGAAGTCAAAATGTGTTTTCATGGGTTTTAATGCATGTCAGTATGCCCCCGACAGATCTTGGCAAATTCTTTGGAGAAGGAGAGGGGATAATAAGTATTATCCGAAGGGAACTCGAGGATGATACTTAATATCTAATGAAAAGACTTCCATAATACATAGTATCTGAAGGGAACTCGAAAATAATATGTATTATCTCAGGGGAAGTCCTTAGCTAAGGGGAAGTCTTTAGATGTCTTGGGTTTAGGGGAAATTTTATAGAAAACCCGTAATCTATATTAGGGTTTTTGGTTAGAATTATGTTAATTTGAATCAACTGAACAGATGATAATTACCTTTTAACCCAAAGACCGGTCATCAAATGTCTGGTGGAGTATATTTTTTCAAATGTTTGTCAGACAGGTTGATGATAGAAAGATGTTGTTGATGCTACTGCTGCTCAAAGTTAAAGACTTGGCCGGACAAGACTTCCATCTGGAAAAGCAACTGTTCAGGGGAAGTTGTTGGTGTCTTTACAAGTTTTCAAAAGCTTCAAAAGAGCTTCAAAGAAGATGTTCACATGTTTAGGGGAAGCTGAAGATTTCAAGTCGATCTTTCATGAAGAAAATGATGCAGAGAGCAATCAGAGATCATGAAGACCCAAGATCAACAACCAAGTTCTTTAAAGTTAGAGGTGTTCAAACTTTTTACCCTCTAATTTTTGAAGATTCATGACAGTTACCGAACATTCAGCGAGAATCAGTTCTTTCAAGAGAAGCAAGTCATTGAGAATCCTCCATCTCATTAACTTGTTCATTTCAAGAAGTTCGAGCTAATGCTGATCAAGAGGAAGTCCCAAGTGTCCGTTATGAAACCAATTGAAGATTTATGCGGAAAGAATCTTCATCAACTTCTATGCCAGCCTGTCAAGAAGAAGAATTTCAAAGATTGAAGACATTTAATATCACAAGCCTAAGGGAAGATTGTAGAGGCTAGATTATGAGGCTTGTAATATGAAGAACACAGGAACGGTATTGCTAATGCATCACGATCATCAATTCGGTAAACACAAAGGTAAATAAGACTTCTTTATTGCTCAACCTTTAGAGAGAGAATGTAAACAGGTTTCACTTACAAAAACACACAGTTTAGAACTCAAACCTCACAACTAACTCTCCTCTAAACGAGCAAAACCTTTTTATACTAATTCTGTCCAGCGGACCAACTAACCAGCGTACCAGATGGTCCGGGCGTACCATCTGGTCCGCCCCTGGTCCGCTGAGACCAGATTACACAAAACACTATAATTACAAGACCTAGCACTAGACACTATATATGCTTCTACAAACTCCTCCTTGTCTTGTGCTAGTCTTCAGAAGCTCTTGATCAAGTCTCTTTCCAGTGCTGTCTTCGATTATTCCCCGCGTGAATCCCGAATGCGAAGCATACTCTAATCACCCTTTGAAATTGTAATGCTTGTTCAGCATGTTCAGACTTATACAGAATGTTGCTGTGATAGAGTTTGTCAATGTCATTCTTGGACAAGTTGATTAACCACATCGGGTCGTACAATCTTACTACCTTGTTCTCTTCTTCCACCACTATCACTGCTTCACCAGTATTCTCATCGTAATACCACCATCTCAATGATTTGATAAAGTCTTGTTCAAGTTTCTTTAACGGAATCTTCTTCAATTGAGCTGGCTTCTTGTATTTCACTACAATCATTGGCTTTCAGTTTTTGGATTGATATCAGTTGAGGACTTCACAAACTTTGGTCTTTGAGGAATTAAAAACTGAAATTTCCCTTGACATTCTTCAATCAATTTATCCCTGAAGACTCCAGCCAATGTATCATCACCATAATTCAGGAATGGACATCTAGATAGATCCCTCACATCACAAACTGGCAATGTATTGAATCTGGTTGCATGCTTCAGATAAATGATCCCAAATTCCTTCTTGATTGCATAGCATTTAAGCTGAGAATCATACATCCAACTTATTATTCTGCCAGAAGCTTCTCTGCCTTTTCTTTCAAAGAATCTCTTCTGATCAACATCTTTTGTAGATGATTTCACAGGCATCTTCTTCGCCCTTTGTTCTTTCAACCAAGCTTCAAATAGCATCTTTTTCTCTTGTTCTTCAGATAATTTTTCAAATTCGGTCGATGCTGGTTGTTCAGATTGATTTTCAGACTCTTTCTTTTTCAATTCTTCATCAATCTTTTCTTCATCATCTTCACCAAAGAAATTGAAACCTCCTGACTGATCATTATCAGTAAAATTTCCATAGACTTTTGGATCAGCAGGATATTCTTCAGCAGTGATATCTTCTACTTCTACTTGCTCATCTTCATAATCAACATGTTCCTCTGAATCTTCTTCGTTGTACGGATGAGCAAATGGAACATTCTCTACATCTTCCACATTAAGAGCAAATATTGCAGCAAGCTGCTCTTTTGTATACGGATTCACAAACTCCCCTTCTCCTAACTCAACTCTGGTTATCGGGGTTGCATCATAAACTCGATCATCAGACTCCCCCTGAGAAGTGGTAGACGGACCAGCAGCAGCAGATGAACCAGCTGCCCCAGTACCCAATCCAGTACCACCCACACCTCCTTCAGAATCAGGATCATCATTCAAATATTTCAAAATATCATCATCTTTACATCCTTCATCAGCATTTGGCTTCTCCCCCTGAGCAGGTAAAGCTTTGAGTAAAAGATTTAACTGCTCACCCAGGGTCAGAGATAATTGTTGTAGCTTTGCAATTTCACGAGCCTTTTCTTCATCTCTTGATTTCAAACTGGCAATCTCACGATCTTTTGATTGATCTCGAGACACCAATTCTGCCACGAGATTCTTTAAACCTCTAATTTCATCTGCCTGCTGACGATTCGTTGATTCTAATTCATCAAGTCGAGTTTGATGAATCGCCAGCTTTAGATCAGCAGAAGAGATGGTTGATCGAGTAGCAGCTGCAGTGGATGAAGCAGTAGCAGAAGTAGACGCAGTAGCAGACGGTCTTTTGATGATTAATTTCTTAGCAGGTAAAACTGAAGAACTTTGAACATTTACACTTTGTGTCGTCGGTTGCACTGGTACCGAAGACTGAGACTGAGCTTTTTGTTTCTTAGCAGGTGGACTCTGAACAGATTTTCTAGCATGAGCCAGAAATGACCCTTGTTGCACAGCAGGTCTCTTAGCCATATGCTTGACCTTTCCAGAATAAATTACTTTAGCTTTGCCTTTATCCACAGGCTTTGACTTTGCAACAGGTTCCTCCATCATAGGAGTGTATAACGGATCATCATCAGTATCTTCAACCCGCTTGGTTCTAGACTCATAGAGAGAAGTATCTTGATTCTGTGACTTCAAATAGGCAATGTGAGCCTTAGAACCTCTCTTTACCGGAATTTCTCTGGTATTATGTAAAATTGTGACATAATCCCCAGAGTCGGAGTCAGTTTCAGAAGAACTCTCAATAACATCATCACCCTTGGACATAGCAGCATCATCAATCATCTCATCATTTTGAAGATTAACAGTTTCAGGTTCAATGATGTTCTCATGAACAACAGGCTCAGGTTGTTGTTGCTGAACAGGTACATGGTCTTGATTGACAGGAACATTTTGATCCTCTTCTTCATCCTCTGCTATTGCAACAGGAAAACCTTTGTCATCATATTCCAGTTCATCATCAGAACTATCAGGATGTTTGGCAGCTCCATCAGCTGGAGCTACATAATCGGGATTTACAAGATGACCAATCAAATGCTTAATCGGTGGAGCAGCTGTGTTTCCTTTACGCTTGTAATACACAGGAATCTTTCCAACAGCCACTCTGTTCATATGCTTCATATCAATAATTGCAGCAGCATTCTTTGGAAGATTTGGATGCATATCATTCAAAATCATTTGTATAAATCTTGGATACATAATACTTCGCACTTGTTTCACCAAGATATTCTCCCTCATGTAGTTAAAAATCCATCCAGAGAAATTGAATTCTCGATTTAACACCAATGCACAGAAAAAGGATAACACCCTCAGATCAAATTCTTCCTGACCCCTTGTTCGATTCCCAAAACACTTAATGATAACATGCATCAAATACTTATATGGAGGACTCAGATTGGCTTTGAGATACCACGGAACATACAATTGACCATCGTATTTTATCCTTCTTAATAGAGCTATCAAATCTGCTTCATGAAACTCAGTTGGATAATCAGCTTGATCATTCAATCTTAAAACTCTTCGCACGTCAGCTTCAGATATAATCACATCTGTCTCTAGTATTTCTGCACGAATGACTGATGGATTCACTGAACAATCCACTTGTGCTGAATTCCAGAACATCACCAGCAAATCTTTATATGGAGGACACTCATGAGTGGCAGCATAGAATATCCTTGATCGTCTAATGAAATCAAAGATATTAAGAAATTGAGGCTTCCATTTTTCTGCAGCATCTAGGAAAGCTCAGACATTGTGTTCACCAATTGATTTGAAATCTGCCATTGCTGTACATATCATCAAAACAAAACATCATTAAAATCATTCAATATAATCATAATTCTCAATGACTAACTCTGATGTTATGTAAACCGCTCAAACGAATAACTTTTTGAAAATTTGATGAGCGGACCAAACCACGGATCAATTTTGAACATCCGGATCATCTGGTCCGGCGGACCAGAAATATGTTGACCGCGGATCAGATTTGGTCTTACGGATCATCTGATCCGGCGGATCAGAAATGTTGACCGCGGATCAGATTTGGTCAAACGGATCAGATTGCGGATCAACTGTTGGCGGATCATCTGGTCCGCCGCGGATCATTTGATCCGGCGGACGAACAGATACCGAAAGGTCTTTTGCAATTTTGATGCATTCATGAGTGTTTGTTTTGAAATCGAACCATAAGGTTTCGATCTAGATAGAATTCCGACCCTGTACATGTGCTCAAATCGATTTAACATCAAGTGAAAATGAGTTAAACCCTTTACAAGTCAGTTTAGTCCAAAACCCGAGACTTAAAAATCTAAAAATCGAATGATTAAGTACACCATGAATCAAAACAAGACCATCACTAGAATGCGCAATTCGAATTACCTACCTGTATGCAACAAGAATCTCGAGCAGCACTTCGTATACACGAATGAGAAATCACGAAAAAATTGTACTGAGAGGGTTTCGAGGGTTTTGTCAGAGTTGAAACTGATGTGGTCCGCGAGGTTATGAAGACTCACGGACCAGATTTCCCAATTTATACCCAATGTGGTCCGCCAGCGGACCAGCTGGTCCGCCGGATCAGAAAAAGGACCATTTTGCCCCCAATTATCAAATTTCTCATTTTTCATCAAAAACGTTCAATTTCTTCAATTTCAAACATGATGAGCTGATTTAGCATCGATTGTGATTCATTTAACCAAGAATTTTCCATCACCGAATTCAGTTGATAAAAAATAAACCAGAATAAAAATCTTTTTGATTTTTTTTTATCAAATTTATATCAAAACACACTAAAATCTTTTTGATTTTTCGAACTTATGCTAAAACACACCTAAAATCTTTTTGATATTTTCTAAAATAAGCAAAACAACAAATCAACAGAAATCAGGAAATTAAAACGCAATAAGTTATATTTTTGTGAGAAAGATCACAACGTGAGATCATATCAGACATAACGCATCATACACACTTCAATTTCAAAATACTAAGCATGCAAGCCAAGTTGTCTGAGAATACAACCATTTGGTTTATTTCAGCTAAAGCAAGTCATATTTATAGCTTTCTGATATGAAATTAAGTGTATTTATCAAGCATTAATAACATGGTACCCACACGATCAGAAATACTGGCAAACTGCTTATTTCATTTTTTTTTATATTTTCTTTTATTAAAGCCAAGTTACTTGCAGCAGATTTCTCATACTGATAATGTAAACTTGCTTATGCAGAACAGATTTTCACAGAGATATCTTGCTCATGATGTTTCTTGCAAAAAGAAATCAGAACCCTAAACAAACAACAATCAGGTCGGCCGGTAGGCACGCAGAGAAAGTCCGATTGTTTAGGAAAATAAGAAATATAAAATAAAGCAGAAGTTGTATAATCCAACAACAATCAGGTCGGTACTCACGTACACGCAGAGAAAGTCCGATGGATTATACGAAACACCAAGAAAATAAAGCAGAACGTCAAACGAACAACAATCAGGTCGATCTTTCGATACGCAGAGAAAGTCCGATCGTTTGACAAAATAAAGAAAATCAAACAAGTTTAAATCTTTCAAAATAAAGCAAGCATACATCAGAACATCTCTTTATTCTGTTTTTGGTATTTTCACCTCTCATTTATGCCAGATTTACACAGTACCCATCACAATGTGTAACCACAATTATCAAGCAGGCATTATCTTTATATCATACTCACATATATCAGACTACTCAGCACATTCAATCAAAACAAACAAGTACCTACAGCCTTTCTTTCTACTCTATCCATGGCAGATAACGTATGCTGATGTACCATCATTTCTCACAAGGTCGGATCAAAAATTTCTCAATTTTAATTTTTTTAATTTTTTATATGTTTTAGCTTTTTCAATTTTTTTATGCTTTTTCTCTTCTTTTTTTAATACAGAAAATACACTATTTTTGTATTTTTCAATTACTCCCCCTAAAAAGCAGAAAAACAAAAGAAATAACAAAACAAAAAACGATCAACTGAACCAGATCAAATAGCAGTTAAGCGAGTAACCCCATTGATTTTCAATAAAAATTGAAAGCGAACTTTATCAAACGCTTTTGTAAACAAGTCAGCTCTTTGAAAATCAGTGTGAATTTTTTGCAAATCGATCAATTTCTTTTCGTAGCAATCACGAATAAAGTGATAACGGATATCAATGTGCTTAGTTTTGGAATGTTGCACGGGGTTTTTCGTGATAGAGATGGCAGCTGAATTATCAATAAAAATGGGAGTAGTTAGAAATGTCAAACCATAATCGCGCAACTGCTGTTGTATCCACAAAACCTGTGAACAGCAACTGGAAGCCGCCACGTACTCAGCCTCCGCAGTCGACGTTGCAACCGAGGTTTGCTTTTTGCACTGCCACGACACTAGGCGTTCTCCCAAAAATTGACACCCGGCGGTTGTAGATTTGAAATTTATCTTGCATCCACCATAATCGGAATCAGAATATGCAGTAAAATCAAACTTATTATCATTAGGATACCAGATACCCAGATCCTGGTTACCCTTCAAATAAGCAAAGATTCTGTCCACTGCCATCATATGAGAAACCTTCGGAGCAGCTTGATATCTAGCACATAAACACACAGCAAACATGATGTCAGGACGAGAAGCAGTTAAATACATTAAAGAACCGATCTTAGCCCTAAACAATGTTGGATCCACTTTGGCACCAGACTCATCTGGTCCAAGACCATGAGAAACCTGTATCGGTGTGCTTGGAATCCGAACATCACCAATCTTAAACCGAGCCAAAATGTCAGTAACATATTTCGATTGATGTAGAAAGATGCCTTTGGCCGATTGGTGGACTTGAAGGCCTAAAAAGAATCCCATCTCGCCCATTGAACTCATTTCAAATTTCGTTTGCATGACACGCTCAAATTCTTTACACAATGTGTCATTTGTGCTCCCAAATATGATATCATCCACGTACACCTGAACAAGCAATAAATCTTTCCCAAACCGCTTCGAAAAGAGTGTGCAATCTACAGTGCCACGACGAAAACCGTTGTCGAGCAAATGTGTAGAAAGCGTCTCATACCAGGCTCTCGGGGCCTGATGGAGACCATATAACGCTTTGTCGAGTTTGTACACACGGTCAGGAAAGTCGGGATCATAGAATCCAGGTGGCTGCATCACGTAAACCTCTTCACGAATCTTCCCGTTGAGAAAAGCACTTTTAACATCCATCTGATATACTTTAAATCCATGAAATGCTGCGAAAGCTAAAAAGATTCGAATAGCTTCAATCCGCGCAACTGGAGCATAGACCTCATTGAAATCAATACCCTCAATTTGAGAAAATCCTTGAACCACTAATCGAGCTTTGTTACGAACAATGATGCCACGATCATCCTTCTTACACTTGAATACCCATCTAGTGCCACATGCTTTCTTAGCATTTTTGGGAAGATCAACAAGATGCCAAACACCCAACTTCTGGAATTGTTGCAACTCCTCCTGCATAGCCTCAACCCAAGAAGAATCTTCCAACGCTTGTTCAACATTGGTCGGCTCAACTTGAGACAGAAAACACGAATGAAACATATCATTCTGAACACCCGAATCTCGAATTTCAGCAAACAAAGCATCCACATTATCCGATAACTGATGGCGTGTGCGCACCCCAGAAGTCAAATCTCCAATAATATTCTCTTGAGGATGAATAGAATGAATTCGGAGATTAGTCGAATCAGGAACCTCAACAGTATCAGCAAGAGTATTTAGTGTAGCATCTGCATCCTCTGAACTTGACAATTCACCAGGCAATAAAGTATTTGGGACAGACGAACTTGTGCTTGGTAAAGGAATTGGATCAACCAAAGGTATTGATTCAGCTTCATGAAATGTATTGTCATCATCATCAGATGAACTCATGGTTTCTAGATCAGAAACAGTCTGACTAGATGAAGCAGAACCAGAAACAGTTGAAAACTTTGGAATACATGATCCAGAATTAAGCATGGTATGAATGATAACACCAGTCATATCATCAGTAAGCTCATCAGCAGATTCAGTGTGTGCATCCAAGAAAGAATCAAAGAACGTCTTATAATCAAAAATAGAACCATCAACCGATTTGGGTTTCAGAAAACTATGTCTTCGACAATCCACATGCAAATGGCTCTCAATGGTCTTTGAAGACGGAAAGTAGACACGTTTCATTGGATGCTGATAACCAACAAAAATGCCATCCATAGCCTTAGCTTCAAATTTACCACCACCTTTGAGAACGGTGCATAAACACCCAAATGGTTCCAGAAAATCTAAATTCGGCTTTCTACCTTTGAGCAATTGGTAACAAGTCTTGTTGAACCGCTTAACAATAAGAACTCTATTAAGCACGTGACAAGCAGTATGAACTGCCTCAGACCAGAACTTGATTGGTAGATTTGCATCGGCTAACATAGTTCGTGCGGTCTCTATTAAAGTTCGATTCTTTCTCTCAGCCACTCCATTTTGTTGTGGAGTGTATGGAGCACTAAATTCATGTGAAATTCCAAAAGAATCACAAAATGCTTTCATCAATGCGTTCTTAAATTCAGTACCATTGTCGGTACGAATACGACAAATCTTGTGCTTGTACAGATTCTCAAACTTGGACAATAAACGCTGAATAGTTGCTGGAGTTTCATCCTTCGAATGTAATGACGCGACCCAAAAGAAACGCGAAAAATCATCTGTAATTACTAAACAGTAAAAACTTCCATCCACACTGCTTACATTCATAGGACCAAAAAGATCCATATGAAGTAGCTCCAACGGAGTAACAATGGAATTAACACGTTTGTACGGATGAGACTTTTTCTGTTGCTTCCCCTTTTTGCATGAAACGCACACATCATCAATCGAAAAACGATTCTTAGAAACTCCCTCAACCAAATTGTGATTAACTAAATAATTCATCTTGCGGTGGTTAAGATGACCCATACGACGATGCCACAAAATTGACTCTTTTTCAGTGGCTTTGGATATGAAACATGTAGCCGACACTGTAGACGAGGTCTGATTCATATTCAAAACATATAAATCTCGAAACCGAGGTGCACGCATCACTATCCATTCATCAGGAATTTGAAATCCGGGCTTCAAAAAGATACATTCAGAACTTGTGAACGCAGTAGTGTACTGCTTATCACATATTTGTGAGACACTCAAGAGATTGTGCTGCAACTCTTCCACAAATTGAACTTTGTCAAATGTAACTTTGTCATTTCCCATTTTTCCTTCTCCAGTGATTCTACCTCCTTTATGGCCAGCAAAGGTAACTCCCCCACCATTGATTGGTTTAACATCGGTAAGCAAAGAGAGATTACCAGTCATGTGCCCGGATGCTCCACTATCAATAACCCAAAAGTTGTTGACAGCTGGCTTTCGAGCACCCTGAACATCAGCCATGAATGCTTGATGACCCTCAGCAAAGAAGTCTTATCCTGGAAGATCAGAATTATCTTCAGTTGTTACATTCCTCTCCTCGGTGCATAAAAATGCAGACTCGTCAGGACAATCCGCAACCCAGTCATAACCCTCACCAGTTTGCGAGACTAACGCTTTAGACTCTGTGTTGGATCCACTAGCAGCTGCATTTGAGCTTGATGGACTTGCATAACTTCCCGACCCTTGGTTACTCTTAGAGGCATATTTCTGAAATAATTTTGAAGTTTCCTGCTTCTTTGTCTTGGTACACTCCTTTGCAAAATGTCCATAATTTTGACAGTTATAACATCGAACCTTGGATTTATCAAACCCCAATTTGCCTTCAGGATTAAGATCTTTATGACAAGTCTTCTCCATAAACCTCTTACCTCTTCTAACAAGCATTGCCATTGACCAATTAATGTCCATTAATTCTAGATCATCTGGATCAATTTGTTCATAATCTTCTTCAGTCAGTTCAGCACTAGTCAGCTTTCCAGCTATCACTCCATCGTAGGACAAAATCATTGCTGAAAATAATGCCATATAATCATTTGTGGTTTTTGCTGAAAAGACATTCTGACTTGGAGCAGGTGAAGATTGATTAGAATACACCAGATATGTAACAGCAGCTTTGGTAGAATATCCCTCACTGGATGAACCTCTTGACATGTTTGCATGACTACTCGAAGTGTTTTCCACATAAAATGCCATTGTTGGTGGATTAGAATTTGCTTTAGCCTTTGCATGCATCGTTGATTCATTGTCACCAAAATAGACATCTGGATTTTGAACTTGAGTTGGTAAATTTTTCACACGTCTCATATCCAACTCTCGGGCTAGCAAATTTCGAGTAAGATCATCATATGAGATATCATCGAAATCCTTGTTATGAGTTAACAACATAATATATCCTTCCCAAGTTGCTGGCAAAGCATCCAAAAGTTTCTCTTTCAGTTCTCCAGCATCCTTTTTCACCCCAACAATATCCAGCTCACTCACCAAATGAGATAATCTTGAAATCAGATCATTAATGCTTTCATTAGACACATGACAGAAATTATCGTACTCTCGCAACAGCACCTTTTTCTTACTCTTCTTATATTGAGCATTTCCTTCACATCTATGGCACAACGCTTCCCATAAAGCCTTTGACGTTGTGTGCATCTTAAATTGATGTAATATATCCTTTGGTAATGCCATTGACAAATTTGAGTAAGCCTTTCTTTCCAATTTGAAAGATTCCTTTTCAGTGTCATTCATTTTGTTGTATGGCTTTTCTTGACCAGCAAATTCACCCGTGGTAAACTTTGGAATTGTATAGCCATCCAACATTGGAGTCCAAACGGTGACATCCGTGACACCGATGTATGATTCATATCGGGTTTTCCAATTGTGAAAATCCTCAAACTTCATCAATTTAGGAACCTTATTGGTAGTTCCTATTTCATTATCATAGTTCAATAACGCTTGTACAGTTGACGACATCGCAGCAAAGGCCTGGAATGGATCCATGATACTTTTCTTAAAACTGTGCTAGCGGACCAAAAACCAAGTCAACGGATCACAAAATCGATCTCCGGATCAGAATTCAACTAACGGATGAGAACCGGATCAAATTTGAAGCAGCGGACCAGAATTCTTCTCGCGGATCAGAATTCTAAAGAACGGATCAGATGGTCCGCTGAGATAACTGTCGCCGATGAAATGATACGCTGGAACTGCTCCGGATCAGACTATGAAGATTGCTTGAGCGGACCACAAGCAGCGGACAAGACTATCGATGAAGATGTACTAGCGGACCAGAAAACTCATCCGGCGGACCACAAAATTCATCCGGCGGACCACATCCGGACCAGAACAAATCGAACAAATTTTCACAAAAATTGATGTTTCGAGCGTGTAATCAACCCAGAACTCAACCAAAACACTCCATGATCACTTTGAACGTAAAAAATATGCAGTATTGACGTGAAACCGAGTAGAAATGGTCAAATTCTTACCCCAAACGTTGTGACTTTCTTCAAATCTCAAAAACCTGAACTGTAGATCACAGCAAATGAGCAATCCTGCTCTGATACTACTTGAAGAACACAGGAATGGTATTGCTAATGCATCACGATCATCAATTCGGTAAACACAAAGGTAAATAAGACTTCTTTATTGCTCAACCTTTAGAGAGAGAAAGTAAACAGGTTTCACTTACAAAAACACACAGTTTAGAACTCAAACCACACAACTAACTCTCCTCTAAATGAGCAAAACCTTTTTATACTAATTCTGTCCAGCGGACCAACTAACCAGCGTACCAGATGGTCCGGGCGTACCATCTGGTCCGCCCCTGGTCCACTGAGACCAGATTACACAAAACACTATAATTACAAGACCTAGCACTAGACACTATATATGCTTCTACATAATATTAAGCAGTTTGGGCTGGGCTTAGAGGGTTTAATTAGTTTAGTAGACTAGTTTTCTTGGGTTTACTATTGGGCTTGAGGGTTTTCGTTGGGTTTACCATCAGGGTTTAAGGGCCCAATTGTAAACTCATGGGGTGGCTATATAAAC
The DNA here is from genome assembly GCA_039602395.1 of Deinandra increscens subsp. villosa. NCBI lineage: Eukaryota > Viridiplantae > Streptophyta > Magnoliopsida > Asterales > Asteraceae > Deinandra > Deinandra increscens. The sequence goes on along the minus strand of JBCNJP010000009.1, from coordinate 54,540,670 downwards.
CCCATGAGTTCACCATTCTAGGGTGGATGATAAGTTGCTTGAGATTACGATTTTAGGAGCAGCCAAGGTGATTACGATCGTAAACCCGAGAGGATAAAGTTTACGATTTCTTATTTGTACCCGACAAGTTCTTCTTGTGTGCAAAGATCTGGTTTTTATCGTTTATTAATCATTTTCTTGGTATTCTTCTCATCTCTTTCTTGAATCACTAATCTAACCGGATTCCGCACGCTTAGATTAGTTAGATATCGTGAACGATTGTTATTCCTGGACCAACAAACACCGCGATTCCAAGTATATGGGAACCGTACCAAAAACTCAACCAAAAATTCAAATGTGAGCGGTAAAACTTACCGCAATTCGTGTGGGTGGTGTGTGAATGAACCACAGACACAAACAAGTCAGATTCGAGGTCGGATTTGAGGTAGAAGACGATGAAAAGTGGAAGGGATCTTTGGTTCGTTAAGAGAAAAAAAAAGAGTTTCTTTGAGTGTGTTTTGAACGAATGAGAAATAAATGAGATTATTTGATCTATTCAATTGTTTTGACCAAGAATTTTCCAAGTGTAAAGTGAATGTCATATAGAGTTAATGAAGACTGTATGGTTTTAGATGAAGACTGTTTGGAATTATGAAGACCGTATAGGTTAAATTCCAAACGACCTAAATCATCTCGACCGTATAGGTCTGTCTAGACCATATAGGCCAAGAAAACAAGACCTTTGGGTCAAGTTCAACAAGACCATATGGGGAAATATCCAAACGACCTTAACTTAAAAATATTCTAAGTATTCAAGACAGTATAGAGCAATTTTAAACGGTCTGAATAACTTATACTACGGTCAAGATTCTCAAACGGTCTGGAATGAAGACCGTGTAGAAGAAAATTTTTGAGAAATCAAAACACTTCTAAGTAAAGAATCAAGGCCGTATAGAGTATTTTCCAAACGGTCTGGATCACTTACACTAAACGATCGAGATGTTCAAACATTCAAGCAGGAAGACCGTATGGAGCACATAAAGACCGTATAGAAGAAAAGTTTAAAAACCCAAAAATTCTTTCAAGTAAAATATCAAGACCGTATAGAAGGTTTTCCAAACGGTCAAGATAAATAGTCAAAACGGTCTAAGGTTCAAAGGGTCTAAAATGGAGACCGTGCATTTTTCAAGTTCCAAATTCTTCTAAGAATAAACACAAGACCGTATGGCACAATTGGCTTAAACGGTCAAGATTTGACACTGAAAAAAATTTAGACACTGAAATTTTGCATAGAAACCAACTTAGCCAAAATAAACATATTCTTATCTGTATAATATCTACCAGGAAGATAATTTATGAATTAACATATTAAAATTTCAAATTTGACAATTTTTCACCAAATTCAAAATTTTTTGGCACTTAGCCTTTTATTGTACAATTAACTCAAAAATGCACGTAAGTACCTGCAGATCACATGCTTTTGCATGGTTATGGTCATTCTATAATTTGAATCATACCAATCAATTATGTGATCAATAACACTTATAATTCAAATCTACTCTCGGATCAGGTAACCTAAGTCGGATTGTCGGTATTGTTTATCCACTTAAGCTCATACATGGTAATTTTCAACATATTTTTATGATGCATTTATGATGTTTTATCCGATTAGTGAAAATGTGTGGTTAACCTTATTCAACTTAAGTCAACAGTATTCTACAATGGGCGAATTTTGTACTTCGGATACATCCTACACATAAGGCATATATATGCACATATGGACTTTTCATCCCCCTATTTCTTTAGTGTTAAGTTACTGATTTCATGAATGAAATGAATAATGGATCGCATGAACACAATGTCATTGCTTTCGCAAAACAAACAAAACACAAGCCCATTTCCTATAATGGGTGTGTGTAAACTTTAAAACTTTAGGTGTAGTTGTGAGTAGATAAGAGGAAAATATTTGAGGAAAAATTTAGTGAATCCCTATATTTGAGGAAAATTTAGTGAATGTGTAAAATTTGAGGTTTGAAGTGGGAGAAAAAGGTAGGTATAAAAAATATTATTTAATTATGGTTATGAGTGGAGGAGAGAGAAAAAATAATGATAAATTTATAAATTATAGAGATAAGGATATGGAATGGACTGTGAATGCTCTAAACACAATTTAGATTTAATTGTGTTATTTAATATTTAACATATGGTACTTGGAACTAATGGATGCTATTTGTGAATTAACCGTGGTTAATTTCATTAATTACCATTATATGCTCGGGTGCTCGTATCTATTTATTTAAGTCCAAGACACCACATGAACGCCATGGTGATTTATTCGGGTTTGCTTCATTTATATCAAGTCAACGTCAAGATAACTTGTCACACCCCCAAATAACCACTAACGGAGTTTATACCGTTAAGGGGTGCGAACAAACCAGGACCACAACCATTAGTTACAAATACTAAACGAATCAGAGTTAGTCCAAATATATGTCATAAATAAAGTCTCAAAATACGCAGTGGAAAATATTGTCTTAGCACTAACCACGTGCTTTACAAAATCATTGTTTTAAATTCCCAATTTGATTTAAACAAAAGTAAAATGTCTTCATGTGCCATGCCAACCCGCTCCGGATACTCCTCAGCGATCTGCAAAAGTTTAAACCACGCAAGTGTCAACCTAACGGTTGGTGAGTTCACAGTGGGCTTGTCATGCAGTGGCCCGGTCTCATAATCATAATTGTGTCAACATATGCTTATGTAATACTTATTTGTGAAAAGTAATGCTCGGTGATAATACACCAGTCCATAATCATAGTAGCGTGATTTAGTAAAATTAATGTCCGTAACATGCGTTATCGGGTATGTACTAGTTATGTAAAATTAAAGTGCTCAACCGATATCGTGGGTAGCTAATCCGTTGTTCCATGCACTAAGGAAGTTTGTACCAAAGCTGACTAATAAGTATTGTAGTGGCATCGCCATCATCTATTTTGTTTTGCGGACATATGTCATCGCGGCTTTGCCTCCCCCGCGTCCTCTCGGGATCACGGTCAGATAGGCTGATATTGTACCTCCGTGCACCTCCAGTGTCACGAGGCGGAGTTTGTCAAACTCCAGTAGATCTACCCAACATCCCCACGCTTTACAATTAATGGCACAATTAAGTTGAGGACTTTTTCAGTTAAAAGACAATCCTTAGAAATCATGTGATATCACGTGGTTTAGACTTTAACCTACACTAGCCATATTAAAACGGTTTACCGGATTCTCATGAATCTCAAAATGTTTTCAGTTTCGTCTAAGAAATAGTTTGTTTAAGTTCCACAAGTGTTTCCCATAAAACACTTCAAGTTTATCAAAGAGGTGCGTGGCACTCATAAGGTTTCAAGTTCATAAAAGAGGTGCATAGCACTCATAAGGTTGTCAGCATTGTTTTTCATTAAGTTATTCAGTGTGTCCCAAATGGGCTCACAGTAAACGGGTTAGTGACACTCACCTTTGGTTGCACTGCTACACTTGCTAAATAATCCAAGTATTGTTTGCTTAACGAAGACCTAAGAACACGTTTAGGTCTTAAGTATTAGTTTTGTATCTAATCTTTAACTTACGTCACTATGGCCCATAACATAGCACGTTGGAACTATGACACGACATACCGACACACGACACCGATGGTTGATCATAAACGAGGGTTCACATAATTTAGAAATCAAAGCATGTTTCATTATTGCATAATCGGGTAAGTCATGGCATGGCATTCAAATAAGTTGCACAAGTTTGGGTTTTGGTTTGGTACAGTTTCGCTACACAGTTTCGCTACAGTTTCGCTACGCAGTTTCGCTATGTGCACGGGCAGCACTTTCGCTAGGGAATACCCGATGACACAGTTACGCTAGCTAGTTTCGCTCGAAACTGATGACACAGTTTCGCTAGCATAGCTTCGCTCGAAACTGGTTTGAACTTTCGTTCAGGGACAGGGTCTATGGTTGTTTCGCTCGGTAGTTTCGTTACTTAGTTTCACCGGTGACACTATAGTTTCACTACATAGTATCGCTGTATGAATATTCAAACAGTTTCGCTTCATAGTTTCGCCTAATGAATGCACAGTTTCGCTAGTCGCTAAAAAAACTCGTTTTTAAGACCAAAAATCAATCTAACAGCTTCCATACATCATGTAATTCAATATCTAGCATGCATAAACATTTACCAACATCACAGAGGCAATTTTAACACCTTAAACATGAGTTTTCATCATCAAATCACCAAAAACACCTCAAAGCTCATTTTTAGCACAAAGTTAACCTAACTAGCATGAATCTTCATTATGGCTTGATTTCACACGTAAAGTTACAGACTTTATGATAGATCTAGCATTCCTAAGCATCATACTACAAGCATACACGATTTCATGAAGATTTGGTCGTGCTTTTTAAGAAAACACATAAAAATGCAAGAAAATGGTTTTGGGGACTCACGGTTTGATCTAGGATCCGAATGGATGAGTCCACTAACTGAGATGATGGCGGCTCGTGGTGGTTCTTGGCTGACCAGATTTCACGAGAGAGAAGATGGAGAGTGTGTGTGTGTTTTGGAGAAATGGTGTAAGTAATGAGGTTTTAGGGTTTTATAAAATATATAGATCAGGAGTTAGTTTCGCTGGCAGTTTCGCTGGCCAAGCGAAACTGACTCTGAATTCATGTAAATCGAAAGTTTGGCTACCGAGCGAATCTACAGTTTCGCTCGGTAGTTTCGCTGGCAACCAAAAAGGGCCAATTTACAAAATTAATTAATTAAACACGTTGCACATAATAACAATAAATGAATAAACACATAACACATATGGACGGGTTCGGTGATCAACCAAAGGTCGTGGACGTATTCGGCCTAGTTAAGCATTAGTTACTAAGTTAACACTTATAACGTAACTAACGGAGATTGTCTAACGGAAGTTAACCTTGGAATTCTCGGGTGTCACATAACTTCAAGAAGGCTCAAGGCGACATGCGAGTTGGTTTTAGCCAAGCCGACTTGGGTAGGTCGTTCACCTCAAACTCAGCTTATTTGATTCAACTTTGTCTCATTCTTTGTTGTTGCTATATATAGATTAGTTAGATTATTTGAGAGTGGAAATGAGATGTTGGTGAGGTGTTAAGTGTGTGTTTTTCATGATGTAATCTCATTTTCTCTCTGAACTCTTGTAACCCAATAAAAACTTGAAATAGCAATAAGCATTGAGAATTTAAAGATTATTCTTCGTGTTCTTCAATGATTGAGCTTCTTGATCAAACCTGAATTCCTCCTCGTTTGATCTCATACTTGTGAGTTTCTCGGATCTAAGAGGACCTAACACATGGTATCAGAGCTTTCGGTATGAACAAAGCACACTTTTGTTCTTGAGGATTTTGCAAAATTTAGCTCGTTTTGGTGAAGAAATTAAAGATTGAAAGTTGCATCTTGAGTGGAAACATCATTTAAAACTGATTTCATCCTTAAACTCATCATCGGAGATCATTTTCATCAGTTTTTGGGTTGTTTTTGTTCAAAAACAGGAAGAACGCTTCAAGAACATAAAGTCATTGTTCTTTATTTTTAGGGTTGATTTGCTAAGATTTGGGTGTTGCTACAGTTTTGAGTATTGATCTACATCATCACACGAAGCCGTTGGTGCATTCTCATCATTTGGAGAAAATTGGTTGTTCACCTGTTCTTCAGTTCGAGGTCTGTACATGAACTCAAAATTTGAATCTTTTTTGCGGTTGTTTTGGTTGAAGTTGATGATTTTCGCAGGTTAGTTACCTAAAACTAAAGTCATTGACGCAATCCAAACTCTTTTTCATCAAGTCTTCAATCCGTGTTAGCAAATTTAGTGAATTTTTTTAAACTTTTCTCATAATTACTATTTCGTCGAATTGGAGGTGTTAGACTCAGATTTGGATGTTGATGTAGTTTTCACTATTGATCTAAATCATATTCCTAAACTATCGGAACTTTCTTTTCATCATTTTGAACAACTTTGATTTTCACCAAATTCTACATTGAAGAACAAAGCTGTGTTTTTCTAAAATTTTCATGTTTTGCTAATTTAACTGAATTTGTGCAGTTTGAGTGTGCTACAGGTGTGAATTGATTCTAGATAGATTCTAAAGCTTTTGATACAATCAAACACCATTTTTCATCAAATTCGCAAATTGCTAAAATTTTCATGTTTACTCGCTTTTCATGGAATGTTCAAGTGTTGCTAAGCCTAAATCACTCAATTATGATTCTAATGATTAGAATATTGGCCATGAGTTGATTAAGGTTGGGGAAATCATCGATTGGACCATGAATGATCCTCATGTAGTCATTGCTAGATATGTGTTTGATCGAATAGCTCAAGTTCCTGAATTACCACCTCATGTGAAAGCTGAAGCTTGCACCAATGAATGTCTTGAATTTGTTAAGAGCTATAGACAACATAATCAAGTTTTAGCTGATAGATTTAATGCTAATAACCGAAAGGAAGGTAGCTATTTAGCTCAAATCAAGTCACTAGAGGAGGAAAATTAGAAATATTTTGAAAATCAAACGATTATGACAAATCGAGTTAATGATCTTGAACAAGCATTGACGAATGAGAGGAATGATTACAACTAATTAAAGATTGAGATTGATAGGTTGAGATATGCCAAGAATTACTTTAGTAGCATGTTTAACAACTCAAGTAATCATGCACCTCCCTTAAATCACAATCATGACTAGGTCCCACGTATCATTAAGAAAAACATACCAAGTGCTGCCATACCACATCTTGTTTCTGCTTGTGATAACAAGTTAAATGATAAACATGTTACTAATGCCTCGTGCAAGTCTACTAGTGTTTCTATTGACAGGAATTCTGAGCAGAACATGCAAAATAAAGCCGACTTGCTAGCTACAATAAAAGGTGAGAAACCGGGAATCTCATTAAATGACAATGCTAGCAAAGTCAAAAAGAAAAAGAAAAAGAAGAATAAACACCCCTCTTCAAAGTTTGATGATAAAAAGATTGTGCCTGATCCAAATGGTCTACATAAACACTTTGTCAAATCCGGTAAAGGTAAAACAGATATGAAGGAAAGTTATAATTTGCAAGTCAAAGAGGATGTTAAGTGCAAAGTCAAAGTTACCACTACAGTCAAATCTTCAAAACGCAAGAAGAAAGCCTCAAAGAAATCTCAAGTGAACCATAATGTAGAGTCTAAAGGATCAAACAAGGTAGAGACTCAACAATCTGATGATCATCACCTGATTGACAATCTGAACATACTTAGAGTTGAAGATGTTGAACTGCCAGTGAAGGAGCTGAATGTGCAAAATTAGGAAGCCAGGTCAGAAATGCATCAAGATGCCTCCACTTCATCCAGCTTTGATAACCAAACTCATGCTCAATTTTAGGGTTTTTCAAATCAATCTAGACCTGTTGGTTATCATTTTTGTGGGCAACTTAGACATACTGGTTAGGTTTGCGGCTACAATCCATACTACCAGTACTATCACCAACCAACATTCGGTCAACACATGGGATGAAATTTCACTCATAATCATTTGTATGGTTATGATGACTATGATAGTGGTTATGGATTTTATGATCCGTGGCCATCTGGGAGGGAGGAAACCATATTTGAAGGAAACTGCATCTGAAGCATCATCATTTGAGCAAGCACAAACCAATTTAGTAAATGCTCAAAGGGTGATACGTTCTAAAAGAAATAAATGCAAACAAATTTGGGTTCCCAAAGTACCATCGGTTGACCCTCAATGCCACCAACTCCATCAGTTGTGTCCACATTTTAATAAAAAAATTATTTTTCAGGAGACACCAATATGGGAGACGTAAGTCAAACTGAGGAAGTTCTCCATTTATTATAAAAACAAAAACACAAAAAGAAAAAATTAAGAAAAACCCAAAATCCCCGAAACTAAAGTTTTATCAAACTTAAGCATTATTTGAAGGGGAATTCGTTGAATTCTGGTCCGGTGAAGTTTACTGTGTTTGTCTTGATATAGTGTAGGAATAGTTCCAGTTTCACTGATATGTTTTGTAGAGCATCAAACGAGGAGGAATAACAACTTTTTCTCCATGACCGTGTCGTTTGAAGCATTACAAAAGTATGTTGCTGATCAAATAAAGACCAAAGTGTTGAAGATTTTTCTAGCTGATCCTGGATTATCTTAGTTGCTGACTCAGTTTATCTCATGAAGTCTTATTATACTCTACTCTTCTGTTGATTGCAATATCACAGTATCAAACTTGTTGAACAGTTCCATATGCACAAATTGTCAAGATTCTCAAAATTTAACACAAAGAGCTTCACAGTGTCATTTTCAAATCATGGGTGAAGGAGAATACTTTGATAAGGTAATTTGGACGATTAGTGTGGAAGATTTCAAAAACAAAATACAAAATTTGAAAAATTACAAAAATCAGAAAAAATATGTGTTTTCGGTCTTTTTTTAATTTTCTTAAAATCAGAAAAGTCTTGTGTCTTCTATGGGATATGATAGTACATCTACATGTATATGCATAGCCATGAATTTGCTTAGGTTAGGTCAGATAGTACTATTATATGATGTGTCAGAAGGCACATCTATCAATGGAGTAAACTATGTCTTGTGATGCACTTAAACTAAATTTTCAGAATTAATGATCCATTAAGTTCAAAATAAAGCCTTGGACATGTTCTTGTAAATTTATCCTGTTACTTGATTGCAATCTGTGAGGTCTTAAAACTTGTGCACACGTCATTTGTTTTTCAGTGTTAAATGTCAGATTTTAAAACCTGGGCACATAATATATATGTTCACATGGATATATGAAGGCGCTTAAATGAGACTCATCTGCTTTGTGTCGATAATGACCTTGAGTTCTCATCCGCTTCCATAATAAAACTGAGACACATCTGCTATGCGAAAGCGTTGACCTTGTATTCTCTTACATCTGCCATTCCATCAAATAAAGTGAGAGATCATCTGCTATGCGAAAGCATTGACCTTGATTCTCTCACACCGCCAAAAATACTCATTTTTAGTCACAAATGAAGGAAAAGCATGAATTTGTGACTAATCCATAAAATCAGATCATTTAAAACTCAAGAAAAGGATGGTTTTGTTAAAGTTGTGTCACAGTACCTCCAGGTGTGTCTTGACAAATAGGTTAGAACTGTTGTGAACTTAGTTGCATATGGCTCTCATTAAATTCACTTAATGTACCTAAAAGATATCGAATTCACATACATAAGTTGAAAGAAAAGATGCATGAGCTTAGGTGGATAAACAATACTGATAATCATGTTAGGCTATTTTGCACATGTCTGAAATATAAAGTGTGTCTTGTGTTACAGGTAGATATGATCTCATATCAAGTACTTTTCGCAAAAAAAAAATCTATAAAAATCAGAATTTATATAATTACAAAAATGGAGTCAATTTCTGTGTTCTAATTTGCTTCTTTTGACAAATAGTATCAGAGCGGGTACCGATCAATTGTGTCTCACGACCAATCTGATCACTCAGATCTAGATTTTGTACAACTTTGTTGCTCAAGATGGAAAATCCGCTTATGAGACTTTTTTTTGAATTCTGGACAAATCTGATGTTGTTTGATGTTAGTTCGTGTTTATGGAATTCATCTTGATAGTTTTCATGTTCTTCACGTTTTGTGGTTGTTCTTGAAGATTTCGGGCTTGATTCTTTGTTTTCAGTGTTAAAATCAGTGTTTTTGGATGAAGTAAAGTATGATCCTCAATGAAAAACAGGTTTTGAATCCATTGGGAGCATCGGTTTCGTCTAAAACACAAGGATTTGGGCATATCTGGAAAAATACACAGTAGTGTATGTTTCGCGGTGTTCTTCAGGTTTTAGAAGATTGCCTATACGACCTAGACTCACTTTGAAGATTGTCGACCTGGACGTGCTTAAAGCTTTCCTATACGATCTACATGCTCCCATACGATCTAGAAGTACTATATACGATCTAGACTTCATTCGAGGTGTTTTTGGGCTATACAATCTAGACTTAGATCGTATAGAACAAACCTATACGATCTAGGTTTGTTCTATACGATCTAGACTCCAAATGATCGAGTTTTATCCATATGATCTAGCTTCTGGGTTTTTGTTCAGATCATTTTCAAAGGTTTTTGATCGTCCAGGAATGTAGAGGATCGAAAGACGAGTTCGTGGGTATAAACTTTAATGGGTTTGGACAAGTATTCATTGAGTTATGAGGATGACGTGGCACTTGCTGATAGGCTATAGGGGAATTTTCTCTTTCCTCTATTGTTGGTCAACCATACTGGTTGTCGAGATCTGGTTGGTTGTAATGATTAGCGTTGGAGCCGCCGCCAATAAGAAAACCGTTGACAACTTTATTGCTGTCCACTGCTGATTGGTCAGTGGCCTCTTCACGCGGATCATGGGCCACCAGCCATTAGATATTTCTAATCTCAGCCATAGAATCTATTTTTTGTGCTTTCTCTGTTGATATCTGATTGGACTATAGGAACTCACACGGATCCAACCTCTACACCCTTGGATCAGATTTAATTCCAACCATTGGATCATGTTTAATCTCAAATCTGATTGGTTGGACCATGAGCACATGGATTGTGCTTCTTCTTGAAGGAATTTTACCACTAATTAATTTTTTTCAGCACTTTTCGTTAATTGCGGGGTTTTTCTTATTAGTTTTAACGAGACTTATGAGATAACGCCTGAACGGAATTTTGAAAATTATTTAGTGATGATGGATTAATTATGTTTATTTATTGGGGTTCTTATTTATTGACGTCACGCGCACGTTAGTTATCGAGCACTGATAGGTTAGCTTTAGTATCCGGTTAAATATTTAGCTTTTCTCGTTATGTATCACGATTTATTTTAAGCTGATGCAGCGCTGATGTCATCTAACCGGATTAACTGGAATCTCAGTTAAATATGGGAATTTATCTGTTAAATTTCTCGTAAGGCCGTAACTTGAAGAAAATTGATGGAATTTTTCAGATCGTGCCGTTTTCACCAGTATTTCTCAGAAATCTTCACGAAATATTTTTTCGATCTTGTTTTTCAGAATCCAAAACTACGAAGACTCCGGTTATTATTATTTTACACTCGGGATCTCAGTTTTTTTACCGATTTGGCACATTTTCTCGATCTAAGTGACGTTTTTCACCCGTCACTCGAAGCGAACATTATTTTGCATCCAACACAGTCATGCGGAACACAAGATTTATTCATGGATCATTCACAACTGTCAGCATCCGGCTTCAACTTGTTTGCGAGATTGACCGATTTCAATATTTTTTTATTCGGTTTCTCTAGGCAACCGAGCGAGACGGTTTAACTCTCTGCATCTGGTTTTTACACTTCCGATTGGATGTTTTTGGAGAGATTTAGAGAAATAACATGAATTATTGTGGATTTAGATGATCCGGTCAATTATCTGAAGTTGGAGCATTTTAAGTGATTGATTGGTTTATCTGATTCGGTTTGTTGCGGTTTTGACTCTGATACTAGGCATTCTTAGTATTCTACCCGACCGTGTGAACCAAGTGAGCGAAACACTTGGCTCTCAACTGGAGAAACAAGAACAGAAGAAGCTTATTCATAGGGGGAATTTCTACAATAGATTGTCTCGGGTTTATCAGTTTCTCATTGAAGATGTACACCAGAGCGATTCTTCAACAGTTGAACAGATTTGAAAGCATCAGTCAAGGGAGAATATTTTGGAACTAAAATCTTGGTGACTGACGCCATCAAATTTGTTTACGAAGCATTCGGTTGAAGAATCCATTGTGATTTGATTCAGAGACTAGGGTTGTGATGATCGAGGCTTGTGTAGAGGCTAGATTATGAGGCTTGTAATATTAAATAGTTTGGGCTGGGCTTAGAGGGTTTATTTAGATTAGTAGACTAGTTTTCTATTAGATATGGGCTTGGGCTTGGGTTTAAGATCCAAAAGGGCCCAATTGTAAACCCATTGGGGGTGTCTATATAAACCCCAATGGTTCTCCTCTTTGAGGGTTGTTGGTTTACGATTTTGGTGCAGCCACAAACTGTTTAAGATCGTAATCGTAATCTAGAGAGAGAAGATAGTTTACGATTTCTTATTTGTACCCGACAAGTTCATCTTGTGTGTAAAGAATCAGGTTTTTCACGTTTTAATCATCGTTTTCTTGGTATTCTTCTCATCTCTTTTCTTGAATCAATCAATCACTTGGATTCCGCACTCGTGATTGATAGAATATCGTGAACGGTTGTTGGTATCGGACCAACAGCTTGCATGTTTGGACTGAAGATGTTTTCTTGAAAAGTCAACCGTTTGAGTCAACGGTCAACGTAAAAGTCATTGGAAGATCGGTTCGAACGATTCAAGCTTCATATTAATTAAATCAACTTTGATTTAATTAATATTCATGTTATTTGTTTTTATTTGTATTTTGGCTCATTATTTGTGTTCACTAGTTAGCAGGTTAGTGAGCACAAGGGCTCTCACTATATATAGGAGTGTTAGCCCTCATTTAAAGAGAGATGAATCTTTAAGAGATGATCTTGAGAGTGTGTGGGCTACACTTCTAGAGAGAGAGAGAGTCTCACATTGGGTTTGAGCTCAACCCAATGTGACCGTGGATTTCCTATGACGAGTTTGTAATCATTCCGTTCGTTGTAATCATTCGGTTATCATCAATGAATCGTTTGATTTATCATTTTTGTTATAGACATTCTTAGATTCTCATTCATCCCATCTCAACTTCTTTCGAGCTCTCGGTTGAACACGATCCGGGTAATTGACGTGAAATCGGTCCCGACACTTTTCAAGAAATATGACTCAAGACACAAAAAGAAAATCTTTTTGATGGTCAAGATAGGTCAAACAACTCATGAAAAAGACTCAAGGAGTCAATATGCAAATCTTTTTGATTTTTCTGAAAAATGATATAAGAAAAATCTTTTTGGTTGATTTTCATGAAAGAGTCAAATAAGGATGCAAGGGGTACTAGATAACACTTCTTAGATATGCAAGCTTAGAGACTAAGGCACTAACCCACCAGGCATATAGAGAAATCTTAATCATAGTCTATAATCCCAACAAATTAAATCAGGTAATTAAACCAAGATAAGTCAAACCCTTTAGTAAAAGGTCTGCAAACCGTTCTGAGGTATCGATCTGGACTAAGGTAATCAAGTTTTTCTCTTCACAGTCCCTAATAAAATGGTGCCTAATCTTTATATGCTTAGTCTTAGAATGCTGCATAGGATTTTTGATAATAAAAATAGCAACAATATTATCAATATGGATGGGAGTGCTCATGAAATTCAAACCATAGTCCAGAAGCTGATTCTGGATCCATAAGACTTGGGAACAGTAGTAAGCAGTAACCATGTATTTCGCTTCAGCAGTTGAAGTAGAAACTGTCATTTGCTTCTTGCACTGCCAGGAGAACAGGTGATTTCCCACGAATTGATCTCCTCCATAGTAGACTAGCGGTTGATGTGACAGCCACCGTAGTCACTATCCGAGTAGGCTCGCAGATTGAAAAGTGAATCTTTGGGATACCACAGTCCTCTGCTTGGATTGGACTTCAAGTATCGAAAAATTCACTTTACAACTACCATATGGGACTCCTTTGGTTTCCTTTGAAATCTTAAGCAGAGACACACTCCAAACATGATGTCGGGTCTGCTGGCATCAGATACATCAAGGAACCGATCATGGACCGATACAAGTGCTTGTCTACACAAACACCTTCCAGGTCCTGGTTGATCTTAACTCAAGTTTCATTAGGCGTAGAGAATCCTTTGGAGTCATGGAAACATAATTTCTTCAGTATGTCTTTAACATATTTCCCTTAGCTGATTAAGATGCCTTCTTGCGTCTGTTTCATTTAACTTCCCACAAAAAAATGTTAATTCACCCATCGAACTCATCTCGAACCGTTGCTTCATCAGTTCCTCGAACTCTTGACATAGCTTGACATTTGTTGATCCAAAAATGATGTCATCGACATATACTTGGACTAACAACGTATCCTCCCCAACATGTCGAATGAAACGTGTCTGATCAATTACTCCCCTCTTGTCCCATTGGAAATCAGATAAGTTGACACTGTCTCGTACCACTTCCTGTGTGCTTGATGAAGTCCGTAAAGGGCCTTGACAAGCTTGTAGACCTTCTTCGTGTAAGAAGTGTTCACAAATCCAGGAGATTGTTTGATATACACCTTGAAAATGCGTGAGCATCGGATCGTCTACTCGATCTAGCTAATCGGACATCGAAACGTAATTAACCGATTGTTTTATTGATCAAACGAGAACAATTACAATCAGTAAACACTCAGAAACAGACTCAGAGAAACACACTCAGAAACACACACTTAACAGATCTCGCACGCTCAGAACTACTAAACACAAAGACCAAAACAACTATATATACACGACTGGCCGAACTCCCTCCGAACCCCAGGTTCGGCCGGTCCGAACTTCAGGTTCGGACCAGGTTCGGCCAACCCTAAATTGGCTTGAACTTGGTCTTCATTTGATACTTCACACGACGCACATTTCATGTATCAACAAACTCCCCCTCGTCGTGTGCAGTATCCTCCTCTAATTTCTTCAACATCATCAAAACTGTATCTTCAATCAAGCTCCCCCTCAAGTTAAGATCTCGTTCGTCCAATGAGATGAATCTTCGAACAAACTCCTCCTCAACTCGATCGTAGCTCAATCTTGAATACTTGATGACATTCTGTTTAATCTCTGGTCTTTATCAACAAGCTTCAGAAGACTTGAAGTTGATGATCATCTTACACTACAGCATCCTGCATCAAACTTAAATAATCTTGGCGCAAAACGTCTCTTTGAGACTCCAAGATATGATTTTTGAAAATTGATTTTATATCACGTGTTGATCAGATCGAAAAATAAAGCAGAAACAAAATCTTTTTGGCTTTTTGAAAGTTTATATTAAAACACACCAAAAATCTTTTTGTACTTTTCTTGATATGAAATGAAATTGCAATACAGAATCAGACACTATTTTTTGGTATGAGAAAGATCACTATACGGGATCATATTGGTCATAACGCACTGAACTACACTTCAATTTCAATTAATTGAAGCACACAAGTCATGTCGATTGCTGGTATAATTTGTCCATCTTAAGCTCAGACAGAATCATACTCATAACATCTGGATATGTTAAGGTATTGATTAGATTTGCATTGACCAGTGTACCCCACACTATCAGACATATTCTGACATTTTCTGTTTTTCTTTCTTTTCCTTTTGTGTGATAGCATTTGTGAAATTTCACAACGCATAACATTTTTCATGATACAGTCAACTGTGTTCCATGCAAAAAGAAATAAGAACGTTAAATCGTCTACCTTAAGGTCGATCTTTCGATACGCAGATAAGGCCTCGGATTTAACAAAATAAGAGAAAATAAAACAAGTTGAAGTTGTATAACTCAACAACAATCAGGTCGGTACTCCCGTACACGCAGAGAAAGTCCGATGAGTTATACGAAACACCAAAGAAAATAAAGCAGAACGTCAAACGAACAACAATCAGGTCGGTCTTTCGACACGCAGAGAAAGTCCGATCGTTTGACAAAATAAAGAAAATCAAACAAGTTTAAATCTTTGCAAAATGAACGCATGTGTACACAGTGACTTCTCATTACTCTTTTCACACTTATTTTTCTTTTTGTGTCATGAAATACGCATCAAGATGTTATCCACATGGTCAAGCATTAGTATTTAGTGTATATCACATCTGAATACTTTCTGATTTGTCGAGCCTACCAAGCACATCAAACAATGATCTTATGGCTCTTTCATCTACTCTATCCATGAGTCAGATACGTATGCCAATGTACCATCATTTCCCAATGATCAATTTCTCACAATTTTTATATTGTGCATGTATTCACCTTCCTTCCTTATATATTTTGCATGTATTCACCTTCTTTCCATGACATGCTCAATTACTCCCCCTTACTTACAATTCTCCCCCTTAAAATGAAAACTCTATTTTTGGATTTTCATTTTACACAAAAACAAGACTCTATTTTTGGCTTTTTGGAGAAAAACTTGTAAACAAATAAAAGTGATCAATCAACACGGATATGTTGCAGATGTTAAAATTCAGAAAATTTTGCATGTTAGAAAAATATAGCATGAAATTTAAATTAAGCAGAATACTCCTCCATCAACAACTTTTCAATCGTCGATAGGTCTTCTAGAAGTACCTGCATACTGGTCAAACTGATTAGTTCACAAATGACCCGAAGCGGATCGCTTCTGGTCGACCAGTATCCTGATTTTGCTTTGAAACCACCTTAGGTTTCCATTGTTGTTGTTTTGGTAATTCAGTTTTCAATGAAACAGTCACAGGTGACTGTGATGATGAACCTACATTTTGATCCTTTGAAAACTTTGGAACAAAACGTTTTTGTTTTTGAAAGAATGTAGGCTCAACTTCATCAAAAACTCTGCCTTGTTCATCAAAGAACTTAGGTTGGGCAGGTTTACCAAAAACAGATTTCTTATGAAATCTTTGTGATGAATCAGCAGGTGAGGGACAATCTTTTGCCATATGCCCTGGGCGACGGCAAATATAACAAATCCTTGTCATTTTATCCCATCTTTGATGTACCTGCGAAGAACACACATGAATATCTCTAACATGATCAGAATGAGAATCATATACCTGATGACGATGATCATGTACCCATTTAGAAGTAGGGCTCAGAGATTGAGAACATGAAGAAGAAATGGTTGCTTTCACAAAGACCTCAGCAATTTTCCGAGCATCAACACAATGAAGTGGAAATTCTTTGTCTGAAAATAATTGATCCGAACCCTTGAGTTTGTAAAAACGTTCGGGTTGAATTTTATCAGCTTGAAAAACTTCCTTCTTCACTTGTTGTCATCTTTAATTTCTTCAAATCTGGTGATGAAGATGCCTGAACCTCCACAACGATATCCTTCTTCTCATGAAAACCCAAACCAACATTCTTGCCAGATCCTTTCACCTCCGATGTAGAATGACCATTCTTGGCTAATCTTGTGAATTCAGCTTTCACATCAGGAAGTTTCTTTTGATCATAGAAAATTGACTCATCAATTTCAGGTTGAGACTGACTCTTGTCACTTGAAGTAGCCGATTTCTCATTTTCAGCAGACGACGAACCTGACACAAACTTTGGTGCTGGAGAAATATCAGATTGCACGACCTTTTTCTTGTTCTTCTTGGTTTTCTTTTTCTTGACAACCTTTGCTTCTTCAGAAGTAGAAACTGATATCTTTGAATAATCAAAATCATCAACCTGTTCCTTCACGTCTTTGACAGCTTCCATGATATGAGCAGGGGGTGATGCAGTTTTATCAAACATTCTTTCA
>JBCNJP010000009.1:54470765-54522765 GCA_039602395.1 Deinandra increscens subsp. villosa | reverse complement strand
TACTTGCAGCTGCACTTTTTTAAGGTCAAAATAAAAAGTTTTGATATCAATTACGATGTTTGATATCAACTGCAGTTGCATTGCATAGTAAATTTATTTTTTTGATATCAGTTATGATTTATGATCATTAGAAAATATAAATCATGTGTTTCTTATTGACTAGACTGCTTTGATGCAAGCTTGTCAATATGGTCACTAGGAGGTTGTTGTTGTAAAAACAACCCTTAAAATAGCAACTTAGGATTTTCAACCCTTCACGTATAATTATTAGGAATATACAATATCGCTTGAACAGCTTTCAAAAACAGCCCTTAAAAACAGGATTTTCATAAACAGTTTTAGAAAACAGCCCTTAAAAAACTGCCCTCATATATATTTTTTATTAATCATATTTGACCCGTTAACCAACCCTCCCATTCTCGTTTATGCTTCTGCTCGTCGAATGTGCAGTTTTCATGCTATAGTGATCATACCCATTTTGACCCATTAAGGAGTAATATGTAGTTTTCATGCTATATTGACTCAAACTGATCGTTGATGTGTTTCTGAGATTAGTTATATATTTTAAATGCTTTGTAGTGACTTCTTATGTTTTATTGTTTGTGTAGTGTCCACTCCAGCAGGGAATTACAGAGTGTGGTTATTATGTGTTGAAATTCATGAAGGAGGTAGTTCGGCATGGACTTGTAGTCCTTGAACAAAACAAAGTAAGTTTTCTCATATTCTAATTAACTTTATCTTTGATGATCACTTTTTCTGGTATTTTATCTTTACACAGATTGGTGGAGATAGTAATGCTTACACAGATATTGATTTTGATGAGATTCATGAAGAATGGTCGACCTACGCTTGCAACTTCATTTACATGGTCGTGGAGTAGTGATCGAATATATATGCATGTAAACTTTGAACATTTTACTTTTGTCGTTGTAATCAAATTGCATGTATGAACATGTTGAAATCGAATTATTTTCAATTGCTATATGTATGAAATGCATCGTTTTGGTACAACAACTATTATGTATTTTGGTTTGTGAAATATGATTTAATATGGAAATTAGTAATTTTAGAAAAAATTATTTAAAAAAAAACAATTAAAAGGATGACATGCAAGAATGAGCGTCATAAAAGGCATGACACGCAATTTGCATGTCATAAACAGACGAAACTAAAAATATATTTTAAATAAAAATTTATCAAACACAGACGACACCCATAGATGACACGCATTATGGGCGTCATGAATGGAGTGTCATAGATGGCGTGTCATTGTTCGCGCGTCAAGAACTTCTTGACACGCATTTTGCGCGTCAAGAAGCTTCTTGACCCCGGCTTCCTTGACGCGCATTTGCGTGTCAAGAAGACCCTTTCTTGACACGCATTGCACGTCAAGAAAGGCCTTTTTTGTAGTAGTGCGAACAATGGAAGCACAACTTGCTGGTCACGAAAGTGGCTCAAGCCTTCCACCTGTTGAAGAAATTCTTCAATTCGGTAATATTGATGCATCTGCACTAAAGTCCATGGGCACTAGCCTTTCTGAGGCTCATGTCAAGAAAATGGCTGAGACTGAATTTCTTAAAATCATACAAAATGATGCTTCTAGTGGTAAAATTTTTGTTTTTGATGAAAACTTGGAAGTTTTTAAAACTAATGAGATTTTAAAGAAAGCAAAACCATCAAGGAGGCGTAAGCCGAAGAAACCGGTAAATGATCAAGAAGCCAGTTAGCCTGAGGACTTAAGTGTAGAAGCTTTCATTGTCGCACTTGATAAATTGAATTTGAATGTTGGTAAGCCTAAGGTACAAACACAAGTTGTTGCATCGTTCACCGATGGTAAGGTGATGTCGTCTGTGATTTCACCAACAATGATACCGCACCATGTAATTCCTACTGTGACTTCAATGACTCAAAGTTCAAAAGAAGCTACGTCATCTGTTTCTCCTACTGAGGTAACAAGTTCTAAACTGGTGAAGGTAAAAGCACCAAAGCCTAAGAAAAAGAAAAAAAAATCATCTAAACAGGCTACTGTCCCTCCACCTATTGTGGTAACCCAGCCTCCTTTGGTTGAGCTCAATGAAGAAGTACAAGAGGCATCGCCACCTAATTCATTGCTAATAAAAAAAAAACAAAACAGGAGAAGAAAGAAGAAGCCTACAAAAGATAAAGAACAAGGAGAGAATGCCAAATCTGCTGAATCTCTAACTCAAGTTGTTGTAACTTCTACTCCGGGTGCCAGTGATGGACTTGTTGAGACTGTTGGATGTTTCATATGTGGTAATCTTCACTATGAAGCTCAGGTTTGTCCTTTCAACCCAGGTTACTCAGGCTATAGTTATGCACAAGAGACTCCAGTTCCATTCCAAGGTCAGAGAATGATGATGTCACCAATAATGCAGCCTGGTCCGAGATTTTATGGGAATTACAGCGAAGATTACGACTTCATGATGAATTGGTTGTTGTTTCCTTAGAATTTCCAAAATCAACCGTATTTTTAAAACTAGAAACCTCAACAAACTCAAGGACTGGAGATGAGTACCGATTACTTCAGACCTGTTGTGTCAGAGAGAGTACAGATGAGCTCTCTATCTTCTATTGCTTCAAGGCGATGGGTACCAAGGCCTACTTTTGCAAGTTCAAATAACAAATCCTCCTGTCATCCTTCCTGCTGGTTCACTCCAATCTGTCAAGAAACCAAATTAGAAGAACGCCCAAGATCCTAAGGATCTGGGTCCATCATCTAACTAGTTTTCTTTGTATGTGCAAGAACATCGTAAAAAACCAATCAATCTAAGGTATGTGGATAGCGGTTGTTCCAGGCACATGACAGGCAACAAAGCCCTGCTGCATGATGTCGTATAGTGGTCTAGTTGCATTTGGAGGTGATAAGCATGGAGGAGAAATAATTAGAAATGGTCATCTCTCTAATGGAGAAATTACATTTGAGAAGGTCAACCTCGTTTCAAATCTAAAATGTAATCTGCTAAGTATATCGCAAATCTGCGAAACAACATGCCGATGTTCTTCGATAAACACAAGTGCCTGATTCCGAAGCCTGAATTCAAGATTCCTAAAGATCAGATTCTATTTAGAACAAATCGAAGGGGAAACATGTATGCATTGGACATGAATGCTGCAAAGCGGACAAGTACAGTTTCATGCCTTTTGGCTAAAGCATTAGAAGAGGATTCTGCACTATGGCATAGGTGAATGGGTCATGTGAATTTTTGGAATATGAACCGACTGGTTAGTGGGAAACACGTGTCTGGCCTTCCAGAAAAGGAGTTTGTCCAATCTAACAATTGTGTGGTGTGTTCAAAGGGAAAAAAGCACACGACTTCACATAAGCCAAAGTTGCCTGGTCGAACTACAAAAATTCTTTTACAACTTCAGATAGACTTATTCAAACCTATGAACATCAAGAGTTTAGGGGGGAAATCCTACTGCTTAGTCATCACTGATGACTTTTCCCGGTACTCGTGGGTGTTATTTCTTAAGGAGAAGTCCGAGACGCATGAAATATTAAAGGATTTCGTGACTTGAATCGAGAATCTCAACAGGGAGCGGGTTAGGATAATAAGATCAGATAACGTGACTGAATTCAGAAATCAAACCTTCAACGTATTTTGTTCTGTAAAAGGCATTACTCGTCAATTCAGTTCTCAGTACACATCGCAGCAGAATGGTGTTGCTGATTCCAATCTAAAACTATCTTTCTGGGCTGAAGCAGTGAACACTGCCTCCCATGTTCGAAATAGAACACTCTTGGTTAAACACGCCAATAAGACGTCATTCGAACTAGTTTCAAAACAAAAACCTGTTTTGAAACATTTAAAACCATTCAGATGCCCTTATATTATTTTTATACAGTTAGAGCAGTTAACCAAGTTTGCCCCTCGGGCAGATGAAGGTTATTTTGTTGGTTACTCGGCGACCTCATCGGCTTACCGAGTATACAACAAAAGAACTGAGGTTATTTTTGAGTCATGCAACATTACAGTTTACGTGCACACTTAGAATAACAGAGAACCTGACTCAGAAGGCATGTATGATCTTGAGATTCTTTCCACTTCTTTTAATTTGGTCGATTCTGATGTTGTAGGTTCTTTTGGTGCTGAACATGTAAAACCAGTGAATGAAGTGAATATTATTGATGCTGAAGACTTCTTTCGAGTTACATCATCAATTTTGGACTCAATTTACTCAGTTGACCCTCCAGAGATAGAGATGGGAACTTCTTCAACTCCGTCTACTTCAACCACTATACCAGCTCCATCTACAATTCAGATTCAAGACCCAGTAATTCAAGAAGCAGAACCAGCTGCGACAACTATTCCAGACAACATTGTAGATAATGCATCTGAAACAAATGAATATGACTTAAAAGATGTCTCAGAGATTGACACTTGCAAAACTCCTGGAAATGATGTGTAACTTGGAAATCTGGACATAAACATTCCAGTTCCGGCAGTCGAGGAAACCAAAATTCACAAGGCGCACCCTTCTTCAAATATCATCGGTCCAGTTGACAAATAATTAACCAGAAGTCAGTCGGGTGTTGTCAACACGTGTCTATTTAGCTGATTCATCTCTCAAGAAGAACCAACATCGGATGTTGTGGCCATGAAAGATAATAATTATATTGAAGCGATGCAGGTATAGTTATTACAATTCAAGATGCTGAATGTTTGGCAATTAGTTGACAAACCTGAAGGTGCAGAACCAAATCCTGTCAAGTGGATCTTCAAGAATAAGATAGATGATCGTGGAATAATAATCAGAAATAAAGCCCGATTAGTAGAAAGTAAGGGTATATGCAAGAGGAAGGCATTGATTATGAAGATGTCTATGCACCTGTCGCCCGTCTAGAATCTTTGGGATACCAAGTCCAATCCAAGCAGAGGACTGTGGTATCCCAAAGATTCACTTTTCAATCTGCGAGCCTACTCGGATAGTGACTACGGTGGCTGTCACATCAATCGCTAGTCTACTATGGAGGAGATCGATTCGTGGGAAATCACCTGTTCTCCTGGCAGTGCAAGAAGCAAATGACAGTTTCTACTTCAACTGCTGAAGCGAAATACATGGTTACTGCTTCCTACTGTTCCCAAGTCTTATGGATCCAGAATCAGCTTCTGGACTATGGTTTGAATTTCATGAGCACTCCCATCCATATTGATAATATTGTTGCTATTTTTATTATCAAAAATCCTATGCAGCATTCTAAGACTAAGCATATAAAGATTAGGCACCATTTTATTAGGGACTGTGAAGAGAAAAAGTTGATTACCTTAGTCCAGATCGATACCTCAGAACGGTTTGCAGACCTTTTACTAAAGGGTTTGACTTATCTTGGTTTAATTACCTGATTTAATTTGTTGGGATTATAGACTATGATTAAGATTTCTCTATATGCCTGGTGGGTTAGTGCCTTAGTCTCTAAGCTTGCATATCTAAGAAGTGTTATCTAGTACCCCTTGCATCCTTATTTGACTCTTTCATGAAAATCAACCAAAAAGATTTTTCTTATATCATTTTTCAGAAAAATCAAAAAGATTTGCCTTTTTGACTCCTTGAGTCTTTTTCATGAGTTGTTTGACCTATCTTGACCATCAAAAAGATTTTCTTTTTGTGTCTTGAGTCATATTTCTTGAAAAGTGTCAGGACCGATTTCACGTCAATTACCCGGATCGTGTTCAACCGAGAGCTCGAAAGAAGGTGAGATGGGATGAATGAGAATCTAAGAATGTCTATAACAAAAATGATAAATCAAACGATTCATTGATGATAACTGAATGATTACAACGAACGGAATGATTACAAACTCGTCATAGGAAATCCACGGTCACATTAGGTTGAGCTCAAACCCAATGTGAGACTCTCTCTCTAGAAGTGTAGCCCACACACTCTCAAGATCATCTCTTAAAGATTCATCTCTCTTTAAATGAGGGCTAACACTCCTATATATAGTGAGAGCCCTTGTGCTCACTAACATGCTAACTAGTGAACACAAATAATGAGCCAAAATACAAATAAAAACAAATAACATGAATATTAATTAAATCAAAGTTGATTTAATTAATATGAAGCTTGAATCGTTCGAACCGATCTTCCAATGACTTTTACGTTGACCGTTGACTCAAACGGTTGACTTTTCAAGAAAACATCTTCAGTCCAAACATGCAAGCTGTTGGTCCGATACCAACAACCGTTCACGATATTCTATCAATCACGAGTGCGGAATCCAAGTGATTGATTGATTCAAGATAAGAGATGAGAAGAATACCAAGAAAACGATGATTAAAACGTGAAAAACCTGATTCTTTACACACAAGATGAACTTGTCGGGTACAAATAAGAAATCGTAAACTATCTTCTCTCTCTAGATTACGATTACGATCGTAAACAGTTTGTGGCTGCACCAAAATCGTAAACCAGCAACCCTCAAAGAGGAAAACCATTGGGGTTTATATAGACACCCCCAATGGGTTTACAATTGGCCCTTTTGGATCTTAAACCCAAGCCCAAGCCCATATCTAATAGAAAACTAGTCTACTAATCTAATTAAACCCTCTAAGCCCAGCCCAAACTATTTAATATTACAAGCCTCATAATCTAGCCTCTACACAAGCCTCGATCATCACAACCCTAGTCTCTGAATCAAATCACAATGGATTCTTCAACCAAATGCTTCGTAAACAGATTTGATGGCGTCAGTCACCAAGATTTTAGTTCCAAAATATTCTCCCTTGACTGATGCTTTCAAATCTGTTCAACTGTTGAAGAATCGCTCTGGCGTACATCTTCAATGAGAAACTGATAAACTCGAGACAATCTATTGTAGAAATTCCCCCTATGAATAAGCTTCTTCTGTTCTTGTTTCTCCAGTTGAGAGCCAAGTGTTTCGCTCACTTGGTTCACACGGTCGGGTAGAATACTAAGAATGCCTAGTATTAGAGTCAAAACCGCAACAAACCGAATCAGATAAACCAATCAATCACTTAAAATGCTCCAACTTTAGATAATTGACCCGATCATCTAAATCCACAATAATTCATGTTATTTCTCTAAATCTCTCCAAAAACATCCAATCGGAAGTGTAAAAACCAGATGCAGAGAGTTGAACCGTCTCGCTCGGTTGCCTAGAGAAACCGGATAAAAAAAATATTGAAATCGGTCAATCTCGCAAAAAAGTTGAAGCCGGATGCTGACAGCTGTGAATGATCCATGAATAAATCTTGTGTTCCGCATGACTGTGTTGGATGCAAAATAATGTTCGCTTCGAGTGACGGGTGAAAAACGTCACTTAGATCGAGAAAATGTGCCAAATCGGTAAAAAACTGAGATCCCGAGTGTAAAATAATAATAACCGGAGTCTTCGTAGTTTTGGATTCTGAAAAACAAGATCGAAAAAATATTTCGTGAAGATTTCTGAGAAATACTGGTGAAAACGGCACGATCTGAAAAATTTCATCAATTTTCTTCAAGTTACGGCCTTCCAAGAAATTTAACAGATAAATTCCCATATTTAACTGAGATTCCAGTTAATCCGGTTAGATGACATCAGCGCTGCATCAGCTTAAAATAAATCGTGATACATAACGAGAAAAGCTAAATATTTAACCGGATACTGAAGCTAACCTATCAGTGCTCGATAGTTAACGTGCGCGTGACGTCAATAAATAAGAACCCCAATAAATAAACAGAATTAATCCATCATCACTAAATAATTTTCAAAATTCCGTTCAGGCGTTATCTCATAAGTCTTGTTAAAACTAATAAGAAAAACCCCGCAATTAACGAAAAGTGTTGAAAAAAATTAATTAGTGGTAAAATTCCCTCAAGAAGAAGCACAATCCATGTGCTCATGGTCCAACCAATCAGATTTGAGATTAAACATGATCCAATTGTTGGAATTAAATCTGATCCAAGGGTGTAGAGGTTGGATCCGTGTGAGTTCCAATAGTCCAATCAGATATCAACAGAGAAAGCACAAAAAACAGATTATATGGCTGAGATTAGAAATATCTAATGGCTGGTGGCCCATGATCCGCGTGAAGAGGCCACTGACCAATCAGTAGTGGACAGCAATAAAGTTGTCAACGGTTTTCTTATTGGCGGCGGCTCCCACGCTAATCATTACAACCAACCAGATCTCGACAACCAGTATGGCTGACCAACAATAGAGGAAAGAGAAAATTCCCCTATAGCCTATCAGCAAGTGCCACGTCATCGTCTCTTACCTCAGACTGTCCGGCCACCGATACCCTAATGTAACCCGCCAGAAAATCGCGAACCTCGCTGGAAAAGCGTATAATCCTCATAACTCAATGAATACTTGTCCAAACCCATTAAATTTTATACCCACGAACTCGTCTTTCGATCCTCTACATTCCTGGATGATCAAAAACCTTTGAAAATGATCTGAACAAAAACCCAAAAGCTAGATCATATGGATAAAACTCGATCATTTGGAGTCTAGATCGTATAGAACGAACCTAGATCATATAGGTTTGTTCTATACGATCTAAGTCTAGATTGTATAGCCCAAAAACACCTCGAACGAAGTCTAGATCGTATATAGTACTTCTAGATCGTATAGGAAAGCTTTAAGCACGTCCAGGTCGACAATCTTCAAACTGAGTCTAGGTCGTATAGGCAATCTTCAAAAACCTGAAGAACACCGCGAAACATACACTACTGTGTATTTTTCCAGATATGCCCAAATCCTTGTGTTTTAGACGAAACCGATGCTCCCAATGGATTCAAAACGTGTTTTTCATTGAGGATCATACTTTACTTCATCCAAAAACACTGATTTTAACACTGAAAACAAAGAATCAAGCCCGAAATCTTCAAGAACAACCACAAAACGTGAAGAACATGAAAACTATCAAGATGAATTCCATAAACACGAACTAACATCAAACAACATCAGATTTGTCCAGAATTCAAAAAAAGTCTCATAAGCGGATTTTCCATGTTGAGCAACAAAGTTGTACAAAATCTAGATCTGAGTGATCAGATTGGTCGTGAGACACAATTGATCGGTACCCGCTCTGATACTATTTGTCAAAAGAAGCAAATTACAACACAGAAATTGACTCCATTTTTGTAATTATATAATTTCTGATTTTTATAGATTTTTTTTTTTTGCAAAAAGTACTTGATATGAGATCATATCTACCTGTAACACAAGACACACTTCATATTTCAGACATGTACAGAATAGCCTAACATGATTATCAGTATTGTTTATCCACCTAAGCTCATGCATCTTTTCTTTCAACTTATGTATGTGAATTCGATATCTTTTAGGTACATTAAGTGAATTTAATGAGAGCCATATACAACTAAGTTCACAACAGTTCTAACCTATTTGTCAAGACACACCTGGAGGTACTGTGACACAACTTTAACAAAACCATCCTTTTCTTGAGTTTTAAATGATCTGATTTTATGGATTAGTCACAAATTCATGCTTTTCCTTCATTTGTGACTAAAAATGAGTATTTTTGGCGGCGTGAGAGAATCAAGGTCAATGCTTTCGCATAGCAGATGATCTCTCACTTTATTTGATGGAATGACAGATGTAAGAGAATACAAGGTCAACGCTTTCGCATAGCAGATGTGTCTCAGTTTTATTATGGAAGCGGATGAGAACTCAAGGTCATTATCGACACAAAGCAGATGAGTCTCATTTAAGCGCCTTCATATATCCATGTGAACATATATATTATGTGCCCAGGTTTTAAAATCAGACATCTAACACTGAAAAACAAATGACGTGTGCACAAGTTTTAAGACCTCACAGATTGCAATCAAGTAACAGGATAAATTTACAAGAACATGTCCAAGGCTTTATTTTGAACTTAATGGATCATTAATTCTGAAAATTTAGTTTAAGTGCATCACAAGACATAGTTTACTCCATTGATAGCTGTGCCTTCTGACACATCATATAATAGTACTATCTGACCTAACCTAAGCAAATTCATGGCTATGCATATACATGTAGATGTACTATCATATCCCATAAAAGACACAAGACTTTTCTGATTTTAAGAAAATTAAAAAAAGACCGAAAACACATATTTTTTCTGATTTTTGTAATTTTTCAAATTTTGTATTTTGTTTTTGAAATCTTCCACACTAATCGTCCAAATTACCTTATCAAAGTATTCTCCTTCACCCATGATTTGAAAATGACACTGTGAAGCTCTTTGTGTTAAATTTTGAGAATCTTGACAATTTGTGCATATGGAACTGTTCAACAAGTTTGATACTGTGATATTGCAATCAACAGAAGAGTAGAGTATAATAAGACTTCATGAGATCAACTGAGTCAGCAACTAAGATAATCCAGGATCAGCTAGAAAAATCTTCAACACATTGGTCTTTATTTGATCAGCAACATACTTTTGTAATGCTTCAAACGACACGGTCATGGAGAAAAAGTTGTTATTCCCCCTCGTTTGATGCTCTACAAAACATATCAGTGAAACTGGAACTATTCCTACACTATATCAAGACAAACACAGTAAACTTCACCGGACCAGAATTCAACGAATTCCCCTTCAAATAATGCTTAAGTTTGATAAAACTTTAGTTTCGGGGATTTTGGGTTTTTCTTAATTTTTTCTTTTTGTGTTTTTGTTTTTATAATAAATGGAGAACTTCCTCAGTTTGACTTACGTCTCCCATATTGGTGTCTCCTGAAAAATAATTTTTTTATTAAAATGTGGACACAACTGATGGAGTTGGTGGCATTGAGAGTCAACCGATGGTACTTTGGGAACCCAAATTTGTTTGCATTTATTTCTTTTAGAACGTATCACCCTTTGAGCATTTACTAAATTGGTTTGTGCTTGCTCAAATGATGATGCTTCAGAGGCAGTTTCCTTCAAATATGGTTTCCTCACTCCCAGATGGCCACGGATCATAAAATCCATAACCACTATCATAGTCATCATAACCATACAAATGATTATGAGTGAAATTTCATCCCATGTGTTGACCGAATGTTGGTTGGTGATAGTACTGGTAGTATGGATTGTAGCCGCAAACCTAACCAGTATGTCTAAGTTGCCCACAAAAATGACAACCAACAGGTCTAGATTGATTTGAAAAACCCTAAAATTGAGCATGAGTTTGGTTATCAAAGCTGGATGAAGTGGAGGCATCTTGATGCATTTCTGACCTGGCTTCCTAATTTTGCACATTCAGCTCCTTCACTAGCAGTTCAACATATTCAACTCTAAGTATGTTCAGATTGTCAATCAGGTGATGATCATCAGATTGTTGAGTCTCTACCTTGTTTGATCCTTCAGACTCTACATTATGGTTCACTTGAGATTTCTTTGAGGCTTTCTTCTTGCGTTTTGAAGCTTTGACTGTAGTGGTAACTTTGACTTTGCACTTAACATCCTCTTTGACTTGCAAATTATAACTTTCCTTCATATCTGTTTTACCTTTACCGGATTTGACAAAGTGTTTATGTAGACCATTTGGATCAGGCACATTTTTTTTATCATCAAACTTTGAAGAGGGGTGTTTATTCTTCTTTTTCTTTTTCTTTTTGACTTTGCTAGCATTGTCATTTAATGAGATTCCCGGTTTCTCAGCTTTTATTGTAGCTAGCAAGTCGGTTTTATTTTGCATGTTCTGCTCAGAATTCCTGTCAATAGAAACACTAGTAGACTTGCACGAGGCATTAGTAACATGTTTATCATTTAACTTGTTATCACAAGCAGAAACAAGATGTGGTATGGCAGCACTTGGTATGTTTTTCTTAATGATACCTGGGACCGAGTCATGATTGTGATTTAAGGGAGGTGCATGATTACTTGAGTTGTTAAACATGCTACTAAAGTAATTCTTGGCCTATCTCAACCTATCAATCTCAATCTTTAATTGGTTGTAATCATTCCTCTCATTCGTCAATGCTTGTTCAAGATCATTAACTCGATTTGTCATAATCGTTTGATTTTCAAAATATTTCTAATTTTCCTCCTCTAGTGACTTGATTTGAGCTAAATAGCTACCTTCCTTTCGGTTATTAGCATTAAATCTATCAGCTAAAACTTGATTATGTTGTCTATAGCTCTTAACAAATTCAAGACATTCATTGGTGCAAGCTTCAGCTTTCACATGAGGTGGTAATTCAGGAACTTGAGCTATTCGATCAAAAACATATCTAGCAATGACTACATGAGGATCATTCATGGTCCAATCGATGATTTCCCCAACCTTAATCAACTCATGGCCAATATTCTAATCATTAGAATAATAATTGAGTGATTTAGGCTTAGCAACACTTGAACATTCCATGAAAAGCGAGTAAACATGAAAATTTTAGCAATTTGCGAATTTGATGAAAAATGGTGTTTGATTGTATCAAAAGCTTTAGAATCTATCTAGAATCAATTCACACCTGTAGCACACTCAAACTGCACAAATTCAGTTAAATTAGCAAAACATGAAAATTTTAGAAAAACACAGCTTTGTTCTTCAATGGAGAATTTGGTGAAAATCAAAGTTGTTCAAAATGATGAAAAGAAAGTTCCAATAGTTTAGGAATATGATTTAGATCAATAGTGAAAACTACATCAACATCCAAATCTGAGTCTAACACCTCCAATTTGACGAAATAGTAATTATGAGAAAAGTTTAAAAAAATTCACTAAATTTGCTAACACGGATTGAAGACTTGATGAAAAAGAGTTTGGATTGCTTCAATGACTTTAGTTTTAGGTAACTAACCTACGAAAATCATCAACTTCAACCAAAACAACCGCAAAAAAGATTCAAATTTTGAGTTCATGTACAGACCTCGAACTGAAGAACAGGTGAACAACCAATTTTCTCCAAATGATGAGAATGCACCAACGGCTTCGTGTGATGATGTAGATCAATACTCAAAACTGTAGCAACACCCAAATCTTAGCAAATCAACCCTAAAAATAAAGAACAATGACTTTATGTTCTTGAAGCGTTCTTCCTGTTTTTGAACAAAAGCAACCCAAAAACTGATGAAAATGATCTCCGATGATGAGTTTAAGGATGAAATCAGTTTTTAAATGATGTTTCCACTCAAGATGCAACTTTCAATCTTTAATTTCTTGACCAAAACGAGCTAAATTTTGCAAAATCCTCAAGAACAAAAGTGTGCTTTGTTCATACCGAAAGCTCTGATACCATGTGTTAGGTCCTCTTAGATCCGAGAAACTCACAAGTACGAGATCAAACGAGGCGGAATTCAGGTTTGATCAAGAAGCTCAATCATTGAAGAACACGAAGAATAATCTTTAAATTCTCAATGCTTATTGCTATTTCAAGTTTTTATTGGGTTACAAGAGTTCAGAGAGAAAATAAGATTACATCATGAAAAACACACACTTAACACCTCACCAACATCTCATCTCCACTCTCAAATAATCTAACTAATCTATATATAGCAACAACAAAGAATGAGACAAAGTTAAATCAAATAAGCTGCGTTTGAGGTGAACGACCTGCCCAAGTCGGCTTGGCTAAAACCAACTCGCGTGTCGCCTTGAGCCTTCTTGAAGTTATCTTGACGTTGACTTGATATAAATGAAGCAAACCCGAATAAATCACCATGGCGATCACGTGGTGTCTTGGACTCAAATAAATAGATACGAGCACCCGAGCATATAATGGTAATTAATGAAATTAACCAAACTCGGCTAATTCACAAATAGCATCCGTTAGTTCCAAGTACCATATGTTAAATATTAAATAACACAATTAAATCTAAATTGTGTTTAGAGCATTCACAGTCCATTCCCTATCCTTATCTCTATAATTTATAAATTTATCATTATTTTTTCTCTCTCTTCCACTCATAACCATAATTAAATAATATTTTTTATACCTACCTTTTTCTCCCACTTCAAACCTCAAATTTTACACATTCACTAAATTTTCCTCAAATATAGGGATTCACTAAATTTTTCCTCAAATATTTTCCTCTTATCTACTCACAACCACTCACAACTACACCTAAAGTTTTAAAGTTTACACACACCCATTATAGGAAATGGGCTTGTGTTTTGTTTGTTTTGCGAAAGCAATGACATTGTGTTCACGCGATCCATCATTCATTTCATTCATGAAATCAGTAACTTAACACTAAAGAAATAGGGGGATGAAAAGTCCATATGTGCATATATATGCCTTATGTGTAGGATGTATCCGAAGTACAAAATTCGCCCATTGTAGAATACTGTTGACTTAAGTTGAATAAGGTTAACCACACATTTTCACTAATCGGATAAAACATCATAAATGCATCATAAAAATATGTTGAAAATAACCATGTATGAGCTTAAGTGGATAAACAATACCGACAATCCGACTTAGGTTACCTGATCCGAGAGTAGATTTGAATTATAAGTGTTATTGATCACATAATTGATTGGTATGATTCAAATTATAGAATGACCATAACCATGCAAAAGCATGTGATCTGCAGGTACTTACGTGCATTTTTGAGATAATTGTACAATAAAAGGCTAAGTGCCAAAAAATTTTGAATTTGGTGAAAAATTGTCAAATTTGAAATTTTAATATGTTAATTCATAAATTATCTTCCTGGTAGATATTATGCAGATAAGAATATGTTTATTTTGGCTAAGTTGGTTTCTATGCAAAATTTCAGTGTCTAAATTTTTTTCAGTGTCAAATCTTGACCGTTTAAGCCAATTGTGCCATACGGTCTTGTGTTTATTCTTAGAAGAATTTGGAACTTGAAAAATGCACGGTCTCCATTTTAGACCGTTTGAACCTTAGACCGTTTTGACTATTTATCTTGACCGTTTGGAAAACCTTCTATACGGTCTTGATATTTTACTTGAAAGAATTTTTGGGTTTTTAAACTTTTCTTCTATACGGTCTTTATGTGCTCCATACGGTCTTCCTGCTTGAATGTTTGAACATCTCGATCATTTAGTGTAAGTGATCCAGACCGTTTGGAAAATACTCTATACGGTCTTGATTCTTTACTCAAAAGTGTTTTGATTTCTCAAAAATTTTCTTCTACACGGTCTTCATTCCAGACCGTTTGAGAATCTTGACCGTAGTATATGTTATTCAGACCGTTTAAAATTGCTCTATACTGTCTTGAATACTTAGAAGATTTTTAAGTTAAGGTCATTTGGATATTTCCCCATATGGTCTTGTTGAACTTGACCCAACGGTCTTGTTCTCTTGGCCTATATGGTCTAGACAGACCTATACGGTCGAGATGATTTAGGTCGTTTGGAATTTAACCTATACGGTCTTCATAATTCCAAACAGTCTTCATCTAAAACCATACGGTCTTCATTAACTCTATATGACATTCACTTTACACTTGGAAAATTCTTGGTCAAAACAATTGAATAGGTCAAATAATCTCATTTATTTCTCATTCGTTCAAAACACACTCAAAGAAACTCTTTTTTTTCTCTTAACGAACCAAAGATCCCTTCC
This sequence comes from Deinandra increscens subsp. villosa, assembly GCA_039602395.1. Classification (NCBI taxonomy): domain Eukaryota; kingdom Viridiplantae; phylum Streptophyta; class Magnoliopsida; order Asterales; family Asteraceae; genus Deinandra; species Deinandra increscens. Next base: position 54,507,273 of record JBCNJP010000009.1, on the reverse strand, counting down.
ACTTTTCATCGTCTTCTACCTCAAATCCGACCTCGAATCTGACTTGTTTGTGTCTGTGGTTAATTCACACACCACCCACACGAATTGCGGTAAGTTTTACCGCTCACATTTGAATTTTTTGTTGAGTTTTTGGTATGGTTCCCATATACTTGGAATCGCGGTGTTTGTTGGTCCAGGAATAACAATCGTTAACGATATCTAACTAATCTAAGCGTGCGGAATCCGGTTAGATTAGTGATTCAAGAAAGAGATGAGAAGAATACCAAGAAAATGATTAATAAACGATAAAAACCAGATCTTTGCACACAAGAAGAACTTGTCGGGTACAAATAAGAAATCGTAAACTTTATCCTCTCGGGTTTACGATCGTAATCACCTTGGCTGCTCCTAAAATCGTAATCTCAAGCAATTTATCAGCCACCCTAGAATGGTGAACTCATGGGGTTTATATAGCCACCCCATGAGTTTACAATTGGGCCCTTAAACCCTGATGGTAAACCCAATGAAAACCCTCAAGCCCAATAGTAAACCCAAGAAAACTAGTCTACTAAACTAATTAAACCCTCTAAGCCCAGCCCAAACTGTTTAATATTATGTAGAAGCATATATAGTGTCTAGTGCTAGGTCTTGTAATTATAGTGTTTTGTGTAATCTGGTCTCAGCGGACCAGGGGCGTGTTGGAAACAAGGGTGTCCTGACCCGACGAATTAACGAACCCGACCGATATTGACCCGTAAGAGTTACACCCGGGTCAACGGACTATTATATCTAATTAATTGTTAATTAGAAATAAACGAACTAAATGGTGAATTAAATAAATATGAATTATTTATTTAAATTGGCAAAATCTATCGGTTCAAAATACTCGGTAATTAAAAGACGGATCGATTAGTTGTTACCGGATTAACAGACTAATCGATTGGTGGATTAAAGGAGATCGCGACCGGGCCCAGTCCGTCTGGCCCCGGTCCGCGAATTTGATATTAAATGAGAGAGGGAGAAAGATTGAAACACAAGTTACTCGAAACCCTAATCTCCTCCCTCCTCTCTCTCCCTGCGCCGAACCCCAGCCGAAGTCGGCTCCTTCGCCGCCGTCGCCGACCGCCGTCGCCGCCCCGCCTCCACCATCGTGATCCGTTCGAGATTTCAGATGGATCCCCGTCTTGCCAGTATTTGCGCTCGACTCGAAAGCGAAGCCGTCGCAGCCCGAGCCGAAGCCGCAGCCCGAGCCGAAGCCGAAGCCGCAGCCCGAGCCGCCGCCGCGGCTCAAACCGCCGCCGCCGCTGCTGCCGCACGTGCGCCGCCGCGCGACCACCGGCCGGTGGTTCTCGCACTGCCGGCGCAGCCGAGACCGCCGCGCCCCGTCGTGTCATCGTGGCCGGCACCGCTCTACCCGTCTGCCACCGCCGCCGCCTCTCCTCCGATCTCCGGCGAGTCGTTCGTCGTGGGATCGGTCCCGGTGGCCATCCCGACGGAAAAGTTTTTGTCACCACCACCGGTGGTATCTCTACCACCACCGCCGCCACTGCCGCCGCCGCCACCTATGGTCGCCGCCGCCGATGTCGTCGTCGATGATCTGTCTCGAAGGTTCGAGTCGGACGTCACTGTTCGTCCTAGCGCGAGCCCGTTGAATCCGGGTGTCTCGAGCGGTTGCTCGGATCCCGCCAAGGTATATCTAATTTATTAGATATTTAATTTTATGTATTTATTTATTTATTTAAATAAATATATTTTCTGTGTTTGTCGTGCCGGTGATTGATCCTGTTACAGTTGCGTCCGCGTTTAATTCGTTTCCGCTGCTAAATTAATTTGGAATTAATTTTATTATTAAAATCGGTTTTAATAAAATTAAAATCGGTAACCCGGATCCCACTGTAAATCCCAACAGTGGTATCAGAGCCATTATCACCGCGCGCAAACCAGATTCGGTCTTTTCGTGACCGAGAGTTCGCAATTTCGACTTAAATCCAAATTGCGAATTAGAATTAATTAGAATTAATTTATTATTTTAATTCCATATATTATATTGTGTGTTACGGCCGACCCCTCTAATTTTATGATCATGTATGAATGTCATGGCGTGATTTGTTTTTCTCTGTTTGGCCCAAGTTGTTGGCCCAAATTGGTTGTTTTTATTTTGGTTTATTGGACCCGGTTTTTGGGTTTCAAAGTTGTACAAATTTAGAGCTAGGTTACTAGAAGTAGTTTTAGTAATTGTAAATTTGTATGTAACCAAAAGTCGAAGACTGGACACACGCAAGAGGGATGTCAAAGCAAGTGGGAGCTGAACAGGATTCCAGATCGCACAGAGTTGCCATCTCGATCGTTCACCATTTTGTAATTTAATTTATTTTAAATTGTCCCATACGATCTCGCTTGTATGGCTCGAGCGAGATCAAGACCTTATGCCGTTAAACACACAATATGCCATTCGCGACAACTTAGTAATTTAATTAGGTTAAATTAATTTACTGGTCCCGAGTGGAGATAGGGTTTTATCGTTCGTGTCTGACGATGATTAAATATTAAAAGTAATTAATATCCCTATATGGTAATTCTTTAAAACTGGTAGTTCGTGCCATCCTATCTCAAGTTGAACTTGGAATGTATTTACCGGAGCATCAGTGTTGGAGTATTTCAACACCGCACTTGGTGCCGAGGGTACCTTCTAAGGTGAATGACATTGGAGTATTTCAACACCGTGTCATCACATCGACCATTTAGGACTACTATCGCTTTAAACGTATATGTTCGTGGTGTTGGAGTATTTCAACACCGCGCCACGGATGTGTACTGCTAAAGTGGGCACGGATGAGGATAAACGTATCGCAAAATACAATTGTATGTATATAGCGGCCTCATACCGAGAGTTGTGACTTGAGTCTCACAATTGACAATCGTTGTCAGTTTGTTTACAAGGTTTTGCTCCTGAGGCTCATTTGGCGGTCTCAAGTGATCTCGTCTAAACGAATTCTCATTTTCTTAAAATAAACCTTACCAACTTATTTTAAAGAAAAATAAACATCGAAAATACTGATTAAAATTTACTTTGCTTATTTTCAGAAGGCTAAAGAAAACTCACCACCATTAAGTTCAATGGTACAACTCGACCCCTTCACTGAGTCTGGCTTTCTCGCATGGCAGACAACCCTGAGGAACCTTTTAAGACTCTTCGGGAAACTCTATGTCATTGACCGACCGATCGCGAGTATTCCATCTTACTTGCTAAATGAGAACTCGCGGTCTGAGCTCCAAAAGCACACTGACGATGATAAGGACGTCACTGACCTGATGTTGTCTAGCATGACTCAGGATTATCGGTACAATTTCATGGGGATGTCTGCTTATGACATCATTCGTAAACTCAAGGATTTATTTGAATTGAGTCAGAGGACTGAGCGAGCTGATGCACTTTCACAATTTGTGAACTGCTCTATGGCTAACGACTCCTCTCCATACGATCATGTCATGCTGATGAAAGCGTATCGTGACAGACTGATCGACCTTGGCTACTCCATCTCTGACGGGATGGCTCTTGATGTAGTACTCAGATCTTTGCCAGAACATTATCGTATTCTTGCGATTAATTGTTCGGCTCAGTCGATCGAGGAGGTTATTCCGTTGATACCCAACGTGAAGATCAGGACCACGCCGGACGTGCTCAAGGTTACGAATACAAAGATCTCCAAAACCAAGAAGGTTAAAGAGGGCAAAGGCAAGAAACCACAGGTTCAGCCTCCTGAGGAGCGCCTGTGCTATGAGTGCAACAAAATGGGACACTGGCGTCGCAACTGTCCTGTTTATCTTGCAAAGCTGAAGATGACCAAGAACTCTAATAAGGGTTGCTCATCAGGTATTTCAATAAATGTTATTGAACTTTTCACTGTTTCCTCCAATTCATGGGTATTTGATACTGGATGTGGTTACCACATTGTTAATGTTTTGCAGGAACCTGAGAAGTGGAAGAAGACAGAACGAGGCCGCATGGACCTCATCGTTGGTGACGGGAAGAAGGTCCCAGTACTTGCTACTGGAACATTTTCTTTTTCATGTTCTTCAGGCCTTGTAGTTAATTTGATTAACTGTTTGTATGCACCTGGTTTATCCAGGAACATTATTTCTGTCTCTTCATTGTTTGAACAAGGATTTCGGTATAAATTTAATGGAAATATGATTTCTGCTTACCTTAATGATATCTTTTATTTCGAGGCTAAACCTCAACATGGAATATATGAGATAGATGTTCAAACAAACGACCAGCTCTATCATGTTTCTAAAAGAAACAAAGCTGATAGTAACGAATCCTCGTTATGGCACCATAGACTTGGTCACATAAGCAAGGCCCGCATCAAGAAGTTGCAAACTGCTGGCATTCTCGAATCCCAAGATGCAGATTCCTTTGACGAATGCGAGTCATGCTTATCTGGTAAACTAACCAAGTCACCCTTCACCCACACAGGTGAACGGGCCCAAGGATTGTTAGGCGTTATTCACACTGATGTGTGTGGACCCTTTCGAACCGAAACGAGAAATCGTGAACGGTACTTCGTGACTTTCATCGATGACTACAGCAGATATGCCTATGTCTATCTGATGAAACACAAACATGAAACTTTTGAAAAGTTCAAAGAGTTTCAAAACGAAGTACAAAATCAGCTAACTCGAACTATCAAAATACTTCGATCAGATAGAGGTGGTGAATACCTAAGCGCTGAGTTCCTGAATCATCTAAAGGAATGTGGAATCATTTCACAACCTACTCCACCTGGCACACCCCAGTTAAATGGCGTCAGTGAAAGGAGGAATCGAACCCTGCTTAACATGGTTCGATCAATGATGTGTAGGACAACCTTGCCGCATTCCTTTTGGGGATATGCCATCTTAACCGCCGCTCGTCTAATAAATCTGGCACCGACCAAGAAATTAGGGAAGACCCCATATGAGATATGGCATGGTTCTCTTCCCAAACTTTCATACCTCAGGGTATGGGGATGTGATGCTTATGTCAGCAGTGATTCTGATAATAAGCTCGATCCTCGAGGCGAAAAGGTAACTTTCGTTGGATACTATGGTAATACCGGTTATTACTTCTACCATCCCGATGCAAACACTGATTCCATCAAGCGGAAAGGTAAATTCCTTGAGAAAGAATTTCTTACTCGAGGAACAAATAGTGATCCAGTGGATCTTGAAGAAATTCAAGATTCACCTAACCCTGAAGCGGTCGCTGTGTCTGACCGACAAGTTGTTGTCGCACCATCAGACCCAAACACAAGCACAAGCGTTCGTAGGAGCGAAAGAATACGACATGAGCCTGATAGATACCTTGGATATCATGAGGCCTTCGATGTTCTATTAATAGCCGATTCTAACGATGAACCTATTAATTACAAAGCTGCTATATCAGATCCGGAATCTGATAAATGGCTTGAAGCCATGAACGCTGAGATGCAATCTATGCGTGACAATCACGTCTGGGACTTGATTGAGCTACCCCCCGGTACACGGGCAGTAGGGAGCAAGTGGATCTTTAAAAGAAAAACTGACATGCATGGAAATGTGCAAACCTACAAGGCACGGCTTGTAGCGAAAGGTTTCACTCAAACTCAAGGGGTTGATTATGATGAGACCTTTTCGCCCGTTGTCATGATCAAATCGATCAGGATTCTCCTTGCCATAGTCGCATACCATGACTATGAGATATGGCAAATGGACGTAAAAACCGCCTTCCTGAACGGACAACTCGAAGAAGATGTCTATATGGTTCAGCCTGATGGTTTTGTCGATCCAGAGAATCCAAACAAGGTTTGCAAGCTTAGCAAGTCCATTTATGGACTCAAGCAAGCATCTCGAAGCTGGAATCTTCGTTTTGATCAAAAAGTCAAAGAGTTTGGCTTTGAACAAAACAAAGATGAGCCTTGTGTCTACAGAAAGGCAAGTGGGAGCGCTGTATCGTTCCTCGTACTGTACGTGGACGATATATTGATCATAGGGAACAACATACCCATGCTTAACGAAGTTAAGAAATGGCTTTCATCTTGTTTCGCTATGAAAGACCTTGGAGAAGCCGCTTATATTCTGGGAATCAAGATTCACAGAGATCGATCTAAGCGCCTTTTGGGACTCAGTCAAAGCACATACATAGACAAGATCATAGCTCGGTTCAATATGAGCAACTCCAAGAAAGGAGCAGTTCCCATGACTAAGGGAACAATATTGGACAAATCTCAAGCACCTAAAACGGAGCGCGAGATAAGCCAAATGGCATCGATCCCATTTGCCTCTGCTATTGGATCTATCATGTATGCCATGCTCTGCACACGACCGGATGTCTCGTATGCATTGAGCGTGACAAGTCGGTACCAACAGACGCCAGGGCTAGCTCACTGGACGGCTGTAAAGAACATACTAAAATACTTGAGAAACACCACTGATATGTTTCTCGTATATGGGGGTGTCGATGAGGAGCTCACTGTAAGATGTTACACTGACGCCAGTTTTCAGACTGACCGAGATGACTCTCGCTCACAGTCAGGATTCGTATTCACTCTTAACGGAGGGGCTGTTTCTTGGAGAAGCTCAAAACAGCCAGTAGTAGCTGATTCTACTACTGAATCCGAATACATAGCCGCCTCAGAAGCTGCTAAAGAAGCCGTGTGGATGAAGAAGTTCATATCCGATCTCGATGCTATGCCAAGTATTAGGCAACCCATCGAGATGCTGTGCCATAACACAGGCGCTATAGCTCAAGCCAAAGAGCAACGGTCCCATAAGATGGCCAAGCACGTACTGAGGAAATTCCACTACATAAGAGAAGTAGTCGACAGAAATGAAATCAAGATAAGCAAAGTACACACAGATCAAAACTTAGCTGATCCCTTCACTAAGCCTATGACTCAGGAGACTCATATACGCCACAGAGAAGCGATAGGGCTTAGATTAGCTAAAGACATGTTTTGATTCAGTATTTGGATGAATGAACAATAACAGTTATCTATATTATTCTTATTCCATCTGATTTATGCAATAATGAATTCCATAACTGTGTTCAATATTTATACGTTTAATCCATGGACAATAAGTTCTTGTCCTAAATGTCCGTAGTCGATTAGTAAGTGGGAGCTATACTAAAGTAAGACTATTGTGACTGGTTGAACTTTAAAGTTGTTTAACGTTCAAACTCACAGACCTCATTGGTGAATGACGTTGGACGTAACTCGCATCATGCAACGCAATCATGGAAGTCTTGCTTGCTTGATTAAATGCATGCTCTAATGTATCCTTAGACCTGAGACGCATATTCGAACTCCTCTTTACTAAAGAACATTCTTTGATTGTAGCCTAACGTTGTCGCGTAACTGCCAGCCATAACGGCTACTTTTGGGAATGGCTCTGAGGTTTAGTGGGAGCTGTATGCCTCGACAAGGGATTCTGTACTCTTGCTTCGGCAACAGTTAGACATAAAGGCGCCCTCGTTGATTCCAAGTGATAAGTGTGAGGCCTCACCCAAACTTACTGTGTGTTTGTTGGATCACTTCGAATTGTATCGAGAATGAAAATCGATGAATACAATATGGGAGTCCATGTCCTATAATTCATCAATGTCTTATACAGAAAGGAACATATGACAATGAATGCACAAGTCGTAAGTCTGCTTGATAGTCAATCAGATATACTTTGGCAACCGACTTAAAGAGTCAATATTAGTTGGTGTAGCCATGCATAGCTAGAGTGCCTCTGACTGCGCTCGTTAAACTGTCGCGTTCAGTCCAAGTGGGAGACTGTTGGAAACAAGGGTGTCCTGACCCGACGAATTAACGAACCCGACCGATATTGACCCGTAAGAGTTACACCCGGGTCAACGGACTATTATATCTAATTAATTGTTAATTAGAAATAAACGAACTAAATGGTGAATTAAATAAATATGAATTATTTATTTAAATTGGCAAAATCTATCGGTTCAAAATACTCGGTAATTAAAAGACGGATCGATTAGTTGTTACCGGATTAACAGACTAATCGATTGGTGGATTAAAGGAGATCGCGACCGGGCCCAGTCCGTCTGGCCCCGGTCCGCGAATTTGATATTAAATGAGAGAGGGAGAAAGATTGAAACACAAGTTACTCGAAACCCTAATCTCCTCCCTCCTCTCTCTCCCTGCGCCGAACCCCAGCCGAAGTCGGCTCTTTCGCCGCCGTCGCCGACCGCCGTCGCCGCCCCGCCTCCACCATCGTGATCCGTTCGAGATTTCAGATGGATCCCCGTCTTGCCAGTATTTGCGCTCGACTCGAAAGCGAAGCCGTCGCAGCCCGAGCCGAAGCCGCAGCCCGAGCCGAAGCCGAAGCCGCAGCCCGAGCCGCCGCCGCGGCTCAAACCACCGCCGCCGCTGCTGCCGCACGTGCGCCGCCGCGCGACCACCGGCCGGTGGTTCTCGCACTGCCGGCGCAGCCGAGACCGCCGCGCCCCGTCGTGTCATCGTGGCCGGCACCGCTCTACCCGTCTGCCACCGCCGCCGCCTCTCCTCCGATCTCCGGCGAGTCGTTCGTCGTGGGATCGGTCCCGGTGGCCATCCCGACGGAAAAGTTTTTGTCACCACCACCGGTGGTATCTCTACCACCACCGCCGCCACTGCCGCCGCCGCCACCTATGGTCGCCGCCGCCGATGTCGTCGTCGATGATCTGTCTCGAAGGTTCGAGTCGGACGTCACTGTTCGTCCTAGCGCGAGCCCGTTGAATCCGGGTGTCTCGAGCGGTTGCTCGGATCCCGCCAAGGTATATCTAATTTATTAGATATTTAATTTTATGTATTTATTTATTTATTTAAATAAATATATTTTCTGTGTTTGTCGTGCCGGTGATTGATCCTGTTACAGTTGCGTCCGCGTTTAATTCGTTTCCGCTGCTAAATTAATTTGGAATTAATTTTATTATTAAAATCGGTTTTAATAAAATTAAAATCGGTAACCCGGATCCCACTGTAAATCCCAACAGGGCGGACCAGATGGTACGCCCGGACCATCTGGTACGCTGGTTAGTTGGTCCGCTGGACAGAATTAGTATAAAAAGGTTTTGCTCGTTTAGAGGAGAGTTAGTTGTGAGGTTTGAGTTCTAAACTGTGTGTTTTTGTAAGTGAAACCTGTTTACTTTCTCTCTCCAAAGGTTGAGCAATAAAGAAGTCTTATTTACCTTTGTGTTTACCGAATTGATGATCGTGATGCATTAGCAATACCGTTCCTGTGTTCTTCAAGTGGTATCAGAGCAGGATTGCTCATTTGCTGTGATCTACAGTTCAGGTTTTTGAGATTTGAAGAAAGTCACAACGTTTGGGGTAAGAATTTGACCATTTCTACTCGGTTTCACGTCAATACTGCATATTTTTTACGTTCAAAGTGATCATGGAGTGTTTTGGTTGAGTTCTGGGTTGATTACACGATCGAAACATCAATTTTTGTGAAAATGTGTTCGATTTGTTCTGGTCCGGATGTGGTCCGCCGGATGAATTTTGTGGTCCGCCGGATGAGTTTTCTGGTCCGCTAGTACATCTTCATCGATAGTGTTGTCCGCTGCTTGTGGTCCGCTCAAGCAATCTTCATAGTCTGATCCGGAGCAGTTCCAGCGTATCATTTCATCGGCGACAGTTATCTCAGCGGACCATCTGATCCGTTCTTTAGAATTCTGATCCGCGAGAAGAATTCTGGTCCGCTGCATCAAATTTGATCCAGTTCTCATCCGTTAGTTGAATTCTGATCCGGAGATCGATTTTGTGATCCGTTGACTTGGTTTTTGGTCCGCTAGCACAGTTTTAAGAAAAGTATCATGGATCCATTCCAGGCCTTTGCTGCGATGTCGTCAACTGTACAAGCGTTATTGAACTATGATAATGAAATAGGAACTACCAATAAGGTTCCTAAACTGATGAAGTTTGAGGATTTTCACAATTGGAAAACCCGATATGAATCATACATCTGTGTCACGGATGTCATCGTTTGGACTCCAATGTTGGATGGCTATACAATTCCAAAGTTTACCACGGGTGAATTTGCTGGTCAAGAAAAGCCATACAACAAAATGAATGACACTGAAAAGGAATCTTTCAAATTGGAAAGAAAGGCTTACTCAAATTTGTCAATGGCATTACCAAAGGATATATTACATCAATTTAAGATGCACACAACGTCAAAGGCTTTATGGGAAGCGTTGTGCCATAGATGTGAAGGAAATGCTCAATATAAGAAGAGTAAGAAAAAGGTGATGTTGCGAGAATACGATAATTTCTGTCATGTGTCTAATGAAAGCATTAATGATCTGATTTCAAGATTATCTCATTTGGTGAGTGAGCTGGATATTGTTGGGGTGAAAAAGGATGCTGGAGAACTGAAGAGAAACTTTTGGATGCTTTGCCAGCAACTTGGGAAGGATATATTCTGTTGTTAACTCATAACAAGGATTTCGATGATATCTCATATGATGATCTTACTCGAAATTTGCTAGCCCGAGAGTTGGATATGAGACGTGTGAAAAATTTACCAACTCAAGTTCAAAATCCAGATGTCTATTTTGGTGATAATGAATCAACGATGCATGCAAAGGCTAAAGCAAATTCTAATCCACCAACAATGGCATTTTATGTGGAAAACACTTCGAGTAGTCATGCAAACATGTCAAGAGGTTCATCCAGTGAGGGATATTCTACCAAAGCTGCTGTTACATATCCGGTGTATTCTAATCAATCTTCACCTGCTCCAAGTCAGAATGTCTTTTCAGCAAAAACCACAAATGATTATATGGCATTATTTTCGGCAATGATTTCGTCCTATGATGGAGTGATAGCTGGGAAGCTGACTAGTTCTGAACTGATTGAAGAAGATTATGAACAAATTGATCCAGATGATCTAGAGTTAATGGACATTAATTGGTCAATGGCAATGCTTGTTAGAAGAGGTAAGAGGTTTATGGAGAAGACTGGTCGTAAAGATCTTAATCCTGAAGGCAAATTGGGGTTTGATAAATCCAAGGTTCGATGTTATAACTGTCAAAATTATGGACATTTTGCAAAGGAGTGTACCAAGGCAAAGAAGCAGGAAACTTCGAAATTATTTCAGAAATATGCCTCTAAGAGTAACCAAGGGTCGGGAAGTTATGCAAGTCCATCAAGCTCAAATGCAGCTGCTAGTGGATCCAACACAGAGTCTAAAGCATTAGTCTCGTAAACTGGTGAGGGTTATGACTGGGCTGCGGATTGTCCTGACGAGTCTGCATTTTTATGCACCGAGGGTAAGACTTCTTTGCTGAGGGTCATCAAACATTCATGGCTGATGTTCAGGGTGCTCGAAAGCCAGCTGTCAACAACTTTTGGGTTATTGATAGTGGAGCATCCAGGCACATGACTGGTAATCTCTCTTTGCTAACCGATGTTAAACCAATCAATGGTGGGGAGTTACCTTTGCTGGCCATAAAGGAGGTAGAATCACTGGAGAAGGAAAAATGGGAAATGACAAAGTTACATTTGACAAAGTTCAATTTATGGAAGAGTTGCAGCACAATCTCTTGAGTGTCTCACAAATATGTGATAAGCAGTACACTACTGCGTTCACAAGTTCTGAATGTATCTTTTTGAAGCCCGGATTTCAAATTCCTGATGAATGGATAGTGATGCGTGTACCTCGGTTTCGAGATTTATATGTTTTGAATATGAATCAGACCTCGTCTACAGTGTCGGCTACATGTTTCATATCCAAAGCCACTGAAAAAGAGTCAATTTTGTGGCATCGTCGTATGGGTCATCTTAACCACCGCAAGATGAATTATTTAGTTAATCACAATTTGGTTGAGGGAGTTTCTAAGAATCGTTTTTCGATTGATGATGTGTGCGTTTCATGCAAAAAGGGGAAGCAACAGAAAAAGTCTCATCCGTACAAACGTGTTAATTCCATTGTTACTCCGTTGGAGCTACTCATATGGATCTTTTTGGTCTTATGAATGTAAGCAGTGTGGATGGAAGTTTTTACTGTTTAGTAATTACAGATGATTTTTCGCGTTTCTCTTGGGTCGCGTCATTACATTCGAAGGATGAAACTCCAGCAACTATTCAGCGTTTATTGTCCAAGTTTGAGAATCTGTACAAGCACAAGATTTGTCGTATTCGTACCGACAATGGTACTGAATTTAAGAACGCATCGATGAAAGCATTTTGTGATTCTTTTGGAATTTCACATGAATTTAGTGCTCCATACACTCCACAACAAAACGGAGCGGCTGAGAGAAGAATCGAACTTTAATAGAGACCGCACGAACTATGTTAGCCGATGCAAATCTACCAAACAAGTTCTGGTCTGAGGCAGTTCATACTGCTTGTCACGTGCTTAATAGAGTTCTTATTGTTAAGCGGTTCAACAAGACTTGTTACCAATTGCTCAAAGGTAGAAAGCCGAATTTAGATTTTCTGGAACCATTTGGGTGTTTATGCACCGTTCTCAAAGGTGGTGGTAAATTTGAAGCTAAGGCTATGGATGGCATTTTTGTTGGTTATCAGCATCCAATGAAACGTGTCTACTTTCCGTCTTCAAAGACCATTGAGATCCATTTGCATGTGGATTGTCGAAGACATAGTTTTCTGAAACCCAAATCGGTTGATGGTTCTATTTTTTATTATAAGACGTTTTCAACTATTTCTGGTTCTGCTTCATCTAGTCAGACTGTTTCTGATCTAGAAACCATGAGTTCATCTGATGATGATGACAATACATTTCATGAAGCTGAATCAATACCTTTGGTTGATCCAATTCCTTTACTAAGCACAAGTTCGTCTGTCCCAAATACTTTATTGCCTGGTGAATTGTCAAGTTCAGAGGATGCAGATGCTACACTAAATACTCTTGATGATACTGTTGAGGTTCCTGATTCGACTAATCTCCGAATTCATTCTATTCATCCTCAAGAGAATATTATTGGAGATTTGACTTCTGGGGTGCGCACACGCCAACAGTTATCGGATAATGTGGATGCTTTGTTTGCTGAAATTCGAAATTCGGGTGTTCAGAATGATATGTTTCATTCGTGTTTTCTGTCTCAAGTTGAGCCGACCAATGTTGAACAAGCGTTGGAAGATTCTTCTTGGGTTGAGGCTATGCAGGAGGAGTTGCAACAATTCCGGAAGTTGGGTGTTTGGCATCTTGTTGATCTTCCCAAAAATGCTAAGAAAGCATGTGGCACTAGATGGGTATTCAAGTGTAAGAAGGATGATCGTGGCATCATTGTTCGTAACAAAGCTCGATTAGTGGTTCAAGGATTTTCTCAAATTGAGGGTATTGATTTCAATGAGGTCTATGCTCCAGTTCCGCGGATTGAAGCTATTCGAATCTTTTTAGCTTTCGCAGCATTTCATGGATTTAAAGTATATCAGATGGATGTTAAAAGTGCTTTTCTCAATGGGAAGATTCGTGAAGAGGTTTACGTGATGCAGCCACCTGGATTCTATGATCCCGACTTTCCTGACCGTGTGTACAACTCGACAAAGTGTTATATGGTCTCCATCAGGCCCCGAGAGCCTGGTATGAGACGCTTTCTACACATTTGCTCGACAACGGTTTTCGTCGTGGCACTGTAGATTGCACACTCTTTTCGAAGCGGTTTGGGAAAGATTTATTGCTTGTTCAGGTGTACGTGGATGATATTATTTTTGGGAGCACAAATGACACATTGTGTAAAGAATTTGAGCGTGTCATGCAAACGAAATTTGAAATGAGTTCGATGGGCGAGATGGGATTCTTTTTAGGCCTTCAAGTCCACCAATCGGCCAAAGGAATCTTTCTACATCAATCGAAATATGTTACTAACATTTTGGCTCGGTTTAAGATTGGTGATGTTCGGATTCCAAGCACACCGATACAGGTTTCCCATGGTCTTGGACCAGATGAGTCTGGTACCAAAGTGGATCCAACATTGTTTAGGGCTAAGATCGGTTCTTTAATGTATTTAACTGCTTCTCGTCCTGACATCATGTTTGCTGTGTGTTTATGTACTAGATATCAAGCTGCTCCGAAGGTTTCTCATATGATGGCAGTGGACAGAATCTTTGCTTATTTGAAGGGTAACCAGGATCTGGGTATCTGGTATCCTAATGATAATAAGTTTGATTTTACTGCATATTCTGATTCCGATTATGGTGGATGCAAGATAAATTTCAAATCTACAACCGCCGGGTGTGAATTTTTGGGAGAACGCCTAGTGTAGTGGAAGTGCAAATAGCAAACGTCGGTTGCAACGTCGACTGCGGAGGCTGAGTACGTGGCGGCTTCCAGTTGCTGTTCACAGGTTTTGTGTATACAACAGCAGTTGCGCGATTATGGTTTGACATTTCTAACTACTCCCATTTTTATTGATAATTCAGCTGCCATCTCTATCACGAAAAACCCCGTGCAACATTACAAAACTAAGCACATTGATATTCGTTATCACTTTATTCGTGATTGCTACGAAAAGAAATTGATCGATTTGCAAAAAATTCACACTGATTTTCAAAGAGCTGACTTGTTTACAAAAGCGTTTGATAAAGTTCGCTTTAAATTTTTATTAAAAATCAATGGGGTTTCTCGCTTAACTGCTATTTGATCTGGTTCAGTTGATCGTTTTTGTTTTGTTATTTCTTTTGTTTTTCTGCTTTTTAGGGGGAGTAATTGAAAAATACAAAAATAGTGTATTTTCTGTATTAAAAAAAAGAGAGAGAAAAAGCACAAAAAATTGAAAAAGCTAAAACATAAAAAAATTTAAAAAATTAAAATTGAGAAATTTTTGATCCGACCTTGTGAGAAATGATGGTACATCAGCGTACGTTATCTGCCATGGATAGAGTAGAAAGAAAGGCTGTAGGTACTTGTTTGTTTTGATTGAATGTGCTGAGTAGTCTGATATATGTGAGTATGATATAAAGATAATGCCTGCTTGATAATTGTGGTTACACACTGTGATGGGTACTGTGTAAATCTGGCATAATGAGAGGTGAAAATACCAAAAACAGAATAAAGAGATGTTCTGATGTATGCTTGCTTTATTTTGAAAGATTTAAACTTGTTTGATTTTCTTTATTTTGTCAAACGATCGGACTTTCTCTGCGTATCGAAAGATCGATCTGATTGTTGTTCGTTTGACGTTCTGCTTTATTTTCTTGGTGTTTTGTATAATCCATCGGACTTTCTCTGTGTGTACGTGAGTACCGACCTGATTGTTGTTGGATTATACAAATTCTACTTTATTTTATATTTCTTATTTTCCTAAACAATCGGACTTTCTCTGCGTGCCTACCGGCCGACCTGATTGTTGTTTGTTTAGGGTTCTG
Source organism: Deinandra increscens subsp. villosa (assembly GCA_039602395.1). Taxonomy (NCBI): domain Eukaryota; kingdom Viridiplantae; phylum Streptophyta; class Magnoliopsida; order Asterales; family Asteraceae; genus Deinandra; species Deinandra increscens. Next base: position 54,491,935 of record JBCNJP010000009.1, on the reverse strand, counting down.
ATTTCTTTTTGCAAGAAACATCATGAGCAAGATATCTCTGTGAAAATCTGTTCTGCATAAGCAAGTTTACATTATCAGTATGAGAAATCTACTGCAAGTAACTTGGCTTTAATAATAAAAAAATAAACAGTTTGCCAGTATTTCTGATCGTGTGGGTACCATGTTATTAATGCTTGATAAATATACTTAATTTCATATCAGAAAGCTATAAATATGACTTGCTTTAGCTGAAATAAACCAAATGGTTGTATTCTCAGACAACTTGGCTTGCATGCTTAGTAGTTTGAAATTGAAGTGTATATGATGCGTTATGTCTGATATGATCTCACGTTGTGATCTTTCTCACAAAAATATAACTTATTGCGTTTTAATTTCCTGATTTCTGTTGATTTGTTGTTTTGCTTATTTTAGAAAATATCAAAAAGATTTTAGGTGTGTTTTAGCATAAGTTCGAAAAATCAAAAAGATTTTAGTGTGTTTTGATATAAATTTGATAAAAAAAAAATTAGAAAGATTTTTATTCTGGTTTATTTTTGATCAACTGAATTCGGTGATGGAAAATTCTTGGTTAAATGAATCATAATCGATGCTAAATCAGCTCATCATATTTGAAATGAAGAAATTGAACGTTTTTGATGAAAAATGAGAAATTTGATAATTGGGGGCAAAGTGGTCTTTTTCTGATCCGGCGGACCAGTTGGTCAGCTGGCGGACCACATTGGGTATAAATAGGGAAATCTGGTCCGTGAGTCTTCATAACCTCCGGACCACATATTTCAACACTGACAAAACCCTCGAAACCCTCTCAGTCATTTTTTCGTGATTTCTCATTCGTTAACGAAGCGCTGTTCAAAATTCTTGTTGCTACAGGTAGGTAATTGAATTCCGCATTCAGTGATGGTCTTGTTTTGATTCATGGTGTACTTAATCATTCGATTTTTAGATTTTTAAGTCTCGGGTTTTGACTAGACTGACTTGTAAAGGGTTAACTCATTTTCACTTGATGTTAAATCGATTTGAGCACATGTACAGGGTCGGAATTCTATCTAGATCAAAACCTTATGGTTCGATTTCAAAACAAACACTGATGAATGCATCAAAATTGCAAAAGACCTTTCGGTATCTGTTCGTCCGCCGGATCAAATGATCCGCGGCGGACTAGATGATCCGCGGTCAACATTTCTGATCCGCCGGATCAGATGATCCGTAAGACCAAATCTGATCCGGGGTCAACATATTTCTGGTCCGCCGGACCAGATGATCCGGATGTTCAAAATTGATCCGTGGTTTGGTGCGCTCATCAAACTTTCAAAAACTTATTCGTTTGAGCAGTTTACATAACATCAGAGTTAGTCATTGAGAATTATGATTATATTGAATGATTTTAATGATGTTTTGTTTTGATGATATGTACAGCAATGGCAGATTTCAAATCAATTTGTGAACACAATGTCTGTGCTTTCCTAGATGCTGCAGAAAAATGGAAGCCTCAATTTCTTAATATCTTTGATTTCATTAGACGATCAAGGATATTCTATGCTGCCACTCATGAGTGTCTTCCATATAAAGATTTGCTGGTGATGTTCTAGAATTCAGCACAAGTGGATTGTTCAGTGAATCCATCAGTCATTCGTGCAAAAATACTAGAGACAGATGTGATTATATCTGACGCTGACGTGCGAAGAGTTTTAAGATTGAATGATCAAGCTGATTATCCAACTGAGTTTCATGAAGCAGATTTGATAGCTCTATTAAGAAGGATAAAATACGATGGTCAATTGTATGTTCCGTGGTATCTCAAAGCCAATCTGAGTCCTCCATATAAGTATTTGATGCATGTTATCATTAAGTGTTTTGGGAATCGAACAAGGGGTCAGGAAGAATTTGATCTGAGGGTGTTATCCTTTTTCTGTGCATTGGTGTTAAATCGAGAATTCAATTTCTCTGGATGGATTTTTAACTACATGAGAGAGAATATCTTGGTGAAACAAGTGCGAAGTATTATGTATCCAAGATTTATACAATGATTTTGAATGATATGCATCCAAATCTTCCAAAGAATGCTGCTGCAATTATTGATATGAAGCATATGAACAGAGTGGCTGTTGGAAAGAAACCTGTGTATTACAAGCGTAAAGGAAACACAGCTGCTCCACCGATTAAGCATTTGATTGGTCATCTTGTAAATCCCGATTAAGCATTTGATTGGTCATCTTGTAAATCCCGATGATGAACTGGAATATGATGACAAAGGTTTTCCTGTTGCAATAGCAGAGGATGGAGAAGAGGATCAAAATGTTCCTGTCAATCAAGACCATGTACCTGTTCAGCAACAACAACCTGAGCCTGTTGTTCATGAGAACATCATTGAACCTGAAACTGTTAATCTTCAAAATGATGAGATGATTGATGATGCTGCTATGTCCAAGGGTGATGATGTTATTGAGAGTTCTTCTAAAACTGACTCCGACTCTGGGGATTATGTCACAATTTTACATAATACCAGAGAAATTCCGGTAAAGAGAGGTTCTAAGGCTCACATTGCCTATTTGAAGTCACAGAATCAAGATACTTCTCTCTATGAGTCTAGAACCAAGCGGGTTGAAGATACTGATGATGATCCGTTATACACTCCTATGATGGAGGAACCTGTTGCAAAGTCAAAGCCTGTGGATAAAGGCAAAGCTAAAGTAATTTATTCTAGAAAGGTCAAGCATATGGCTAAGAGACCTGCTGTGCAACAAGGGTCATTTCTGGCTGATGCTAGAAAATCTGTTCAGAGTCCACCTGCTAAGAAAAAAAAAGCTCAGTCTCAGTCTTCGGTACCAGTGCAACCGACGACACAAAGTGAAATGTTCAAAGTTCTTCAGTTTTACCTGCTAAGAAATTAATCATCAAAAGACTGTCTGCTACTGCGTCTACTTCTGCTATTGCTTCATCCACTGCAGCTGCTACTCGATCAACCATCTCTTCTGCTGATCTAAAGCTGGCGATTCATCAAACTCGACTTGATGAATTAGAATCAACGAATCGTCAGCAGGCAGATGAAATTAGAGGTTTAAAGAATCTCGTGGCGGAATTGGTGTCTCGAGATCAATCAAAAGATCGTGAGATTGCCAGTTTGAAATCAAGAGATGAAGAAAAGGCTCGTGAAATTGTAAAGCTACAACAATTATCTCTGACCCTGGGTGAGCAGTTAAATCTTTTACTCAAAGCTTTACCTGCTCAGGGGGAGAAGCCAAATGCTGATGAAGGATGTAAAGATGATGATATTTTGAAATATTTGAATGATGATCCTGATTCTGAAGGAGGTGTGGGTGGTACTGGATTGGGTACTGGGGCAGCTGGTTCATCTGCTGCTGCTGGTCCGTCTACCACTTCTCAGGGGGAGTCTGATGATCGAGTTTATGATGCAACCCCGATAACCAGAGTTGAGTTAGGAGAAGGGGAGTTTGTGAATCCGTATACAAAAGAGCAGCTTGCTGCAATATTTGCTCTTAATGTGGAAGATGTAGAGAATGTTCCATTTGCTCATCCGTACAATGAAGAAGATTTAGAGGAACATGTTGTTTATGAAGATGAGCAAGTAGAAGTAGAAGATATCACTGCTGAAGAATATCCTGCTGATCCAAAAGTCTATGGAAATTTTACTGATAATGATCAGTCAGGAGGTTTCAATTTCTTTGGTGAAGATGATGAAGAAAAGATTGATGAAGAATTGAAAAAGAAAGAGTCTGAAAATCAATTTGAACAACCAGCATCGACCGAATTTGAAAAATTATCTGAAGAACAAGAGAAAAAGATGCTATTTGAAGCTTGGTTGAAAGAACAAAGGGCGAAGAAGATGCCTGTGAAATCATCTACAAAAGATGTTGATCAGAAGAGATTCTTTGAAAGAAAAGGCAGAGAAGCTTCTGGCAGAATAATAAGTTGGATGTATGATTCTCAACTTAAATGCTATGCAATCAAGAAGGAATTTGGGATCATTTATCTGAAGCATGCAACCAGATTCAATACATTGCCAGTTTGTGATGTGAGGGATCTATCTAGATGTCCATTCCTGAATTATGGTGATGATACATTGGCTGGAGTCTTCAGGGATAAATTGATTGAAGAATGTCAAGGGAAATTTCAGTTTTTAATTCCTCAAAGACCAAAGTTTGTGAAGTCCTCAACTGATATCAATCCAAAAACTGGAAAGCCAATGATTGTAGTGAAATACAAGAAGCCAGTTCAATTGAAGAAGATTCCGTTAAAGAAACTAGAACAAGACTTTATCAAATCATTGAGATGGTGGTATTACGATGAGAATACTGGTGAAGCAGTGATAGTGGTGGAAGAAGAGAACAAGGTAGTAAGATTGTACGACCCGATGTGGTTAATCAACTTGTCCAAGAATGACATTGACAAACTCTATCACAGCAACATTCTGTATAAGTCTGAACATGCTGAACAAGCATTACAATTTCAAAGGGTGATTAGAGTATGCTTCGCATTCGGGATTCACGCGGGGAATAATCGAAGACAGCACTGGAAAGAGACTTGATCAAGAGCTTCTGAAGACTAGCACAAGACAAGGGGGAGTTTGTAGAAGCATATATAGTGTCTAGTTCTAGGTCTTGTAATTATAGTGTTTTGTGTAATCTGGTCTCAGCGGACCAGGGGCAGACCAGATGGTACGCCCGGACCATCTGGTACGCTGGTTAGTTGGTCCGCTGGATAGAATTAGTATAAAAAGGTTTTGCTCGTTTAGAGGAGAGTTATTTGTGAGGTTTGAGTTCTAAACTGTGTGTTTTTGTAAGTGAAACCTGTTTACTTTCTCTCTCTAAAGGTTGAGCAATAAAGAAGTCTTATTTACCTTTGTGTTTACCGAATTGATGATCGTGATGCATTAGCAATACCGTTCCTGTGTTCTTCAAGTGGTATCAGAGCAGGATTGCTCATTTGCTGTGATCTACAGTTCAGGTTTTTAAGATTTGAAGAAAGTCACAACGTTTGGGGTAAGAATTTGACCATTTCTACTCGGTTTCACGTCAATACCTCTAACTTTAAAGAACTTGGTTGTTGATCTTGGGTCTTCATGATCTCTTATTGCTCTCTGCATCATTTTCTTCATGAAAGATCGACTTGAAATCTTCAGCTTCCCCTAAACATGTGAACATCTTCTTTGAAGCTCTTTTGAAGCTTTTGAAAACTTGTAAAGACACCAACAACTTCCCCTGAACAGTTGCTTTTCCAGATGGAAGTCTTGTCCGGCCGAGTCTTTAACTTTGAGCAGCAGCAGCATCAGCAACATCTTTCTATCATCAACCTGTCTGACAAACATTTGAAAAAATATACTCCACCAGACATTTGATGACCGGTCGTTGGGTTAAAAGGTAATTATCATTTGTTCAGTTGATTCAAATTAACATAATTCTAACCAAAAACCCTAATATAGATTACGATTTTTCTATAAAACTTCCCCTAAACCCAAGACCTCTAAAGACTTCCCCTTAGCTGATAACTTCCCCTTAGCTAAGGACTTCCCCTGAGATAATACATATTATTTTCGAGTTCCCTTCAGATACTATGTATTATGGAAGTCTTTTCATTAGATAATAAGTATCATCCTCGAGTTCCCTTCGGATAATACTTATTATCCCCTCTCCTTCCCCTAAAAATTTGGCAAGATCTGTCGGGGGCATACTGACATGCATTAAAACCCATGAAAATACATTTTCAATTCTCAAATTAACCTGGCCAAGACGTAAACACAACCAAAAAGAACTTAAAGACTCACACACGAAAGATAAAAATAAACAAATACTTACCAATATCAAACATGAGAAAGTTTACAAGGGATCAAACCGTATGAATCTGACTAAGGAACCCTTTTTAGCTTCAGTTACTCGACTAGTCCAGGTGATTGCCGGTATGTTTGTCCGCTTTAAACTCAAACCCATTTGAACCCAACCAAATGCATCATGCTAAATAGATTACTAATTACCAGCATGTTTAATTGTCCCCACACCCAATTGTACATAACAAAACCTACCCAACCTCAGAGTTTATTGAGGATTCACTAACCCCCAACTTGAGGAACCATGCAACACCGTTATGACTACCACTTATTTCATTAATCATCAGTTGGTGATCAGGTCAGCTGCCTAAGCACGCAAAGAAGACCAAACTGAATGTATATTTTTTTATTTTCTTTTCTTTTTCATTTCTTTTTCATTATGTGGTCTAGTCATAACAGCAGAAACATGGCGTGTGAGAGAGTGAATACTAGGTATAATTACCACTCTCAACCCGTTTTTGTTGGGACTCAGTTTTTTAAACCATGTAAACTAGGATGGGAAACTAAACATATATATATTTTAAGTTCATTGCACTTACATTGGTGGTCATAAGATTAGGTCGAGCCTACCGAGCATATCACCGTGGAGCTTGGTTTTCACTTCCGCTTTACACGTGTCAGTCATCTCCAATCTGGCCATATTTCACTTCTCATAGCTTTCTTAGAAACAAAACACAAACAATTAAAAATTGAAAAGCACACTATTTTTGAGGGGTCAACTTTTTCTTCAACTTTACATTTCTTTCATTTGCTTTTTAATTTTTAATTTCACAACTTTTGTGAACATCATTCATTTTTTTAATATAACTTTTTTTTATATGTTTTTAATAATAACACACACGCACACACAAACAGAACAAATAAAGACACACACATCAGGCCAAGCTAACCTTCAAAGTATTGATTTGAACATTTTTAGAAAAAATGGGTTTTATAGCATGCATACCTCATTGTTGTTTTTTTTAATTGAACAACCAAGCACCAACTGAAAGTTTTAAGGAATTTGGTTTGACACAAACACCCTTTACTGCTTCAACAAACAAAAACCAAGTTAAGAACAGTACCTTTCATGCTAAATTTGACCTTTTACCTCTCAGGGAAACATATCCTCCATAAAAAAATTGCTTGTCATGACATGAAGATACGTCTCCTAAACTGTGCCTGGAACAATCACTTATCAACAAACAAATTAATAATAAAAACGTTAGTGATAATCCTCCTTGACTGTTCCTGCACATTGTGAGAGATTAGTTAGCCATTGGTACCCAGGCCATTGTTTTTCTGGGTACACCTGAGGAATCAATAAAAGATACTTCTTATAAGAACATCCCCTTTGAGAAATCAGGAAGTTGGGATGGAGCTGCCTTGATTTTTGGCATCCAAGTTCCAGGTGATTTAGGGTTTGTTTTAGTCACTTTTGGAGTTGTGACTTTAGGTATTTCAACCTTCTTCGTTTTAGATTCATTTTTCAAAACAGTTTTTGTGACAACTGAAAATTTTATTTTTCTTTGTGTCCAGCGAACAAACAACTATTTTAATTTTCGGGACGAAAATTCCTTCAACAAGGGGATGATGTGACACCCGGCAAATTCAGGTGAAATTTTCTGGACAAACACGAACATGAACAACTATTTTTATTAAACATGCATGCATTCATACATCTAATAGGAGTGTTAGATGCGCTATTGAGTCCAAGAATAACCACACACGAGTCGAGTCGATCCTGATCGTTGGTGGCAAATTATAAAAAACGTTATAAAATAACAAACGACACTTGTACAATATCTATGTATTATAGTATTATGTGACATTACTTGTTAGCTGACTTATGTGTTTGTTATTCTCATTTATGCTATGTGTTATTAGAAGCTAATGACTTGCTAACATTACTCAAGGACTCCTTCTATATACGTATGTAAACTTCATAGGTTAAAAAAAAAATTAATTAATTAATAAACAATTATGTGGAATTATCGATCATTTGAAAACTGTTTTAAGAAGTTCAAATTGTGTAGATTAAGCTCCCTTATCAACTTGATATCCTAAACAAACCCATCCTTTTAAATCCTCATAAACCGTAGAACCTCCACCACCTTCCCAAAACTCTCGGCCCACTATTCTCCCTCCCTCTTCTCTACGATATCTCTCCTTCCTCCACGATTTTTGCAGCCAACATACATATCAATCGGTGACTAGAAAGACACCATAACAGTCTCGAGGAACAATAGCGATCAAGGCGGAATCAACCGTGGAGATCACCGGCACCAAAAACTCAATCTAACACCATCCAATTTCCGATCGCGAGGTATGTTCGCTTCTCGAAATCTTCTTTGAAACCAACCGATTTGTAAATCTGATTTTGTTTCTCCGTGTGTTCGGGCGTATGATCGATTCTCTTTTATGTGTTAGATGATTAAGTGTTGATGTGCAAACGAATTTGATGAACTGTGCGTTAAATGTGTTATGATAATCACTGTAAATTCATGCTCTAATTGAGGGTTACGATCTGATTTAAGATACCATGTAAAGTTATTTATTTTGGAAGGTGATATCTCATTTAAATTTTCCATACTTGCTATATGGGTGTACGACATTTAAGAAATTTGGGTACAGGGATGATTGTACAAGATGATGGGTATTTATTAATTAGTTACTGAAGCATAAGGTATTAATATGCTGCGACTGGATATTAATTCCAAATTAGAATCTAGCCTAATGGTTAAGGCACTGTGGTGCGAGTGGGTTGTCCCAAGTTCGAATCCAGCAGACTATAACTTTTATTCTTTTTAAGTCAGTTTCATTAAAAAGGGTTATGACACCAGAATATAAAGGGATAAATTAATTAGGGACTAAGTTAAAACAACAAATCAAAATCTGCCTTGGTGGATTGAATACTTGTATGGGACTGGAGGGCCCAGCAGTTTGTTTTCTTTTTGTTTCTAGTTTACTAAAACTCTTACACCTCCTCCCATGAATTAGCTAAATACACGTGTTATGTGTTAGTAGTTTTAGTGGTAACCAAGTTAAATAACTCCACGAAAAGTGTTCCCTTGGATGCAAAACATGACACACAAATTATATAACTACACTTTTAGATATATAAATTGCGCGTTTATTTTACCTAGTGATTTAATAGTACCACAACGTGTCCTGCATGCTAAAAGATCATGTGATTGTGTGATCGTAGGAACTTTATTGGTCGAGCTATATCATGAATGATTGCGTATGTGGTTAACATGTTTAAACGATAAATCCTTGCACGAAATATCAGTTGGTATGATTAAATTTGATGAATATGTGTACTGGGTTAACATAATTATTTAAACATGAAAACATTATGTGCTACTTGTTACCGCTTTGAGATGACCAGGATGCATGCTAGAATCGTTGACTTGTGCTTATCTGTTATAATTGGAAAAGATTAACCAAACAAACAAACCCAATTATTAACGAGTCACCAACGTGTCGTCAGGGTCGATTGAGTCAGTCTCGTTGTTCATACACTGTAGTCTTACACATTCACAAACATATAGGTGATTCGTAGGAATTCATCAACAGTTTTATTTGAACTTTCTTGCCGAGCTCCCAAAGGTGAGTTTTCGAACATTTTCTCTAAGTATTTCACTTAGAGAAAGGAGCATGCTACAAACATTCTGGTAATATAATTGTATTAGCTGATCACGTATGTGCACACATAACACAAATTACAAGTCCTTACATTTCGAACCGTTAGTTTATTGGAAAGCGAGGTAATCTTTGGTAGTACTACTGGGTTTGACAAACCCCGCCCGCGTTAGTAGCTCTAACTCGACTGGATGTCGAACGGGTGTAAAATTAGCCTAGACAGTATCATCATCGTCCGTGTTAGGCGATGGTGGAAGGCATTACAAACACAAACAGTCACGCTTCGGTTGCGAACCACATAGTGATAGCATTATTGGCCTTGCTAGCTACAATTACTATTATGATTACCATGGTACAAACATTTTACAAACATCATATTATTCTTGCATTAAAATTATGAACTCACCAGCTTTGCGCTGACCCACATAGCATGTCTTTCGCAGGTCGTTGAGGTACGAGCACGCTAGGATGCATATTGCATGACAGTTTAAACATTTTGATTTGCATTTCCACTTTTACGTTTGGGTTTATTTTCTTGTGTGTTTGGTTTGAGGGCGCGTGTTTTCGCGCAACACTTTCTACTTACACTGTTTCGCTTCCGCATTTCTTAAACTATTTGTTTTGGTGTGTTTGCATGGTTTGGTATGACTAATGACTCGGATCCTGGTTTGTCACACGCCTCGCGGTATAAACCCCGCAGGTGGATTTTGAGGGTGTGACAGATTGGTATCAGAGCCATTGGTTATAGTGAACCCGGTCTTGCATTTAGACCAACTATAGCCTTAGAGTTGCATTAGTCATACACGAGAGCACACACTTGGTTTAGTTACATGTCAACATTTCATTCATTACAAGCATTTTAAATATATATATGTATATATATATATATATGATATATATATATATATGATACAGACATGGCGGAACAGAAACAAAATGGCTGGTTGTCACCATCATCATCATCATCATCATCATCATCATCCTCGCCATCAGTTGGTCCTCAGCATGCTCCAGGGAAAGAACCGGTGGTTGTGACCGAACCCTCCTCACCCTCGTCACCAACACTAAAAAGGAGAAGGCTTGGACTAGATGCTCCTGGCACAGTGGAAGATTGGGACTGGTACCCAGGGGCGATGGAAGGCCTGGTACGTCGTGAGGGAGTACCTCCACTCCCTGACGAGGAAGGTGCATCGAGTTCGACAGGCACCCTACCCTCATTGCCTGTTAGTTTTAAACGAGTATTTGCGGCATTCGTCTCAATGGCGGGGAAAGAATTTCTACAATTTAGAGAATCTAACGGGGCCTGTAGCAGAACTGAGAAGAGATCACATCAAGCTATCGTCCGTACTCAATTGGCTAACCAACAGGCTCAACTGACAGCACAACAGCAACAACTCAGGGATCTAACAACAACGTCTTGATAGGGGAGTTAGTTGATGACGCTTGGGCAAGACAGATGCTTGGTCCACGACAACCTATGTAGAAGAAGTTCAAGGCCACTACAAGAACGGAGCAAAAGATACATCTAAACCGAATCTCAGCACCTGGAGGCACTGGCTGATCCGGTAGAAGACCCTGAAGAAGAAGAGCACAATCGAGGAAATAGCACCCGAGGAGGAGGAAGAGCACTCAGCTATCTCCTCTGTTGATACTGATGTTTAATCATGGACCTAGATGGGTTTGGGTTGTTCCCATCAACTAGTACTTTGAATATTAATTTCTGAATTTCTGGATATTTTTGTGAACTAGTTGCAAATTTATTTGAATTGAAATTATCATTTAATTTATTATGTTGTGTTCAAACGTTGTTAAATTCGTTGTGTTGTGTGTATGTATCTGGGTGATATATTACATTAGACTCTTTGTCTCATTTTGGATATTTGTGATTGAAAGGATAATGTCGGGACGTAGAAGCGGAAACCCTGCTAACCTAACTGCGGCTCAAATCAACACACTGGTGAACAACAGGGTCAATGCTGCACTGGCAGCCTATCAACAACAGCACCCGCCGCAAAACCAAGGTAAGATTTTACCCTCATACTAACATGCCAACTCATCAAGGACATGACGTAACCGGTACGTCTATCTCCATGAATTGCAGGTGCAGGCACCAGCGCCCATAAGCAATTTATGGATGGGAAGCCACCCACATTTACCGGAGAGACTGGCGCAGTGGGGATGCTGCGTTGGATTGAAAAGACCGAGTCTGTGTTTGCTGTATGCAACTGCCTTCAAGCAAACAAGGTGAAGTTCGCTGCTAGTACATTGGAGGGCCCGGCTCTCACATGGTGGAACCTACAGGTACAGATGTTGGGAATGGCTGAAGCTAACGCCATGACTTGGAATGATTTCAAAGCAGCATTAACTGAGGAATACTGCCCAAGAGATGAACTTCAGAAGCTTGAACGAGAACTCCAGGATTTGAAGATGCAGGGGTCAGAAATTGAAGCCTACACTCGGCGCCATAATGAACTAGCAAACTTGTGCCCGAACTTGGTACAACCAGCATACAAGCGGATCGAGATTTATCTTGGTGGGTTAGCCCCACAAATCCAGGGAATGGCCGTCTCCAGTAACTCTACTACTATACAACAGGCCATCCGTATGGCCCATAAGCTGACTGAAACAGCCGTGAATCAGGGAATTCTGCCAAAAAGAGGTGCCTCTGCTAATGCATCAGAAAACAAAAGGAAATGGGAAAACACTGACTTGAAGTCTTCATCGTCTCAGCAACAACCGCACAAGCAGGGAAGACATGATCACAACAATCGGGGTAACAATCAAAGTGGTTCAAGCAATCAAGGCAAGTACAATGGGAAGTACCCCAAATGTAACAAGTGTGGGTACCATCACTATGGTCAGTGCGAGAAGTTTCAATGCCGACGGTGCGGGAAAATTGGCCATGCCGCCAAAGATTGTCGTGGAGAAATTCAGACAAACCATCAACAAAAGGGGTGCTATCACTGTGGAAAAGAAGGCCACATCAAACGAGACTGCCCACAATTAAAGCAGAACAACAACAATGGTAGTGGTGGTGGTGCTAGGGGCAGAGCATTCACTATTGGCAAGGGAGATGCTAAGAACGACAACAATGTGGTGACTGGTAAGTTCCCTCTAAATAACCGCTTTGCTAATGTTCTTTTTGACTCGGGTGCCGATAAAAGTTTCATATCAAAAGACTTTAGTAAACTGCTAGGGATCGAACCAGTAGAATTAGAAACTGCTTATTCCATAGAATTAGCTGACGGAAAAATTGTGAGGGTAACACACATTTACAAGCAATGTAGGATAGAACTATCTGGCCATAGTTTTCATATCGACCTTATGCTCACACCTCTCGGAAGTTTTGATGTCATCATTGGCATGGATTGGTTGTCTGACCACAACGCTGAGATCGTATGCAACAACAAAGTCGTCCGTATTCCACTTCCTAACGGGGAAGCCATTTCTGTTCAAGGCGAAAGAAGCGGTACTGTCAAAGGAATTATTTCCTTCATGAAGGCGCAGAAATGTCTGAGAAAGAAAAACTGCACGGCATTCTTGGCTTTAGTAACTGACAATGCTCGGGAAGAGAGGAAGGTAGAAGACATTCCTGTAGTACGCGATTTCCCTGATGTTTTTCCGGAGGACTTGCCTGGTCTTCCGCCCCATCGTCAAGTCGAGTTCGAAATCTCACTCGCCACCGGTGCAGCGCCAATTGCTCGTGCTCCCTATAGACTAGCCCCACCTGAGCTGAAAGAATTATCTACGCAATTGCAGGAACTTTTAGATAAAGGTTTCATTCGACCTAGCACGTCTCCATGGGGAGCCCCTGTCCTTTTTGTGAAGAAGAAAGATGGGACTTTCCGCATGTGTATAGATTATCGAGAACTAAACAAGGTCACTATCAAGAATCGTTACCCCCTGCCTCGCATAGATGACCTGTTCGACCAACTCCAAGGATCGAGCTATTACTCAAAGATCGATTTAAAGGTCCGGCTACCATCAGCTACGTGTAAAGGAGGAAGACATTTCCAAGACGGCATTTCGCACAAGGTACGGTCACTTTGAATTTTTGGTCATGCCATTTGGACTAACGAACGCACCCGCCGTATTTATGGATCTCATGAATCGGGTGTGTAAGCCGTACCTGGACAAGTTTGTCATCGTTTTTATTGATGACATTCTCATTTACTCGAAGAGACAAGGAAGAACACGAGGAACACTTACGGTTGGTTTTGCAATTGCTGCGACAGGAGGAATTATACGCAAAGTTCTCCAAATGTGATTTTTGGATTCGAGAGGTGCAATTCCTTGGCCACGTGGTTAATGAAAATGGAATCCATGTTGATCCGGCAAAAATCGAGGCGATCAAAAACTGGGAAGCACCCAGGACTCCTACTGAGATTCGACAATTCTTGGGTTTAGCTGGTTATTACAGGCGCTTCATAGAGGGCTTTTCGAAGATTGCTCAGCCCCTTACAGCGTTAACACAGAAAGGCGTCGTTTTTAAGTGGAGTGACAAGCATCAGCAGGCGTTTCAATTGCTTAAGCAAAAGCTAAGCAGTGCACCTATCTTATCCCTTCCAGAGGGAACAGAAGACTTCGTGGTGTACTGTGACGCGTCCAACCAGGGTCTCGGTTGCGTATTGATGCAACGTGAGAAGGTTATTGCTTACGCTTCTCGGCAGTTGAAGGTACACGAGAAAAATTACACCACTCACGATCTAGAGTTGGGAGCTGTGGTCTTCGCACTAAAGATTTGGAGACACTATTTATATGGTACAAAGTGCACAATTTATACGGATCACAAGAGCTTGCAGCACATCTTTGACCAGAAAGAACTTAACATGAGGCAGCGTCGGTGGGTCGAGCTGTTAAATGATTATGAATGTGCGATAAAGTACCATCCGGGGAAGGCTAACGTGGTAGCCGATGCCCTCAGCAGAAAAGAAAATGCCAAACCGAAACGGGTTCGTGCTTTGCAATTCACAATACACGCAGGGCTACCTGACCAAGTCCGCAACGCTCAGATCGAAGCATTAAAGGATGAAAACCGAGCAGCTGAATCGCTTCGTGGGATGGACAAACAGTTAGAAACAAAGGCTAACGGTACAAGATATTTCCAAAATCGGCTATGGGTTCCTTCCTTTGGGAATTTACGTGAGCTCGTGATGGACGAATCTCATAAATCCCGATACTCAATCCATCCTGGTGCAGATAAGATGTATCATGATCTGAAGGTAGCTTACTGGTGGCCAAACATGAAAGCAGACATTGCTACATATGTGAACAAGTGCTTGACGTGTTCCAAGGTTAAGGCAGAATATCAGAAACCATCGGGGTTACTTCAACAACCAATAATTCCCGAGTGGAAGTGGGAACACATATCAATGGACTTTATTACAAAGTTACCAAAGACCTCTAGTGGTTGTGACACTATTTGGGTGATCGTTGATCGACTAACAAAGTCCGCGCATTTTCTGGCCATCAAGGAAGAATACAAGACGGATAAGCTCGCTAAAATTTATATAAAGGAAATAGTTTCTAGGCACGGGGTGCCAATCTCCATTATCTCGGATCGGGATGCTCGATTTACCTCCCACACTTTGGAGATCACTGCATAAAAGGTTGGGTTCGCGACTTGATATGAGCTCGGCATACCACCCTCAAACAGATGGCCAAAGCGAGCGAACTATTCAAACACTTGAGGACATGCTGAGAGCATGTGTTATAGACTTCGGGAGCAGTTGGGAGACTCACTTACCGCTGGTGGAGTTCTCTTACAACAACAACTACCACACGAGCATTCAAGCAGCACCATTTGAGGCACTGTACGGGAGGAAGTGTCGATCACCTATCTGCTGGACGGAAGTTGGGGATAGCCAACTCACCGGTCCAGAACTGATACTCGAGACATCAAAAAGGATCGTTCAGATCCGAAACCGGATGAAGGCGGCTAGGGACCGTCAAAAGAGTTACGCAGACAAAAGACGAAAACCACTTAAGTTTGAAGTTGGTGACAGAGTTCTTTTAAAAGTGTCACCTTGGAAAGGTGTCATACGCTTTGGCAAACGTGGCAAGCTGAACCCACGCTACATTAGACCATCTGAAATTGTCAGCGAAGTTGTCCCGGTAGCGTACGAGCTAAACTTACCAGAGAAATTGCATGGGGTGCACAACGTTTTTCATGTGTCAAACCTGAAGAAGTGTCTTTCAGATGAAAGTCTAGTAGTACCACTACAGGATATCCAGGTCGATGAACAATTGCGCTTCATCGAGGAACCGGTTGAAATCATGGATCGTGAGGTCAAGACGCTCAAACGCAGTAAGATCCCGATAGTTCGAGTTCGCTGGAACTCGAAACGCGGACCAGAATTCACGTGGGAACGTGAAGATCAAATGCGAAAGAAATACCCACAACTCTTCGACAAACAAGCAACGACGAGCAGAGGTACGAACTAAATTTCGGGTCGAAGATTTTCTTCAACAAGGGGATGATGTGACAACTGAAAATATTTATTTTTCTTTGTGTCCAGCGAACAAACAACTATCTTAATTTTCGGGACGAAAATTCCTTCAACAAGGGGATGATGTGACACCCGGCAAATTCAGGTGAAATTTTCTGGATAAACACGAACATGAACAACTATTTTTATCGAACATGCATGCATTCATACATCTAATAGGAGTGTTAGATGCGCTATTGAGTCCAAGAATAACCACACACGAGTCGAGTCGATCCTGATCGTTGGTGGCAAATTATAAAAACGTTATAAAATAACAAACGACACTCGTACAATATCTATGTATTATAGTATTATGTGACATTACTTGTTAGCTGACTTATGTGTTTGTTATTCTCATTTATGCTATGTGTTATTAGAAGCTAATGACTTGCTAACATTACTCAAGGACTCCTTCTATATACGTATGTAAACTTCATAGGTTAAAATAATAATAATAAATAAATAAATTAATTAATAAACAATTATGTGGAATTATCGATCATTTGAAAACTGTTTTAAGAAGTTCAAATTGTGTAGATTAAGCTCCCTTATCAACTTGATATCCTAAACAAACCCATCCTTTTAAATCCTCATAAACCGTAGAACCTCCACCACCTTCCCAAAACTCTCGGCCCACTATTCTCCCTCCCTCTTCTCTACGATATCTCTCCTTCCTCCACGATTTTTGCAGCCAACATACATATCAATCGGTGACTAGAAAGACACCATAACAGTCTCGAGGAACAATAGCGATCAAGGCGGAATCAACCGTGGAGATCACCGGCACCAAAAACTCAATCTAACACCATCCAATTTCCGATCGCGAGGTATGTTCGCTTCTCGAAATCTTCTTTGAAACCAACCGATTTGTAAATCTGATTTTGTTTCTCCGTGTGTTCGGGCGTATGATCGATTCTCTTTTATGTGTTAGATGATTAAGTGTTGATGTGCAAACGACTTTGATGAACTGTGCGTTAAATGTGTTATGATAATCACTGTAAATTCATGATCTAATTGAGGGTTACGATCTGATTTGAGATACCATGTAAAGTTATTTATTTTGGAAGGTGATATCTCATTTAAATTTTCCATACTTGCTATATGGGTGTACGACATTTAAGAAATTTGGGTACAGGGATGATTGTACAAGATGATGGGTATTTATTAATTAGTTACTGAAGCATAAGGTATTAATATGCTGCGACTGGTTATAAATACCAAATTAGAATCTAGCCTAATGGTTAAGGCACTGTGGTGCGAGTGGGTTGTCCCAAGTTCGAATCCAGCAGACTATAACTTTTATTCTTTTTAAGTCAGTTTCATTAAAAAGGGTTATGACACCAGAATATAAAGGGATAAATTAATTAGGGACTAAGTTAAAACAACAAATCAAAATCTGCCTTGGTGGATTGAATACTTGTGTGGGACTGGAGGGTCGCGGGTTCAAACCCAGCGCCCAGCAGTTTGTTTTCTTTTTGTTTCTTAGTTTACTAAAACTCTTACACCTCCTCCCATGAATTAGCTAAATACATGTGTTATGTGTTAGTAGTTTTAGTGGTAACCAAGTTAAATAACTCCACGAAAAGTGTTCCCTTGGATGCAAAACATGACACACAAATTATATAACTACACTTTTAGATATATAAATTGCGCGTTTATTTTACCTAGTGATTTAATAGTACCACAACGTGTCCTGCATGCTAAAAGATCATGTGATTGTGTGATCGTAGGAACTTTATTGGTCGAGCTATATCATGAATGATTGCGTATGTGGTTAACATGTTTAAACGATAAATCCTTGCACGAGATATTAGTTGGTATGATTAAATTTGATTAATATGTGTACTGGGTTAACATAATTATTTAAACATGAAAACATTATGTGCTACTTGTTACCGCTTTGAGATGACCAGGATGCATGCTAGAATCGTTGACTTGTGCTTATCTGTTATAATTGGAAAAGATTAACCAAACAAACAAACCCAATTATTAACGAGTCACCAACGTGTCGTCAGGGTCGATTGAGTCAGTCTCGTTGTTCATACACTGTAGTCTTACACATTCACAAACATATAGGTGATTCGTAGGAATTCATCAACAGTTTTATTTGAACTTTCTTGCCGAGCTCCCAAAGGTGAGTTTTCGAACATTTTCTCTAAGTATTTCAGTTAGAGAAAGGAGCATGCTACAAACATTCTGGTAATATAATTGTATTGGCTGATCACGTATGTGCACACATAACACAAATTACAAGTCCTTACATTTCGAACCATTAGTTTATTGGAAAGCGAGGTAATCTTTGGTAGTACTACTGGGTTTGACAAACCCCGCCCGCGTTAGTAGCTCTAACTCGACTGGATGTCGAACGGGTGTAAAATTAGCCTAGACAGTATCATCATCGTCCGTGTTAGGCGATGGTGGAAGGCATTACAAACACAAACAGTCACGCTTCGGTTGCGAACCACATAGTGATAGCATTATTGGCCTTGCTAGCTACAATTACTATTATGATTACCATGGTACAAACATTTTACAAACATCAATTATCCTTGCATTAAAATTATGAACTCACCAGCTTTGCGCTGACCCACATAGCATGTCTTTCGCAGGTCGTTGAGGTACGAGCACGCTAGGATGCATATCACATGACAATTTAAACATTTTCGATTTGCATTTCAACTTTTACCTTGGAGTTTATTTTCGTGATTGGTTTGAGGGCGCGTGTTTTGCGCAACACTTTTACTTACACTTTTCGCTTCCGCATTTCTTAAACTTTTTGTTTTGGTGTGTTTGCATGGTTTGGTATGACTAATGACTCGGATCCTGGTTTGTCACACGCCTCGCGGTATAAACCCCGTAGGTGGATTTTGAGGGTGTGACACATTTGGTGAACCTCCAAATTTCGTAAAGCCGCTATAGCAAGCACCAACCTTATCGAGGTTGTGCGAGTAACATGTGAGTAAGTATCAAAGTAATCCAGACCCTCTTTTTTTCTGTATCCTTTGATCACTACCCTCGCCTTATACTTGTCAATGGAGCCATTAGCTTTCAACTTCCTCTTGAATATCCACCGATATCCAAGTGGTTTGCAACCATTAGGAAGATCGACAAGCTCCGAAGTGTGGTTCTGCAAGATAGACTCTATCTCACACTTGATGGCTTCTTTCCATTGAGGCCCATCTGTAGAGGTTACCGCCCCGCGGTAGGTATTGGGATCACCCTCAACCATGTAATCCGTGAAGTCAGGTGTAACAGCCCAGACCCGTCGCACCAAGATATTGTCCGCTTTGGCAGCCGGCGTGCCCTCAGGCATCCGCCCCTCACGGTTTTAAAACGCGTCTTGGTGGGGGAGGTATCCACACCCTTATAAAGGCATGCTTAGTTCTCCTCCCCACCAATGTGGGATGTTACAATCTCCCCCCCTTAGGGACCAGCGTCCTCGCTGGCACACTGGCCGACGACCGGCTCTGATACCATCTGTAACAGCCCAGACCCGTCGCACCAAGATATTGTCCGCTTTGGCAGCCGGCTGCCAAAGCGGACAATATCTTGGTGCGACGGGTCTGGGCTGTTACAGATGGTATCAGGTCTAAAGGATTTTCCAACCCTTTTTCGCTTAGTTCGTCTAAGTTTGACCTCATTAGATGCATACTGTTCATGAACCTTATTACCAACACATGGTTGTTCATGAACCTCGTCAAAAACAAATGGTTCTTCATGAGTGTCGTCACCAACTAATGGTGTCGATGAACTCGCGTGTTCTCGTGACAAACACGGGAACACGTTTTCAAAGAATGAAGCATTCCTTGATTCTATGATAGTGCCTTCGTGTATATCAGGGTTTTTCGAGTCATGGACAAGAAACCGATATGCACTACTATTTTCGGCGTATCCAATGAACACACAGTCCACCGTTTTGGGTACTAACATTTGCACCTTAGGCAAATGAGCTAATACTTTAGCTAGGCACCCCCACACTTTCAGGTATTTGTAGGATGGCGTTAAGCCCGTCCATTATTCATAAGGAGTTTTATCCTTATCTTTGCGGGGTATCTTATTTAACAAATAGTTTGTCGTAAAAAATGCTTCTCCCCACATGTCCAGGCTCATCCCAGAACTATTCAACATGGCATTCATCATTTCTTTTAATGTACGTTTCTTTCGTTCCGCAATGCCATTGGATTGTGGAGAATAAGGTGCGGTGGTCTCATGGACAATTCCACTTTGTGCACATAAGTCCGCAAACTGTGAAACATATTCACCTCCTCTATCACTCCGCAAACCCTTGATTTTCTTGGTGAATTTATTCTCAACCAAGTTCTTAAACAAGACAAACTTGTTTATTGCTTCATCCTTACTCTTGAGCAAGTATACATAGCAATATCTTGTACTATTATCAATAAACGTGATGAAGTACTTATTTCCACCACGCGTGGGGACGACTTTCAAGTCACACACGTCGGTGTGAATTAAGTCTAGGGGTTCGGTTATTCGTTCAACCGATTTAAACGATGATCTTGTAAGTTTGGATTCGACACACGTTTCGCATTTTGATTCGAGTCTATTTTAAAATTTGGCAAAGATTTTAAACTCATTAAACAACGTATTGAATTAAAATTGACGTGTCCTAATCTACCATGCCACATATTTAAATCATAAAACTAAATCATATAAGTAGAAGAGGAGGCTTTCGCCATTTTATTAATAACCATGGTAGACAATTTAAACATAGAGTTTTGGGCATAGCCCTTGCCTACAAGCATGCCGTTTTTGGTCAACACGACCTTATCAGACTCGATCACAATGCGAAATCCAAACTTGCTGAGGAGCCATCCAGAAACAAGATTCTTCCTGATTTTTGGTACGTACAGAACGTTGCTCAACGTGAGTTCCTTCTCAAAAGTGAACTTCAAGACCACGTTGCCTTCACCCATGATGTCGGCAGTAGCTTTATTCTCCGTGTAAAGCTTCTCGGTCCCCTCCGCCTCTTTAAACGTACTAGAGAGGGACATGTCTCCACACACGTGGCGGGTGACACCGGTATCAACATACCAGCCAGGGTTCTCCCCCACAATCTTGAAGTTCTTGACGAACAAGATGAAGATGGAGAGAAAGGAAAATGAGGATGAGAGAAAGAATTTTGTATGTTGAATTCGGTGTGATTAGCCTCAACTGATGAGGCTATATTTATTGTGGTAAGGAGTCTTATTGAGCAC
>JBCNJP010000009.1:54446265-54470265 GCA_039602395.1 Deinandra increscens subsp. villosa | reverse complement strand
TTCGTCTTCAACATATCAACCCAAACTTGTGCACAACTTTCATAACCAATTCACCTCATAGCACGTTTTCCGTAAAGAAGTAATCTTGATATAAAAGTATAGTTGTAGGTGTACCTGATATGTTTGATGAATATCGGGTTCTCGAGAATACTAAAAGTGTTGGAAAAGTGAAGTGGTTGATATGGATCCTCATGGCTGCGATTTGGTTGCTACTGTGTTGACAACAAAAATAATAATAACAGTAGCCCAATCTGTCTTCATTTTCTCTAGCCCAACTCCTTTAAATCTTTTAACAGCCCAATAAAAAAAATAACCAGGCCCAATCAATTATCAGCCCGTTCCTTTATTAAAGAAGGAAACCCTAGCTGACATGGGAGGCTAAAAAAATATGGACGAGCGTACCAGAAACTTTTCTCTTCATCTCTGTCGACAAGCATCAACGACCGGCGGCCTGATAGGCGTATTCCGGCGGGCCTATAATGCGAGCAGAAACGAACTCTGGCGACCAGAAATTTAAACGTAGGAAAATATTGGCGGACTGGAGCATCACCGGCGAACTGAACGGAATTAGAAACTTTTCTGGTTCGAGTTCGTGGATTCCAGTTGAAGGGTTGAAGCGGAACTGAGTTGAGGCGGAAACCGTTTTTCCGGTTGAAACTCCGCTTGAACATAAATTGCGGTTGAACTTCGAGTTTTCCGTTTGAACTCCGTTTTTTCGCTGAAAAACAGTTGAAACGGAACCCTCGATTTTCCGGTTGAAACTTGGAGCGGAACAAAGGTTTTCCGGT
This sequence comes from Deinandra increscens subsp. villosa, assembly GCA_039602395.1. NCBI lineage: Eukaryota > Viridiplantae > Streptophyta > Magnoliopsida > Asterales > Asteraceae > Deinandra > Deinandra increscens. The sequence goes on along the minus strand of JBCNJP010000009.1, from coordinate 54,469,477 downwards.
TGGAGTTACTGTTCAGTGTGAAGTTCCAGATCCGGTTTACTTTTCCGGTTGAAGTCGAAATCCGGTTGAACTTCAGTTTTTCGTCTAGCTTCAGATTTCCGATTGGAGTCTTTTCCGGTTCACCTTCATGATTCTGTTTGACTTCATATCTGGTTCATACTTCGTTGTTTCCGGTGAACGGTGGTGGTTTTCGGTTAAATCTGTGACGGGACAGTTCCGTCTGAAAACAGATTCGCCGCTGCCGGACAGAACCCGTCACCCCGTTCTTCGCTGTCGGACTAAAAACCTAGATCAGTGACAGATGTAACCAACTTGTCACCCTTTTCACCTTTGTCTTATTCTTGAACTGAACATAAACGGGTAAATGAACGATCTCGAGCTGCAGTCTCGTGTTCGTGTTTCTGAGTTCATCGCCAACTTTAATCAAAACCTGTAACTCACTCAATATTTGTGTATTTTTGTTCTAATTTTCAGGAGAGAAAGAGAGTATGGTTAACATTGAAAAGAGTGAATGTGGGGATAAGACATGTAGGTGGCTTGTGACAGAAAAAGAAGTTGGATAAAGGATAACTTTACCTTTGTGGAACTCAAGAAAAGTAAAAAGCTTTAAAGCAAATTGAGTTTCACACACAATCTTTTGACTTTAACCAAATATAGGTAGATAACCTTTTGTTATAAAATTCAAAAAGATAAAAATGGTAAAGTGGACAGAAATTTGTAAGTCTCGAAGATACAAAGCATGTGCAAAAGATTCTCTATTTTCTTTTTCTTTTAAAATTAATGCAAACATGATTTAATATGTGAGAACAAAACAACAGTAAGTTATGAAGATCTGGGTATGGATTTTTAAGGAATATGTAATCAAAAACCCACTTTGTATTTAACAAAGTTAAACACAAGAACCCAAATGAATTTCTATTTGAATAAATAGATCTTGATTGTTCTATATAAGAAAAATTCAAAGACCTTTTTCAAAAACTTTGAAAGACATGGAGGGGAGTTCAAAATCTTTCTAAAAAGTTTAACATCTCCATTTGTTTACAAAAACAAGCATATGAACGCAAAGTTGAGATATCAACCGTGAGGTTGCAATATCTCGACCATGGCTCTGATACCAATTGAAAAACCGAGGTGGTGACCAAATACCTTGGTTGCGGAAGCGGATCGAGTCTTTGTGTAACTCGTTTTTGTAGAAACAAATGAACACTCGGATATGAACAATGATGGTGTTTGAGATGTGATGATGATGATGAGCAAAGCTAATGAAACTTGAATAGATGAAGAACAACATAAATAGATAAAAAAGATGGAATGATAGATAAATAAAGATAATCGAATGATTACATTTTACCTACCCCCACGCATCATGGGTATCATGAACTTACTAGGTGAGTTCATGAACCCTTACAAGCTTCAAAGAACCATGACTAACTCTCTCTCACTAAACATACATCATCTAGTCTTTTACAATGAAAGACTTACTAAATATACTACAAGACTCACTAAGGGCATAATAGTAAAATACTAACTAGTGACAATATCTAAACAATAAATAATATTCACTAGAGCCTCTTCTTTGTTGAGTCGTGTTGTCTTGTGTAACACCTGTATACAATTTGACGTCAAACTTAACCATTTTCTTTACAAAAATCTGGTCCCAGAATTTTTTAAAACAAAACGTGTTGTTTGTTAACCACATAATACCATCATCATGGTTTACATTTACATAACATACCCTTAATAAGATTGACATCCAAGAATTGTTCATCAACTTATGCCAAATTTCCTTAACCCAAAACGCGAAACTGTTTGTTCATTCTTCATGTGATCGGTTCTTTAGCACTTGACGAGCTTCCCTTCAAGCTTTTGCCTTACCTGCAATGTACTCACTTTCAATAGTGAGTTTCTATTGCATAACCATGGATAAATAATATTAAACAATGAATAAAACAATTAAAATCTATATTGGGTCCCCAAGCGTATCGCTTAGGATGACTCTACTTCCAAGCGATACGCTTGGAATATTATGCGTATCGCCTACCACAATACATGTCCCAAGCGATACGCTTGGAGCCATTCTTCCAGGGATCTGGCCAATTTCGGCCAGTCTCATACTTAGCCGAATTTTGGCCTCTTTGCCCTGTCTTTGCATCAGATTCTTACCTATTAGTATTCCACCAATTTTCAAGTGTTTCAATCATCACATAACACTTTTAAAACATGTTTTTATGCACAGTAACATACCTTATACAAATCGAATTCATCTTTGCATTTGTGGGTTCAACCAACCCGTTGACCCATTAGGACACCCATTGCTTTATTGCCAATGACCTGTCCTTATTGCAGGCTAACTTACCATAACCCATTGGCAAACATGTATAAAAATTCAATTCAATAAGCTAATTATAACATTTAAACCTACAAGGGTTCTATGCACTTCATGTGCTTATTACAATAGGACATAACACAGTTTTAAAGGATTATAATCCTAAACTCATGTAACAACCTTTTTATTCATTATAAAGCCTTTAGGGAGTCACTATCTATTCATTCAACCATTTTTGGGTTATTGTACCCATTTGACCCGTTAAGGCGGGTCCTTGCCTTTGGTGTCTCCCAATGCCTTATTCGACCAGAATTTTAGCATTTTGGATCTATGGTTCTATAACCATTTATGATCCTCCTTTATTTGTTACATGCCATGGGTTCTAAACCTCATTTCCGCTCATTGTAACTTGTCATTTATTATATGATTCATCCGAATCTTGCTTATGGTCAAATTTGGTCATTGGAGAACCTTTTGGCTTTAGGCTTCATAGTTCCAAGAACCATTCGTCACCCATTTAGCTCATGGTTTATTCCATTTGTATGTAATTACACATTTTACATAATTAATACTTGTAACATAAATGATGTTACACATGCATTTGGTTCTTGTAAACCCTTATCAATTAATTACTCATTAGCATATGGATATGGTCCCTATGAACCGCTTAGCTAACAATAACATTTGGCCATTATTATGGTTCCTAAGAATCAATTAGTAAATATTATTCTTTGACTCAATACTATGAATCCTTTAGATTCATTTGACCCGTTTAACCCATTAGCATGAATCTTACGATTCATTTATCGCTAATGTTATATATTCATGATTCCTTTAGAATCATTTGACCCGTTTAACCCATTAGCATGAATCTTACCGCTATGAACCATTTAGTTAAGTATGGATTCTTGACTCATTACATACTTAGAGCTTAACTCTAATTGTTTGACTTGTACTTATCCACCATTAAATGGCTTGCCATGTAGGCCATGTCTATCACATTTCTAAACATCATGCATTTTATATCATTATAGCAAATATGAGTCGTTAATAAAATGTGTAACATAACATAGATGTTACCTCGTGAGCTTTAACCGTTACTACCCGGTTTCCGTCTGCTTCTTCCACTTGGTTACCTACTAAGGTTATCACCCATGTTAGTTTTATAACACAAATATCAATATATAAGCAATTCAACTTGTTCGCTCTTACTAGCTTTTAGAAACATGATTTCTTGTGCAGCATTTTTCAGCAATGCTGCTGTAACGGTCCATTTTGACCATTATATAAATTTTTTCAGCATTCCATGTTCAAACATGGAACGTAGTAGACTAAAAGATCTTTCCAGGCATATATGGTACACCTTCTAACGATTTTTCTATGATTTTATACAATTTTTCTGAAAACAGGACAGCAACCATATTTTTTTTTCAAAACAGCATGCTGGAAAATTACATGGCCATATTAGCATGTCTTTTTGACCCATTATAAGTCAGAATCAGTTTCTAGTGTTCAAACACGAAACATAGTATTCACAACAAGATTTTCGACCGTATATTATACATCCCAAACGGACATCCGAGTGATATTATACAACACTTTCAAAACAGCCCCACAACTAGATTTTTATGGTTTTACATCATAGTAAGCCTTGAAACGAATTTTAGCTTCTAGATAACTAACATGTTTCCACGAAACATATTTTAGTACATAATCAATATATAGTGTCATACATCACAAGTTCCATCTTTTATTCTAACATTACTAATTAAGTGTTCACTTAGGCATTTAGTCGAACACTTGGTGTGCATAAAACACGATAACACTTTTTAACCCAATTTGAGTTAGATTCCATACCCATTACTTGTATACATGAACATAATGGAACTTTTCCACTTTAAAAATAAACATAAAGAAAGTTTAAAGCTATAACCTTCATGATTTCATTCATATGTACTATAAATTTCAAGATTTCTCAATATCATATATCAAATTCGTATTTAAGGGTTCAAGTACCCAAAAATTGATGTTTTAGATCAAATTCTTGCCATGTAAGTATCCATGATCACACATAAACATACTATAACACATTAGGCATGAAATCACAGCCCTAAAACACTTAATTAGGTCATAGATTTCGGACCCTAAACAAGCTGGAAACAAGGTTTACTTACATGATGACTTCCAAGAGCTTAGCCATGCTTAACCCTCTCAATTTCTTATCTCAATCCTCAAAATCACAGCATCTTGATCTCTAGATTGCAAGAATTTCGAACTAGGCTTGTGATGGGGAAGAAAACAACGTCTGATGTTTCTTCTTTCATCCCCATCGTTTTTTTTTTCATTTAATTTAGTTTCCACTAAATTACTCCCCAAGTCCCTCTAGTTCTAAGTTTAGGTTATTTAGAAACCAACACCATTTTAACACATAAAGTCCTCAAACTTTCACATTTATAGTAGTTGGCACATAATTTTAGTGTACCCCAAATTTGGATTCACGCTTAACGTGAATTTAACTGGATTTTAACCATATAAGAGTCAGGATGTTACAAATCTACCCCCCTTAAAGAAGGTTTCGTCCCCGAAACCTATTTCTGGTATTAGTCACCTAAGGACATTACCATAGCCTTTATAAAACTGCGGTTGCACGAGTAACCTTATATATCAAGGTTACCCGTATAATTTACAATGTGTTTACATGTATATCCACATCTAAATACGTGTCCAGTATGTCACCATACGACAAATTTTATTTCTTGTTTTTACTCGCCCCGTAGGATAGTATGAGCATGATAACTTTTATTATCCTTTATCTTCCCCATATTACGCGTTTAGGAGTTTACAGTTCTTAACTCCGCATGTTGTTTAGGGTCAAGGTTCTAACGACCAGTGTCATAACCTTTCTGATCAAAATTCAAAATTTCAAATAATCACCCTCTCCGTAAGAGGTTCAAACATTAATGTAATAACATTCGTACCTTGGAGTCATCACAATATGCATATATTGCTTTCTTGTTCGTGTTTACCTTGACGATAATCCTAATCGAAATCTCGTCATTCGGCTTTCCTGCTAGTTGTGTCCTTGCACAATCTTACTGTACCTACACATACTTAGCAGTATAACAATATTTGCAAGTGTTTAGCATATCACTTGCCTTTTACATTTCACATTCTATAATGTAGTACATTTTTATTGGATGGTTCCTATGACTCTAAAAGCAATTTATACCATCCCATAACCCTTTTTAGGATTACACCGTTCCATCTACTACAATTCAACGTGTCACACATTCATCTTTTCTTGGCTCATATACAAGCCTTTAGCATTTATCACATTAATTATGATTCCTTTGAATCATTTCACATCAACATACATGTTTTAATCAAACCATGGTTCTTTTGAACCATTTAGCTAGCAATCAACAAAAAAAAATAGCATTATGATCCTTAAGGATCATTTCTAAACAATTTAACATATTGACGTGGTTCTTACTAACCATTAATCGATCATATTATATTTTAGCAGGTAGTTATGGTTCTTTCGAACCATTACTTGTTCATATTACATTCCAACATTTATTTGAAAAAAAAATTTGAGGTTACTTACTTGCATAGCAATCCTCTGTGCGTCTTCGGGAACGGTCGCTTCCAGCATCCTCCCTACTTTCCCAATCATCTATGTTTGTGGGTCTCACCCATGAAGTTGGGTCGATCACCCACCTAACAGCTTCAATTTCCTATTAGTTATACGAAACTTACATGGGAATCAACATGACTCGACAGCATGAGTTTTACTGCGTTTAAACAAGGTTACTTCTCACCTTTTCTTAAACGTCTAGTCATTTCATAGGGTTACGGGTTTTCTAGCATATGCAATAACCCGTTTCTCCCTATTCTTATTTTCCATTTCATATATATATATATTTTTTATTATATATATATATTTTTTTCAATTCTAGACTTGGGTTTATCTTGAGTCACTTTAAAGTCAATTGCATTATATAAATTCAATTTTTTTTAACCATTTATGATATCGCATTCAACCGTCTTAACGGTTTTGCCAATTAAAACATATGACGTCCCAAACGTAGCCTTGTTTCAAATTATTGGCTTTACGACCCCCTTTTGGGTTGTTCTTCACCATTTACCACATTCATTATGTTGGTTTCACTGCTCATATAGAGTCGTTTTGCACCAATTACCACATTTATTACATTGGTTTCACGGCTCCTACAGAGTCGTTCTTCACCAATTTCCCATTCATTTTTATTGGCTTCACGACTCCTACAGAGTCATTCTTCACCAATTTACATTTCATTTATATTTAGTTTTCAATTTCAAATTATGACCTCATGGGTCCAGACTCTTATATCGACCCAATTTAGACACATGTATATGCATTACTATTTATCAAAATGTAATCCAGGTTGGGTAGTCCCACCTGGTTGTACCTTAGCACATGCCCATTATGCATTCGAGTCCTCGCCCAATGCATTTTGGAGTCGTATGTGTCATCATCCATTCACTTTCCTCGGTACAATTTTCCTGCAAAAACATCATGTCACATTTGACCACTTTTAGGGTTTTCCTTACCTATAGCAAGGTTACCGCACAAGAATATAGATATTCACGCGTTTCAAGATACAACATTGTTGAATTATATATCACAATGTTATCTTGTTACATTATCACATTTCTATTTTAGATCCAACATTGCACAACTATTTGTCACAATGCTATCTTGTTACCTTGAGAAATTTTCATCTCGTTTATTGTATATGGTTACGACGAACCAGTTATGATCAAATACCAAAGGATACATGGTGGTGGCTCCCAGAACCTTTACCACCCATTGTATCATATTTGATAAGTATATGGTTTTTACAAAGCAAAAACATGATCCTAACATAGTAGGATTCAAAAATTATTTATCATTTTCAAATTCCTTTGCCCTTGACCAGGTTTTCTAGTTTTATTGGTTATGGCCAAAAAAATTCTACAGGTTTATATGAGGTTTCTAGCCTTGGCTTCACCCCATTTCTACCCGCCTTATCGATAATTGGGGCTCTCAAAGTCTCCTTTTATTTTTTTGTTCCTCTGTAGCATCACCGCCCCTATGGTCCGTCATTAATCTACAGCATTAAAGTTTTCATTAGCTTAACAGCTTTCATTTACCCTTGCCCGTAGCAAGGTTTTTATACATTATATTGGTCATGGCCAATATCCTCCCACAGGTTTATACGAGGTTTCTAGCCTTAGCATTACCCCGTTCTACCTGGGACACTTCACTCACGCACTTCCCGGTTCAAGTGTGAAAACACCTCCCCGTGCGTTTCCCCGAGTGATAGCTAATAACTCTGCCTTTACCGGCATATAGGAACTAGTATTCTTATTAAACACAAATATCAACAATCAATTTATGGTTATGTACCTTACCCGGACGCTTCATCAAGCTTGAACCGATCACTTTTTCCCATTCCTCTGAGCTCAAGGTTTGAGTTCAAGTACTCACCGAGTACTTAGTTCTCTCAAACCATGGCTCTGATACCAAATTGTAACACCCGTATACAATTTGACGTCAAACTTAACCATTTTCTTTATAAAAATCTGGTCCCAGAATTTTTTTAAACAAAACATGTTGTTTGTTAACCACATAATACCATCATCATGGTTTACATTTACATAACATACCCTTAATAAGATTGACATCCAAGGATTGTTCATCAACTTTTACCAAAGTTCCTTAACCCAAAACGCGAAACTGTTTGTTCATTCTTCATGTGATCGGTTCTTTAGCACTTGATGAGCGTCCCTTCAAGCTTTCGCCTTACCTGCAATATACTCACTTTCAATAGTGAGTTTCTATTGCATAACCATGGATAAATAATATTAAACAATGAATAAAACAATTAAAATCTATATTGGGTCCCCAAGCGTATCGCTTAGGATGACTCTACTTCCAAGCGATACGCTTGGAATATTATTTGCGTATTGCCTACCATAATACATGTCCCAAGCGATACGCTTGGAGCCATTCTTCCAGAGATCTGGCCAATTTCGGCCAGTCTCATACTTAGCCGAATTTTGGCCTCTTTGCCCTGTCTTTGCACCAGATTCTTACCAATTGGTATTCCACCAATTTTCAAGTGTTTCAATCATCACATAACACTTTTAAAACATGTTTTTATGCACAGTAACATACCTTATACAAATCGAATTCATCTTTGCATTTGTGGGTTCAACCAACCCGTTGACCCATTAGGACACCGATTGCTTTATTGCCAATGACCTGTCCTTATTGCAGGCTAACTTACCATAACCCATTGGCAAACATGTATAAAAATTCAATTCCATAAGCTAATTATAACATTTAAACCTACAAGGGTTCTATGCACTTCATGTGCTTGTTACAATAGGACATAACACAGTTTTAAAGGATTATAATCCTAAACTCATGTAACAACCTTTTTATGCATTATAAAGCCTTTAGGGAGTCACTATCTATTCATTCAACCATTTTTGGGTTATTGTACCCATTTGACCCGTTAAGGCGGGTCCTTGCCTTTGGTGTCTCCCAATGCCTTATTTGACCACAATTTTAGCATTTTGGATCTATGGTTCTATAACCATTTATGATCCTCCTTTATTTGTTACATGGCATGGGTTCTAAACCTCATTTCCGCTCATTGTAACTTGTCAATCATTATATGAGTCATCCGAATCTTTCTTATGGTCAAATTTGGTCATTGGAGAACCTTTTGGCTTTAGGCTTCATGGTTCCTAGAACCATTCGTCACCCATTTAACTCATGGTTTATTCCATTTGTATGTAATTACACATTTTACATAATTAATACTTGTAACATAAATGATGGTACACATGCATTTGGTTCCTGTAAACCCTTATCAATTAATTACTCATTATCATATGGATATGGTCCCTATGAACCTCTTAGCTAACAATAACATTTGGCCATTATTATGGTTCCTAAGAATCAATTAGTAAATATTATTCTTTGACTCAATACTATGAATCCTTTAGATTCATTTGACCCGTTTAACCCATTAGCATCAATCTTAGGATTCATTTATCGCTAATGTTATATATTCATGATTCCTTTAGAATCATTTGACCCGTTTAACCCATTAGCATGAATCTTACGATTCATTTACCGCTAATGGTATATATATTCATATAACCATGGTTCCTATGAACCATTTAGTTAAGTATTGATTCTTGACTCATTACATACTTAGAGCTTAACTCTAATTGTTTGACTTGTACTTATCCGCCATTAGATGGCTTGCCATGTAGGCCATGTCTATCACATTTCTAAACATCATGCATTTTTTATCATTATTGCAAGAGTTAACTTCGCTCTTAGTCCCCAAGGTTTCCACATTTTAACTCATTTAGTCCAATTTAGAAATTTTTATCAATTTAGGGCCTGTAGTTTGTTTTTCTTAACAGTTTTCATCACCTTTTAATACCATCCAAAATTAGCTGTTGGCAACCAGTCATGTGGGTCCCATTTAAAGGGTATTTGTGTATTTTCACCATCCTCCCTTTACTTTTGTGTATAAAACTCCATCAATGCTCATCCTGCTGCTGAAAAACAAACACATCGATGCTCCCATCAAAAAAATTAGATTCGATGGTGTTTGAAAGACTCATCAAACAAACACATCGAAATCTCTCTGGGCCTGTAATCGAAGTTGCTGTTACACAAGATCCCATCGATTTCTTCAACATCTTGCATAATTTTTTTCAAGTGTGAAAACCTAGAATCGTTCATCATACGGAATGGTGATTTGCAATTGTGGCTCAGGAACCATCATACGGACGTCTCGAACTAGTGCTAACCCTGGACGGAGGTTCCATTCTTGCCCACGTTGTGGCTTTGTTGCGTGGGCAGATCCAGTTGTGTGTGCAATATGCTCCCAATGCAAAGAAAGTGTTGAAATTGGTAATGAAGGTACAGAAGTTGCAAGAATTTCAAGTGGCGAATTTTGTAATGAAAATGATGAATTTGCTAATGAAAGTGAAGAAGTTGCAAGAATTTCAAGTGTTAGAAGGCTTAAATTTGTTCTTTTTTTTAGTTGGATTTTCTTTCTCTTCTACTATTTGTCTAATTGACCACTGGTGTAAAGGTCAAGTTATTATTTTGTTTGTCATGTTCTATTCTACCAAGTACTAGAACTTTGTAGTGGTAATGAAAAAAGTAGTTTCTGTTCTATGTGTTTTTGTCTTTAATCACGATGGCTAGCACTATAGTATGAGAAAATTCTGAAACTTTATAATCACACAAATGGGTGAGTTTTTTTGGTGCTGCTGTCATTAGAGTTATGGTAATGGAAGCTTTGGTCTTTTGGGTCCAAGAGCAATTGGATGTCGTTTATAATAAAAAAATAAAGTTAGAATTAACCAATACATTAAATTCGCCTTTTATGATCCATTAAATGTGCAGCACAAGAATTTACTACCATTAAGTGTGCACCTAAACAAGCTGTCAGGACCGATTTCACATCGAGAATCCCGATCTTGAGCAAGAACGAAGGTGAGATTGGGAGGAGACGGGATGGAGATAATCAAAGATAAAACATGACAAGTAATGAAAGATCAAACGATTCATTGATTATTGTTGAATGATTACAACGAATCGAATGATTACAAACTCGTCATAGGAAATCCATGGTGATCTCTCTCTCTAGAATGATAGCTCACATCTCTCTAGAACATCCTTATTCATCTATTATTCATCACTTATTCATCATCTATCTAATGGAGCTATCCCTTCCTATTTATAGAGAGCCATGTGCTCACTAGCCCACTAACTAGCTAACACACATACAAATGAGCAAAATACAAATAAACAAATGACATAATTATTATTAATTAAATCAAAGATGATTTAATTAATATGAAGCTTGACTCGCTCGAACCGATCTTCCGTTGACTTTTACGTTGACCGTTGACCCGAACGGTTGACTTTTCCAGAAAACGTCTTCGGTCCAAACTTGCAAGCCTCGAGCATCACAACCCGCGTCTCTGAATCAAATCACAATGGATTCTTCAACCGAATTATTCGAGAATAGATTTGATGGCGTCAGTCATACTTATTAAAAGTTCCAACAATTCCCCCTTGACTGACGCTGTCAAATCTGTCATACTGGTGAAGAACCGCTCTGTCGTGCATCTTCAAAGAACAACTGATAAACCTGAATCTTTCTGTTGTAAAGGTTCCCCCTTTGAATAAGCTTCTTCTGTTCTTGTTGCTCCAGTTGAGATCCAAGTGCTGCAGTTCACTCGGTTCACACGGTCGGGTACAATACTAAGAAAGCTGAACATCGGAGTCAAAATCGCAACAAATCGAATCAGATAAACCAATCAATCACTGAGAATGCTCCAACTTCAGATAATCGACCCGATAATCCAAATCCATAGAAGTTCCCCCTTTTCTCTAGATCCCTCTGAAAACATCCGATGCGGAAGCGGAAAATCAGATGCAGAGAGTGGAACCGTTCCGCTCAGTTCCGAAGAGAAAACGGTACTAAAATCCTGAAATCGGACAATCTTGCGAAAAACCGGAAGCCGGGTGCTGACAGTTGTGAATGATCCATAAATACTGAACTTATTCCGCGTGACTGGGTTGGATGCGAAAATAATGTCAAATCGGTGAAAAACTGAGATCCCGAGCGTAAACGAGAAATTTATTCATAACCGGAGTCTTCGTAATTTTGGGTGAAGAAAATCGAGCTTGGAAAAATATTCCGTGAAGATGTCTGAGTTAAACGGTGCAATTTGGAATGATTCTGAGAAGACCGTAAATTTTATTCAAGTAACGGTCTTCCGTTAGAGATTTAACGGAATATTCCGATATTTAACTGAGATTCCAGTTAATTCGGTTAGATGACATCAGCGCTGCATCAGCTAAATAACTTGAAGTGAGACATAACGAAACAGTCGCAGACTTAACCGAGAAGCGAAACCAGTCCGTCAGTGGTCGTTAGCTAACGTGGTCTTGACGTCAACAAAAACTAGAAACCCGGTCGAATAAACAGAATAAATCCAAGACCAATAAAATATTTTCACAATTTCCTTGCGGCGTTATCTCGTTATTCTTGTAGAAAAATTGATGAGAAATACCCCGCATTTAACGAAATAATGCTGAAAATTAATTAGTCATTAAAAATCCCTCAAAGAAACACACAATCCGTGTGAATATTTAAGGACCAATCAGAATGAAGCATTATCTTGATCATCCAGCGGCTGAATTTAAATGATCCTACGGCTAAATTCGTTGATCCAGGTGAAAGGAATTCTGCCAATCAAAATTCAGCAAGTATAAGCAATCTACGGTCCAGAACTCTTGGATCCAACGGCTGGAAAAGAGGAATCCGTGTGAGGAGCCCCACGCCCAATCAGGTGGAGACAGCGCCACTCCCTCCAACGATTGTCAATGTAGCTGGGGACCACATGCTTTTCATGCAGCCAATCACAATCCATCAATGCAAAGCCTTCAACGGCTCTTTGCCAACAGCTGGTCCCACCGCTTTATTTGCACCAATAGAGACGTGACAGCAGAAAGGCAGCAACAGCTCCTTTTGAGAGCAGGTCCCACGATGACTCATGTTCACCAATCACACAGCTGGCGGGTCCCATGTGTCCCTTTCCTCCAATCAGATCTCAACAACGATTTAGGGTTGACCAAAGGAGAGAGAAATACATTCTCTACTGACCAATAGGAAACCAACACGTCGTCGTCTCCTACTATCAACCACCGAAACCCTAAAAAAGTCGGAATTTACCATGCAAGTCGCCGGAAAAACGAGATTCGCCACCGGAAAACCGTGATTGGACCATAACTGTCATGATACTCGACGAAAGTTCATGATTTTTATGCCGTTGATCTCGTTATTCAATGCTCTACACAAATAGACGATCAGACATGTCCGAAAATTACTCGAACAAAAACCCGTATGTCGAGATCGCCAAGTTGGTTCGTGGTCGCCAAGGGCATTCGAAATCGCCAAGGCAAACACGAGGTCGCCAAGGCCATATTCGAAGTCGCCAAGCCTTATTCAAGATCGCCAGCTTATGAAATCGCCAAGAAGTAATCGAGATCGCCAGGAATAAAGTTGAAGTCGCCAAGTATATCTTCAAGAACACTCGAGATCGCCAAGAACATCTTCAAGCTCTCTCGAGGTCGCCAAGAACACCTTCCAGATCGCCAAGAATATCTTCAACAAACCCAGAAAATTTATGAACACTTGTGATGAACACAGAACTTCGATCCTTGAATTTGACCCGAAAATGAACGGAAACAACTCATTCTTGTCACGAATCTGTTGTAGAACATGTTATGGCCACTCACACATCCTCAAACAGCAGCAAAAATCGATTGAATCTGTCCCAAAATCTGGAAATCCTCAAGAACACGAAGAACACGCACAAACACCGTCGAGTGTGTGTTTTTCCAGATCTGTCAAATATGTTGCGAATCAGGCGAAACCGATGCTTCCATTGAATCCGGAATGCGTTTTCCATCAAGATTCATACTTTATTTCATCCAAAAACACTGATTAAAACACCAAAAACTCAGAATCAAACTCAAAAAATCTTCAAAACCCCAAAAACGGGAAAAACTCTAACAGCTTTATTTTTCAGCCCAGATCTCGTATTTCTTCACAGATTTGAACATATGGAGCATGAAATCATCTCTAAATGAACCCAATAACAAGAATCTATCATCAGATTCATCCAGAAATCATCAATCAGCTCCAAAAATAAGAAAAAATAGAAAAAGTCTCCAAAGTGGGTTTTCCAATCAGCACCTCATTCAAGCTCAAAATCAAGATCCGAGTGACCAGATTCGTCGTGAGACGAGATCTGATCGGTACCCGCTCTGATACCATTTGTCAGGACCGATTTCACATCGAGAATCCCGATCTTGAGCAAGAACGAAGGTGAGATTGGGAGGAGACGGGATGGAGATAATCAAAGATAAAACATGACAAGTAATGAAAGATCAAACGATTCATTGATTATTGTTGAATGATTACAACGAATCGAATGATTACAAACTCGTCATAGGAAATCCATGGTGACTCTCTCTCTCTAGAATGATAGCTCACATCTCTCTAGAACATCCTTATTCATCTATTATTCATCACTTATTCATCATCTATCTAATGGAGCTATCCCTTCCTATTTATAGAGAGCCATGTGCTCACTAGCCCACTAACTAGCTAACACACATACAAATGAGCAAAATACAAATAAACAAATGACATAATTATTATTAATTAAATCAAAGATGATTTAATTAATATGAAGCTTGACTCGCTCGAACCGATCTTCCGTTGACTTTTACGTTGACCGTTGACCCGAACGGTTGACTTTTCCAGAAAACGTCTTCGGTCCAAACTTGCAAGCCTCGAGCATCACAACCCGCGTCTCTGAATCAAATCACAATGGATTCTTCAACCGAATTATTCGAGAATAGATTTGATGGCGTCAGTCATACTTATTAAAAGTTCCAACACAAGCATTTTATATATAATTGATGGTGGGGCTTGCTAAAGTTGATTTTTTAAAGTTGACTTCGATATTCTCTTTTCCAACCCCACCCTAGTTAGTATTGATTTGCCCAAGCATACCAAAAAACTGATCTTGTTCTATAGATGAATTAATATTCATTTCCTTATTGGGTCACCATGATTAATATTCATTTCCATAAAAAACAATTAATTAAAACAGGCCATTAATATTCATTACCTAATAGCCCATTCCAATAGGCCATTCCAATAATAAAAAGATGCAGCAGCAACAGTTTAAAATATATACAGCAGCAGCAGATTAAAAGAGCAGCAGTTTAAAAGAGTGTACATCAACAGCAATTTAAAACTTTAGTGGTCCAACATAGTGGTCCAATCTCCACTGAAATATGACATATTATATACATGACTATTAAATTAAACACTCCCAACAGACCTGCACATTAATAAATTATGACCTGAATATATTATATACATGACTATTAAAAATAAACACTCCCAACAAACCTGCAAATAAATTATAACATGAATCTGAGCAAAATAAACACTCCCAACAGACCTGGACATTTTCCTTAAAATAAACTGAGCAAAAGTACATTCCCAAAAGACTTGTAAACCAGTCTAATAAATGGCCAACATGTTCTAAACAAAAGAGACATAGCCAACAGAGGCATAGCCAACAGACCAGAACCAACTTAAAACATTACATAAGTTTAAACAACCTGCTAAACAAAAGAGGCATAGCCTACAGGTTCAAAAGTTAATAGTAACTGCTAAAAAAAAGGCATAGCCAACAGGTTCTTCGGTTGCACTTGCTAAGTGTCTCCGGATTGAGTTGCTGCCCCTTGACATTTGCATGACCTTCTATTGTGCCCAACATTGTTGCACAAGCTACATTTCAAACTATTGCCACTCCTAGCCATTTTCCCATTCTTCTCGACAGCCTGTTCCTCGACACTCTTCTTTCTCATTTTCTTTGGCCTCCCAACCTGTTTGTGATGTTTTGGAGGTAAAAGAGTGGTTGGGCAAGTAGATGGTGTCTACAAATCTTTACCATTAATTGGGTTAATGGTGTTTGCATAAACTTTTTTCCATGTGTCTAACCAATAGACCTCGGACACCCAAGATTCTGGAATCCCCACTTTTACGTCATTGTCAACCATGTGCCAGTTCACCGCTATTGCATGCCCACAGGGAATTCCGGTCAGCTCCCACCTTCTACATGAGCAAGTTTTCTGATCCACATCAACAACTTTCTGTCCATAAACTGGGTTATTCACTTGATACTTGTTTGACCCATTCCATGAAATAGTATATTGTGATGCGAAAGACGTATTAGTTTCAAGTAATTTGCTTGCCTTAGGAGTCAAAGGTCCTTCACATTTAGCAATGAGCTTGATCACACCAACCATTCTTCTCATAAGATATTCTCTTATGTACTCTAAGCATGTGATAATCGGTTTGTCTCTTCCACCTACAAGCTGCCTATTGAAAACCTCACATAGGTTGTTCAAAAGTACATCAGTAGTTGACCTCCCTGCAAAAAATTATTATTATTATGCATCATTTGAATAGGAATCTAATTTAATAGAGAGTTAAAAACGGGGGAATACCACTAAAGTGTGATCTTGACCAATGTTTTGGTGGAATGGCCTTCAACCATTCATATAAACCTTGATCATGTTCCGCAACCTCTTTCATTGCTTTGTCAAACTGTACCATGGTTGTTACACTTGCACACTTCCACAACAGATTTTTCAATTGAGTCCCCCTCCATTTAGCCTTCATATTCTCGTGAATGTGCCTAAGACAATATCTATGTTCGGCACATGGAAATACTTTGCTTATGGCAGGTATAATCCCCTACACATATAAGTTCAAACAGATTAACAGATTACTTACAAATGCAAAAAAAAAATATTATAAAAATAGTTACAGCATGTTACCTTTTGCCTATCACCAATAAAAGTGAAGTTGGAATTGGAACGCAATTCAAGATCATCACCTAGACACTCCAAGAACCAAGTCCATGAAGCAGTGGTTTCTGCTTCTACAAGAGCATAGGCTACCGGATAGATTTCATTGTTTGAATCAAGCCCAACTGCAGTTAAATTCTGTCCTGGATAAGAACCTTTCATAAAACAACAGTCCAAGCCAAGTAATTGTCTCCCACATAAAAGAAATCCTGTTTTTAAGGACCCCAAACATATGTAGATCCTTCTGAACTGTCTTCTTTGACTTTCCGAATTAGGCTCCCTCTCAACATTAATCTTGACACTTGTTCCTGGGTTGGATCTAATAAGCTCATCAGCATAGTCCCTCAATATATCATATTGCATCCTGTAATCACCTTCAAGCTTCTTACAAGCCTTAGTTTTAGCTCTAAAAACCTTTTGAAGAGACACTTGGATCTGGAGCTTTAGTTGAAACATTTCTTGAAGGGATTTCAGTGGTATGCTTGGGTTGAAAGAAACTGTTTGCTCTATTTCTTTGGCTAGGAATGAAACTGTACACCGCTTAACATACCTTTTTTGTGATAGGTATGTTGCTTAATATAAGTCTTCACTAACCAAGACCCTTCTTCCTTGTTATAAGCAATGTACAAAGTCTAAGGGCATTTCATTGGATTCTTCATCGAATTACCAACTTCACTTGACTCACCTACCTTTTGGGTCCCACTTTTACCCATCTCAAAAGTTGGAATTGTTCCATCACACACAACCCTAAACCTTTTTTTTTATCATTTCTCACAACACTTAGTTGTCTTCTAGTGTCAATTGTATGTCGGTCCACTAACGTCTTAAACTTAGCCTTATAAGTAAACTGTTGACCTACATTGAAAGGTTCTGCCTCACCATCATTGTTACTTTTCTTTTTCTTCCTTAACCTTTTAAGAGCACCTTTCAAAGGAAGGTCACCTTCTTCATCACTTACACTTTCAAAACCATCCAACTCTAGTTCTTCATTCTCATCTTCACTTTCAAAATCCTCATGTTCACTCTCCATATCCACAACAGCTCTAAAACTCTTGCATATCTACTTCTACATCCTCAACCAAGTTTTCCTCATCAACTATAAAATCAAAGTCTTCAGATTGATCTTCATATACACCATCTTCAAAATCCTCTTGTTCAACATCATTTTCATTATGCATAACTTCTCCCTCATCAAAATTTTCATTCAACTGATGGCCCTCATTAACCACCGGATCAACATGATCATAAATTATGTTAGCTTCATGCATAACTTCTTCCACATCATCCCTTTCCCCAACCATTTCATCTTGCTCTTGATGCCATCCTATCATAAGATGTTTCCTACATGCATTTGTGATATCTTGGGACCTTATTTTAGAACCAGAAGTTTCAATCAGTTCATCCAATTAACAATTTTGACATTACTCATTTGACTAGAACCAGAAAAATGAAAGTGATTCTCAAGCATAGTGTTTCCATGTTCGATGAAAATTTCAATCACCTTATAACTTCCAACATATCACAAAAGACTAAGCACATCAGCATCGTTACCTAATGCCCTTAACCCAACATCAATGTTCTGTCTAGGAACTAAATAATGATAAAAAAGTATGTCATCCTTAGAATAACCAATATCTTGTATCATAGAATTAACCTCGTGGACAGAAAACTGGTCAGCATCAACTAAATCAACATAATTTACCTTCCCATTCTTATAGATTCTCCCTGGTAAAGAAGTGAATAATCCTCCATGATGAAACTTTAAGGAGAAGATTGTAGGGATATGACCTAAATACAAAATAATGTAGAAAATTTTCAATCAAATGTTCAGATAACATAAACAAAGCATAATGTTTTTGAAACTTGTATGATGTTGCTCACCGTATACTTCATAAGGATCAAACAACGCTCTAGTTTTTCGAACATTCCACATCGTCAACACCATGGTGAGATGATTTGCGATAGGAAACTTGAAGAAGCAGAGGAAACGAGCATAGAAGGCTGAATTGATCGAAGAGCAGCGTGAACTTCAGTCGCCCATCATCTGGGATCGTACGCTAGGGTTTTTTTAGAGTGGATATGAGCAGATCGATGTGAGGGGAGAGATCGTGACCTTTTTTTAGTGTTATTTTTAGGGATTTTGGATGTGTTTGGTAATATTACAGAAATACCCTTTATTTTAACGGAGATTTTGGATGGTGTTAAAAGGTGATGAAAATTGTTAAGAAAAACAAACTACAGGCCCTAAATTGATAAACATTTCTAAATTGGACTAAATGTGTTAAAATGTGGAAACCTTGGGGACTAAAAGCGAAGTTAACTCTTATAGCAAATATGAGTCGTTAATAAAATGTGTAACATAACATAGATGTTACCTCGTGAGCTTCAACCATTACTACCCGGTTTCCGTCTGCTTCTTCCACTTGGTTACCTACTAAGGTTATCACCCATGTTAGGTTTTTAACCATTACTACCCGGTTTCCGTCTGGTTCTTCCACTTGGTTACCTAATAAGGTTATCACCCATGTTAGGTTTATAACACAAATTATCAATATATAAGCAATTCAACTTGTTCGCTCTTACTAGCTTTTAGAAACATGAGTTCTTGTGCAGCATTTTTCAGCAATGCTGCTGTAATGGTCCATATTGACCATTATATAAAATTTTTCAGCATTCCATGTTCAAACATGGAACGTATTAGACTGAAAGACTTTTCCAGGCATATATGGTACACCTTCTAATGATTTTTCTATGATTTTATATAATTTTTCTAAAAACAGGACAGCAACCATATTTTTTTTCCAAACAGCATGCTGGAAAATTAAATGGCCATATTAGCATGTCTTTTTGACCCATTATAAGTCAGAATCAGTTTCTAGTGTTCAAACACGAAACATAGTATTCACAATAAGCTTTTCGACCGTATATTATACATCCCAAACGGACATACGAGTGATCTTATACAACACTTTCAAAACAGCCCCACAACTAGATTTTTATGGTTTTACATCATAGTAAGCCTTGAAACGAATTTTAGCTTCTAGATAACTAATATGTTTTTAGTACATAATCAATATATAGTGTCATACATCACAAGTTCCATCTTTTATTCTAAAATTACTAATTAAGTGTTCACTTAGGCATTTAGTCGAACACTTGGTGTGCATAAAACACTATAACACTTTTTAACCCAATTTGAGTTAGGTTCCATACCCATTACTTGTATACAAGAACATAATGGAACTTTTCCACTTTAACAATAAACATAAAGAAAGTTCAAAGCTATAACCTTCCTGATTTCATTCATATGTACTATAAATTTCAAGATTTCTCAATATCATAGATCAAATTCGTATTTAAGGGTTCAAGTACCCAAAACTTGATGTTTTAGATCAAATTCTTGGCATGTAAGTATCCATGATCACACATAAACATACTATAACACATTAGGCATGAAATCACAGCCCTAAAACACTCAATTAGGTCATAGATTTCGGACCCTAAACAATCTTGGAAACAAGGTTTACTTACCTGATGACTTCCAAGAGCTTAGCCATGCTTAACCCTCTCAATTTCTTGTCTCAATCCTCAAAATCGCAGCATCTTGATCTCTAGATTGCAAGAATTTCGAACTAGGGCTTGTGATGGGGAAGAAAACAACGTCTGATGTTTCTTCTTTCATCCCCATCGTTTTTTTTTTCATTTAATTTAGTTTCCACTAAATTACTCCCCAAGTCCCTCTAGTTCTAAGTTTATGTTATTTAGAAACCAACACCATTTTAACACATAAAGTCCTCAAACTTTCACATTTATTTTAGTTGGCACATAATTTTAGTGTACCCCAAATTCGGATTCACGCTTAACGTGAATTTAACTGGATTTTAACCATATAAGAGTCAGGATGTTACATCTTGAGTTGTCATGGTCTTCACCGTGTTGTAGGACGGTATATAATAAGTGGTCACTGAATATTAATCACATCTAACCAAATCTTGTTGGCTCGGTATCTCGTTTGCCAACAACCAACGGTGCTTTTAGTTTCACCGCTGAAGCCAACTAGGACTGAGGATCTTGCAACTATCTCAGTTTCTGAGATCCCCATCTTCTTGAGCACATAAAGATGGATTGTGTTTACTGAGCTTATATTATCAATCAGAATCATGCATACAAAATGGTTAGCAATATATAAAGTGACTACAAGACTATCATAATGAGGATCCTGAACATGTGAACGGTCGCTCTCATCAAAGGATATGAGCTTGTCATGGGTTAGGGTGGACGTCCGGATGGGTCTGTCACCCTGTTTAGATTAAGATTCCTTAGCATGCATCTTGGCTGAGGAATACGAAGTGTCGCATATGTCTGAGCCTCCTGAGATGAAGTTGATTATTTGAGCATCCTGAGGTGGAAAGCGGCTCTCTGAGGAACCTTGTCGGCTTCCTGAGTCTTGATCTTTTTTCTGCCTATCAACTCTTTAAGATGCCCCTTACTGAGTAGATAACTAATTTCCTTCCGAAGTGCTATGCATTCGTCTGTTAGGTGGCCAAAATCTTCGTGGAAGGCGCACCACTTGGTTTTGTCTTTCCAGGATCCATGCTTATCATTTTTTCTAGGCCATCTTGCCTTTTCACCAAGATCCTGCATTGCACACATTAGGCCACCAATATCAACAGAAAAACAATACTCAGATACCTTAGGATACTCCTCATCATCATCATTCTTCTCTACAGCATTGACTTTATGATTATCTGGTTTGGAGTATGGACGGGATCTATACGGCTTCCCGGGGGATTCCGCTTTCTTGCTGTTAGGATCATATTTAGGAACATCCAATCTTTGGTGGATCTTTTTGTCATCTTCAAAACGAATAAACCTTAAGGCTCTGCTGCGTACTTCGTCGAGATTCTTGCAAGGAGTCATGACAAGATCATCATAAAAACGTGAATCTTTATAGAGCCCCATCTTAAAGGTTTTGACGGCTGCCGCCATATCCTGATTAGGGATCTCGAGGGATTCTCATCCGAATCTAGCAATATATTCTCTGAGCAGGTCATCTGGCTTCTGAACTATTCAGTACAGGTCACCTATGAGTTTCTCAAAGGTTCTGCTGCAAGAAAACTGATTATTAAACAGGTTAACTAAATGAGAAAATGACTTAATAGCGTTAGGAGGGATGCTCAGTAGCCATTTCATGGTTGGTCCTGTTAAGGTTGAACCAAATCCTTTGCATAGACAGGCTTCTTTGATTTCTATCAGAATTGGGTTGATCTCCATATGCTCCCTGTAATGTGCCACGTGTTCTTCAGGATCCGTAGTTCCATCGTAAAGCTTCATGCTTGGAGTTTGAAAACGTTTCGGGATTCCACTTGAGAAATCGGCCAAGTAAATCTGGAGATCTTGTGGCTTTCCAAAGGAACCTCAGGAATAGGTTTCAGGATCCCTGGAACATTCGATATCATCTCTTTCAACTCTTGGAGCTCCCTAGCGATACTTGAATGAATACCAGCATCATAAGGAGCTCCCTGGTTAGAAACGACAGGAATTGAATTTGACACATTACCGGGGCCAGGATTCTGGACTGGGATCCTAGGATTATATCTATAGCTTGTTGGGATGCTCGGCTCTATAGTGGCTGCTGCTTGCATGGGGATGAAGTCACCAACATGCACATCTGAGGAGCTGGTCCTGAGGATCCCTGCTGAAATAGAAGGGTTAGAATTTTGATATCCTTGGGAGTTCTGGCCTGGATTCCCAGCAGAAAAAGGATATCCTTGAGATGGTGTAGCTAAGGTTCCCAATGACAGTGGAGTCCAAGGATCCCTGGAGTGCGGCTATGAGGATTCTGACGGGACGGCTCCTGAGAATCCAACATTACTCCCTGCATATCCAGTGGTCTGGGAAGTCATTGTAGGGGCTGTGGCGAAGCCTGGTGCCGATTTGCAATTGTAGCGAGCCGGATTTGAGGAACCTGAGGCATTGAAGTCAAGGTTCCTGGGAAATAGAGGACTTCGCTCCTCCACAGGTTTCTTAGACTTCTTAAGCTCCTCAATATCCCTCATCACCGTTTGATTGGTCTTTTCTTGCTGATCCATCTGATTTTTCACCTGTTTAATCAAGGAAAACAGATCATTCTTAGTAATAACATGATCAACAGATTGAACCTGGGATCCCGTGAAGACAGGATAGTCCATTCTCTTCGGCTGCTCATTAACTTTCTTCTGGTAATCATTAGCCTTCTTCTAGCTTCCTGGAGCGGAAGGAATTGAAGAGGAGGAATAGAGGATGATACGGAGGCCGAAACAGATTTTTATTGGTTCGACATTCTTCGGATCGAAGATCAAATGAAGTGAACG
>JBCNJP010000009.1:54326220-54445765 GCA_039602395.1 Deinandra increscens subsp. villosa | reverse complement strand
TATGTTGCAGGTAAAGGCAAAGCGTGAAGGAATGCTCGTCGATCCTATGAATAACTTTATTTACACACCTACAGATCAGAGACCACGTTCAATATTTGTGGGTTTTGCCAAGAACTATGTAAATGTTGATAAACAACTTTTAGGATGTCATACTTGGTAATGGTATATTTTGTAGTTGTGAACCATGATGATGGTCTTTTGGAATTGCTTGAATATTATGTTTTGGACAAAAATTTTCTGGGACCGAATTTTGTGAATTAAAATATGGGCGTTCGAAGTCTTTATCTTCGGATGTAAGCAAACCCAGCAGACCACGCAAGTGCGGGCTGAAAGTATTTGGTTGGGAATGAGGGTTGGTAATATTTTGTCACTTCACGGAAGCCGAGATGGTACGGTTTGCGTACTCTCTGGCTCTGGTCACGCCGGATGTGCATGCGCAGGAGTGCTACATGGATGAAACAGACCTTAGTCCCTTAAGAGAATTTTCATCATAAAATATTCTCTGGCACGTCAGTTGTTCCCATGCTAGTTCATGACCCGTGCCGAGTATGGTGTGCTGGCCTGAGAAAGGGGCCCAATAACTAATTGGCATTACACCACTACATTTTTTCACTAGCAGCACAGTTCCCCTCGACCGTACTCCTCGCAATGAATACCCGGGAGAGTAGTGATACTAGATTTGAGGCAGAGAGGCGGTCTAGTTGTCTGCTAGTGAATAATCTTAAGAAAGGATTATAATCTATCTCAACTTATCTTTAACCACTGGTACGTTCTTCCAAATAATATTAACTTCGATTTACAAAACTAAAACACCGTCTTATTTTATCTTTGTTTTATCTTTATAAAGGAAATTGGTTTTCAAAAGTAAATTATAAATAAAGAATAGGGAAAAGTGGTAAGAAAAGGAGAGAGTGGAAAGTATATCTAATTTGTGATGTGTCGGTAGGCCCAGCTGATTGAGTAGAGCTTAATTATCCCATTGTGTTTATTTCTGTATAAATATGTAATTAAATTAGTTTGCCAGTGGGTTCCCATTTTAGGAGTTAGAGTGAGATTGAAACTGATGATTAGGAGGAAAAAGACCTTTTTAGATTAGAGACTTATATATCCTCAGAATAACTGGCACGTTATGATCTTTTTGCGAAAGCAAATCCGAGAAATAACGGCGCCCCATCTTTCCATCTTTTGAGCATATTAGGTAAATAATTGGTTAATGAATTAGAGTGAAGGGGCAGAATACTCATGTATGATTTCGGGGGTAAGTACCTTGTGAAAGAGTACCTCTGATGATGTTCTGGATCTCGCGGGCAAAACACTCACGTATGATTTCGGGGGTAAGACCTTGTGAAAGAATGCCTCTGATGATGTCCGTTGGTAAGTATAGTTAAAATTAACCAACTATAAAAAAAAAAAAGAGGAGAAAAAGAAAAAAAATAGAAGCAATAGTAGTCAAATAAATGCTCAAGCAACTTCGCAATCCATTCAAATCCATCATTCTTGGGATATATGAGTATCTAGTTTAACTAGGGTGGGGAAAATATAAATAATACATCTTTATTACCCTTTACTTTGACCGAATTTGAGTCGGGATTAGATTGAGCTAGAATTTTCTGAATGTGGGACACATTGGTAGGTTAATACAAATATTCGGTAATTTATATAAACACCTTGGGGGCTCAAAGATCAGTGGTTGGGTTTAGTCGGACCGAAATATCGGCAGTTGCAATTAGTATATATGAATACATCTTGGAATGTGGATTGAAAAAGGTTGATAATTTGAAATGTTAAATAATTTGAAATTGATTTTCCGATTATGATTCCATGGCAGTTTTTCCGAGACGGAAAAAGTCAAGTGTGGGGATGTGATGTTAGTCCAATTTGTCGTTATTATTGTGCTTAATTTGTTATATTTAGTTATAAGAATGATTGGATTATGTCGCATTTTCACGGGTTTTTGTGTTGTGAGGTACCATGAGTTTAATGAGCTAAGAATGGAGTTCTATGAAGAATTGGAAGCTGATGGTACAGGGATCGAGAAGCGTGCGGGAACGAGTGAAGACTTAGAAGAAATTGAAGAAAGTTCCTGAGATCCAGATCTGGGCGGTACGCCCAGAAGTGAAGAAAACAGGGCGGTACGCCCTAAAGTTTAGATATGCGGCCGAGTTTTACAATCCGGGCGGTACGCCCAGATTCCCACAGTTTGGGGCGGTACGCCCCAAATCGGTCGACAGGAGAAATTTTTAGGGTTTAGTATTTAAACTTGTTTCTTAAGTTTTTATCTTTCATCATTGTTCCAGACGACCAGAGCTAGGGTTTTTGCGAATTTCACCTTGTTTTGGAGATTTTTGAGAGCAATCAATCATTCGGTACCTTTCTTTTATGCAATCTTTTAATACAATTATGTTTGTTTCATTAGCCATATCCGGCTAATCCACCACTAACCGCTTTTGGTGATTGGTTGGTGGATTCGTTCTATGATTAACCTATTGCTTAACTAGTTGTTCCGGAATACTTGCTACCGTTAAACACCCGCATGCAGAATTGTTTAATTTAACTAGTAATCTAGGGTTTTAGTGGTCCACTGTTTATTGATCTAGCACTTTCTTGCGGCAGGACTAATCAGCCCATTAGGAAACTAGATTATTAGGTCAAGGAAGCAATTGGGGGGCATGTCTATGTGTCACGGTTAAGTAATTAGGTTTTTCTAGATCGGTAGCCAACCAGGATCCAGAAGTGGTTAGATTTGTCTCATTTGAATTCAATTAAGTTTTTAGGTTAAAGTTAGTTAATTTGTTAGTTAAATCACTTAATCAATCAAAACAGCCAAGTGGCACCCTTAGTTAATTTTAGGTAATCAGTAAATTTAGTTAACTTAGTTAATCAATTAATCAATTTCCACATATTCCCTTGGTTCGATAACCCTAACTTACCACTACTACAAATCAATTTAGTTGGGGATTTGAAACGGCCTGACAAACCGCTATCAAGCATCCGGTATATTACGTAAGTAAAACTCTTCTAGACGCAGAGTCCATGTATTCTCACCTTGAAAAATTAATTTTAGCTCTTATAATGGCTTCCACTAAACTTAGACATTATTTCGAAACTCATGTTATAATTGTAAATTCTAGCTATCCTATTAAGGCAGTTCTCAGGAAGCCGGAAATGTCAGATATGATGGCTAAGTGGGCAGTTAAGCTGAGTGCCTACGACATCAAATATGAGCCAAGGACAACAATCAAGTCCCAAGCCTTGGCTGACTTTGTGGCTGATTTCAGCAGTGATATAGAACCAGAAGTTGAGAAGGAAGTCCAGCAACTTGAGAAGCTCGAAGAATACTGGATCCTTTACACCGATGGATCCTCAATTGTTAGAGAAACAGGACTGGGCATCCTGCTAAAATCGCCACAGGGGGACATAATACCATTATCCATATCTTGTGAGTTCCAGGCTACCAACATTGAAGCTGAATATGAAGCTTTGATTGTTGGGTTGCAATTGGCTAGAGATATGGGCATCCGGTGCATTCAAGTATTCGTTGATTCTCTTTTATTAACTAACCACTTTAATGGCTCCTATGCAGTGAGAGGGGAGAATCTAATCAAGTATCTTGATATTGTTAAAAAATTGTCTTTGTTTTTTGAAAGTTTAAACATCTCACAGGTGCCAAGAGAAGACAATTCAGAAGCCAACGCTTTAGCAAACCTGGCTTCATCTCTTAGGAACCTGAGGATATCGGGATTCCTATTACGCATATTCTAAAGCCGGCAATAGCTCAACAGGAAGCTCACGCTATCAATGATAATGAGGAAGCAGATGTTGGGTGTCCTGAGGATATCCAGGAATCCTGGACCCATCCAATTATTAAATATCTTAAAAACTGGGAAATTCCTAAGGATGAAATCCTAGGGATTTTCACGCCAAGGTAATACCTTACTTTATCTTAGATAACGTATTATATAGAAAATATCTTGCAGGTGTCTACTTAAGGTGCTTAGAGAAGGCAGAAGCTCTTGAAGGGCTTGAAGACATTCATGGCGGAGATTGTTGAAATCACACTGGGGGTAGAGCACTCTTCTCCAAGATTCTCAGATTTGCCTACTATTGGCCTACAATGAAGAAGGACGCCATGAGCTTCTCACAAAAATGTGATGCCTGCCAAAGGCACGGCAATATTCTGCATGGATATTATAGGTAAGCTGCCCAAGGCTCCTGGAGGAAAAGTATTTATGCTTGCAATGACAGACTATTTCTTCAAATGGATTGAAGAAGAAGCCTATATGCAAGTGAGAGAGAAAGAAGTGATATCCTTCATCAAGAGAAACATTATTACCAGATTTGGGATTCTGGCAGAAATCATATGTGACAACGGCTCCCAGTTTATCGGCAAAAGAACAACAAATTTGTGTGCTAGTTGGGGCATAAAAATGATCACTTCAACACCTGTCCATCCCAAAGCTAATGGGCAGGCAGAATCTAGCAATAAGATCATCATCAATAACCTCAAGAAGAAGTTGGACTCCAAGAAAGGTAAATGGGTTGAGGAGCCGCCTTTTGTTCTTTGGGCAGATAGGACAACACCCAGGAATGCTACCGGTCAAACTCTATTCTCGTTAGTGTTTGGAGCTGAGGCGTGATCCCCACGGTAATGGTGTTACCCACAGCCAGGATCAGCCGTCAGGATCCTGAAACCAACAGCCAGACCTTGCTTCAGGATCTTGAAACAGTCGAAGAGCTCAGAGATATGGTAAGGATTCGGATGGCATCCTCTCAGCAGAGGGTGGAGAAATCTTATAATAAGAATACCAGGTTGAGAAGATTTGCAAGTAGGGGACTTAGTGTTGAGAAAAGCATTTCAGAACACTACCAATCCAGCCGATGGGAAGTTGGCACCCAAGTGGGAAAGCCCGTATTTGATAGAATCTAAAGAAGGAAAAGGGGCATATCGCTTGGTAAACATGGAAGGAGAACCCCTACCAAGAGCCTGGAATGCCATACATCTCAAAGCTTATTTCATGTAGGAATCCCACTGGAATCCTAGTGGAATCCCAAGGATCCTCACTACTCAAATATTACAAGGTACGTATACTACTCCAATTTCGATACTAATCCTATTATTTTTATCACATAATAATGACTTAAGCATCGGAGTGGTTTTAGCAAAGCTAACACCCACCCCTCACCAAGTGTTGAGTGTTTTGCAGATTTCGAGAATCCTAAATATTTTGGGTATATCCCCAGTTAGAGGTTGGCCACCTCTCCTACGATTAAGGTATACTGAATACCTTCTAAGGTTTGAGAGGTTGACTCCTCTCCTA
Source organism: Deinandra increscens subsp. villosa (assembly GCA_039602395.1). Classification (NCBI taxonomy): domain Eukaryota; kingdom Viridiplantae; phylum Streptophyta; class Magnoliopsida; order Asterales; family Asteraceae; genus Deinandra; species Deinandra increscens. The sequence continues at coordinate 54,440,447 of JBCNJP010000009.1, read as the reverse complement.
AGTTTGGGTAATCGCCAGTAGCGCACGACCCTCGCCAAGAGCGCACGTTGTCCACCAGTATGCTCAAGATGGCCGGACCAGTCCATCCCAGGGGTGGCTGACAATCTTGTCATTGTAGGCTGCTGGGCGTATTCGCAAGGTTTATAACACTGACGTGTTATCTAAGGTTTTGACATATTCGTGTCACTTACGAATGGGCTTGACCCTAGTTTTGGCTTAGTCCCAAGTTTATCGGGCTTGACCCCAGTTTTGGCTTAGTCCCAAGAACCCCGGGTTTATCCCCAGCTTATTTCTAAGTTTGCCATTTTGTTCCCAGAAGGATTTGCTTCGGCCGGAGGCTAAGAAGCTTATTAGATTTTTTTCAGGCTCCCAAGGAAGTTGAGACAATTCTGAGAAAAGTGTTCTCAGGATTCCTACCAGGATCCTGAATAAGATAATTGAAGAAATGACAGTGTGAATCGAGGAGTCGACTAAGGTAAAATTCGGAGGTCATGTAACTTAAGTTTTTATTATTTTGGAACATAACTTATTCAATTGTTCGAATCTCAAACTATTTCCCAATATACAAGTCTTTTTTAAGATTCTTAATAAATTTTATAATTGATCCTATCTACAAGATTTCAATGCAAAACACAGTTTGAGAAGCTCAGAGGTCAAAAGTTCGTTTTTTATGAATCCTGGTTTCGTCTTGTAAACATAAGATCCCTCCACCAGGATCCCTACCATTGTTTGTTGTTTGTTACTTGTTTCTTACAGGAACCACAAAGACATTGTTTAACAAAAAGCCATCAAACTAAAAAAGTGGGCTCAGACCGTTGCATTATCTTCATCGCCCACTGCCTTCCCTTATTCCATCAGCTTCTCCACCTCCTACAGCTTCTTGCCCTCTCCCAGCTCCAGCACATAAGCCCTTTTTATCGCCACTGGAAAATCCGGATGCGTCTTCGAGGAGCCACCATCGTTCCCATCTTTCCCTGCTCTGGCCACATCACCGTCTCCTCCTCCCAACGATTCCAAAACTAGCCTCCAGCCTGAGACATCCCAGTCGGGCACATGAATACCAGCCTCTTCAGCCTCACCTGCCATCTGGATCTTGCACTCCAGGACGCTCCGGGCAGCCGAGAGTTGGCCTACTTCAGCATCGGATGCCATCTTGGCTTCCAGGGCCAAACGCTGTTCGGTGAGCTTATGCTCATAAAACAGGGTCTTACCCTTGGCAGTGTCAGCTTGGGCCTGGATCTTCTCGTTTGCCTCGGCCAGCTTCTTCTCCATATCCATGGCTTGGGTGCTTAGCTTCTCAATACCCTACACAAACAGGAATCCTGGTCAGCAGCTGCAATAGGTATGAAACTTACATATGCATTATTTGAGCTTCTTACCAGGTTAATCATGGTCTGCATCAAGAGGATCTTGTTGCTGACCTCGGAGGGAGCAAGATCTTTGAAGGTTTCCAGGTACACGGGAACCACGAGAATCTCAGGAGCCTTTCGCTTCTTGGAAGCCGAGGCCTTTGGCCGGCTGACAGGCGGCTTGGAGGTGGCGGGCTGCTCTAACTGCTCCTTCTTAACCTTGAGGAGATTGTCGAGATCCTTCAGAGAGAACGAAGAGCTGGATTTGGGGGCTGCGAAGGAAAACAAACTAATAACATTCAGGATGCTCGAAAGAGAGAATTGGAGCTGAAAAAGCAGGTGGAAAGAGGCGAGAAGAGGGGAGTAGAAAGCAGTTCTACCCCAAACAAGAAGCCAAGGATGAACGAATCACCCAAGAAAGCTTAAAATAAGAAGAGTGGATCATCTGATTTCCCATAATGTGGGAGAGCTCATAAGGGGGAGTGTTTCTTTTTAACAAAGCAGTGCTATGGTTGTGGAAAGATGGGACATTGTAAGGATCGAAAATAACCCAAACATGATATCATGATCTCTAGTGAGTGTGCGGAATCCAAACACTAGAGTGATTCAAGATAAATCAAGAATAATACGAAAAAGCAATAACAATATAAGTAAGAACACAAACCAATTGAAGAAAGACACTTTACTATCACCTTTGATTGCTTACACACTGATCGAAATTCTTAGGGAGAATTTCGTGAACACCAAAATCGCAAAACACCTTAGGAGAAACCAACCCTAATTACATAAACAAGCTATCTGTATATAGGGAGTCCTATGCTTGATAAACAAGCTATAGAAATCAAACTCTAAGCCCTATATTCGATCAACCCACAAGCCCACAAACCCATTTGTATAATCATAGCCCAATTACAATTAACTAGCCCAAAAGTAATTCTAATGCAAAAGCCATATAAAATTCTAGACTCTACAATCTTCCCCTAGGCTTTAGCATTAGACAGCAGTCACATCCTGAACTTCTTTGACAGATTTACTGTTGCTGGATCATACCACAGCTCCTTTGCCACGATCTCAGCTACAGCTCTAGTATAACACTTGGCATATTCTTCAGTGTCTTGATTACACTCAATTTGATGCTTGGCAAGTACCATTATATCCTTCTTATGAAACCTCATCAAATCATGAACTTCCATGACATCAATTGTCTTTGATTTGCAGAGAATTTTGGCTTCACCAGAGTAATCACTATACGCCCAAGTTTCAAAATCATGCAAGCAATCTTCAGGATGTCTCATCGGCAGAGGTATTGTCTTTGTCTTTTCTGTTGGTGGATATAGAACATTTGTAAACTTCTTCGCTGTTACACTCTCCTTTCCTGGGATACTCTTCTTCCCATCCCATTTGAACACACCTCTGTACTTCTTCACATAGGATTTCTTTTAAGGAAAATCTTCAAATCTCTTGAACTTTCTTCGCACTGCATTTTCCAGTTTCTTGTAAAAACACTTAGCTTGCTCATTGTTTGATGGATTTGTAAACGGTGCCTGGTAAAGCATTGTCAGATCTACATTCGTCCAGGAGTAAAACTGGGTCCAGCTCTTGTAGTACTCTAATGGATATTGACCCTTTCTCCGCACAACAAACATATTTTTCTCTCCATCAAACATCCAGGCTTTAATATCAGCATTGATTCCCTGTTTATCTTGATAATGTTCTCCTAGCTGGATTAGGTACCTTTCAGGGGGATAAGCAAATGTCTAAGCCTCCCAACCTCCGTCAAACTCAGAAGCTGGTATTGTCATATAATCTCTATCCCTGGTATCTTTATCTTCAGTGGAGGCTTCGGGTAATAGAGTTTGAGTTTCCTCAGGAATATCTGCTTCAAAGTCAAATGCTGGTGATTGTGAAGAATCACCTGCACCTGAACCTCCTTCTGTGTTACCTGGATCATCCTTATCACCTTGGGTAGGGTTTGATCTGCTTGATTATTCCGAGTTAAGCTGCCTGATCAGCTTATGAAGATCTCTGAATTGTCTGGTAAACTCTCGGTTTATCTTCTTCTGATTCTCCAATTCAGTGTTGTGGATCTTCTGGATATCAATCAAGTCTCCAATTACCTCACTTTGAGCTGCATTCTGGGCTTTCAAACCTTCAATTTCTTCTCTAAGTTTCTTTTCCAGTCTATATTCAGGGGTGTCCACCGCTTTCCCCTTTTCTTGGGTAGTGGGTTGAGAAGATGATTGACCAGCACTAGTACTAGTAAGTGGTGGCACACGAGGATCTAATCTTCTTCTTCTGGGGTCACTTGGGCCTTCTCTATGGTGTTGTGTAGCAATCGTCTTAGTTTCAGTCATTTCTTCAGTAACAGAAGCACTGAGGGGAGGATCCTCCGTGGCTTTCCGTTTTCTAATCAGTGGCGTCTCAGCAAACTCAGTCTCAACTTCCTCGATATTGATGTCATCAAGATATGTGTCATAATTGATATTATCTTCACCTTCAAAATTCAGTGCACCAATCTGCACATCTTCTAAATCAAAATCTTCCCAATCTGAACTATCTGTGAGTTCAGTAACAGGCTTCTTAGAGGCAGGCACATTATGTTCTTCATCAATGACTGCATTTCTGTGCTACAGGAACCTCTTCTCTTGCTATCTCAGCAAATTCACCAATTTTGTTACCAAATGGTACCTGATCAGTCAGTTTCTTCTTTGGGTTGATCATAAGGAAAACTTCAATACCCATAGGCTTCGTATCATGAGTGTCATTTGTCTTCCTTAGGGACTGGATATCTAGAATCCAAAACTAGTTGAATGAACCTTGGAACCGCTGCAAACTTCTTATCCCTGGTCACTACTGCTTTCACGTCATCAAAAATCAACCTGGACCAGTTGAATCGAACTCCTCTAACAAGTGACACCATAGCATGGGTGTGCACTTGATTCAGTTGATCTGTAGAGCTCTTCTTAGCAATCACACACTTTCTGCAAATAATGGGTCAGCATTCTCCAATATGGTGGAAGGAGAGCCTTCATAGTGGGAGGAGATATTGTGTGGTAACCCATTTCCTTCAGGCATTGAGACACCATTTCTATATCAAGGGCAACAGGATCAGCAGCAACATCTTTAAGCCTGAGAGCTTGTCTGAAATTTTCCTCAGTCAACACTACTTCTGTTGCTTGTATCTTGGCCAGTATCTGCTTTCCATCATCAGATACGTATGTTGTCTTCCAAAATTCTTGTTGCATACGTTTGCAGATAATAGCGTTTGCTGTAAGTGCATAATGTAGACAACATGCCTTCAGTCCGGAAATGATCGACTGGTACTTCTCACGATACTCTGCAGGTGGATTCAGCAAATATGCTACCGTGTTGTGATCTTTAATAAACTCCAAGTCCCTGCACTCACAAACACATATAAACATCCAAACAAACAAGAGTTCATTAGTTTTACGGGTTTCTAGAAAAACGGACAGCATAACGGCTTAACAATAACTGAAAAACCATTGAAAACATCATCTGGTACCTTTCCGATCGAAAAGCAGGGTTTTCGATCGGAAAGCATCCGTCTGATCGGAAAGTCACATGTTACCCGGAACACTAATCGAAAAGCATTGGTCTCGATCGAGAAGTCCAGGCTCCGATCGAAAAGCATAGCCTTGGATCGGAAAGCCCAGGTCCTTGATCGAAAAGTCTGATCACCGATAACTGATGATCGAAAAGTACTGGGTCGGATCGAAAAGTGTAAAACTCGATCGAAAAGTCCAAGCTCCGATCGGAAAGCATAGCTCTCGATCGGAAAGCTTGATTTCTCGATCGAGAAGTCTCAAGTCATCGATGATCAGCGATCGAAAAGTGTCAGGGGCTGATCGAAAAGCTTCTCAGCCTGATCGAGAAGCCCCTGAATCGATCGAAAAGTCCTTTCTTCTTCACCACAGACCTGCAACACTCTCAAACAAGCAATATTTATATGTTGTAACAATCAAAAACACTCCCCGACACCTGCAATGAGAGATTTCCACCCATCCCAACACAAAAAAAAAAACTAAGAAAAATCACACTTACTCAAGCACGATCTTTCGGGGGTCGGGCAACGCGCTTCAAACGAGGTGCCATAGCCCAAATTGATCAACAGGAGAGTGTTCAGGGCGTGATTCCGACAGGAGGGAAGGTTTCGGATGGTGGCGACGGTGGCGGAGGGCGAAGAATCGGGTAGGAGTAGTGGCGGCGAGGTGGATGAATGGGGGTGTTCCGGCAGTGGTTTTTGAAGGTAATGGTGGGGGTTTGGTCGCGATGGAGTGGCGAGGTCAGCAGTGGTGACCGATGGTGGTGGCAGTTGGTGGTGGTGGTGGTCGGAGGAGGTGGTAGCGGGGGTTAGGGTTTGAGAGGAGATGAGATGAGGATGTGAAAGTGAAAGGGGGAGGAGCCGGCTGGCTCTCTCTTTTGTTTCAAAAAAATTTAAAAATTTCCACTTAGCCCCCTCAAGTTTTTAAACCAAGTCACATGACACCCAAAGTTTAACTCAAACTTATATTCTCTTAACAAAGTTAATTTTTGTTTTTAAAAAAAAACAACCAAACACTCAAATTCAATCTCGTTTATTCAGAAAACTTCCCCTGAAGTCAAGCCCGAGAGATTTAATATCTGGCAACTTAATCAAACTAAACAATAAATAAACGAAATAAAAATAAACACAGAACAAACAAAAATTAAGATAAAATTAAAATATCATAAACAAACATCTTAACCAACTGATATTTTGAGTGAAGAGGCATTGTTAGGGATCATACCAGATAGTCTGTGACTGGGGAACCCTTTTCAGCTTCAGTTACTTCGCGTGTTCAGGCGATTGCCGGTATTTTGGTCCATCTTTAAACTCATGCCGCTTTCGCTTACTCAAGCAGTTTCATCACATTAATTTATATTTTAAGGTTTATTAATTATGACAATCTATCCAGGTCACACACATAAGTCCTAGGTATAATTTGTACACTCTATCAAGTACACCTGGTTTCCGTACAACATTTTTCATGACACCTTTCCTTAAGCCCAACATCATGCTCCAGACTGGGTTGAGAAAAGAAAGAATAGATCACGGAGGTTTTGTTGGATAATATACAAAGTCAACTGAATTTTTGAAACATTTTTTATAACGCTCTCATCAGTGACAAAGGCTGAGGGTTTTGGACGCTTGAGGGTCTCTTTTGATTGTGCACATTGGCATCTTTTTGGTTTATCATATATATACAATGTGATCTTAAACGTACGTGGATCAGGGAGGTTCCAGGTCTCCGCTTTCGCAGAACAGAGGAGTCCTGACTCACGTACAACATTCCCAGGTCATTGCTTACGCAAAGCAGAGGGAATGGGATTTTTGAGCATGACATTAACACTCAGAACCGGGCGTGTGTCTCAGGATTCCTGATGCACAGTCAAATAGAAATTGTACTAACCTAAGTGTGTGTTCCCTCTCAAGCATCATACGTTATCTTCAAGTGTTGTGATAAAACATACCTTTTGATTGATTGTCAGCAGAGCCTACCAGGCATATCGACCATGAATCACTGCTTTTCACATCCACCTTACACGTGTCAGTCAGCAAACACCTGGAGATTTATATCACTTCCCAGCCTGGTCAACCAAAACCAGTAAAAAAATTTAAAAGCACACACTTTAGAGGAAATGTATATCTCATATCTCATATCTTCCCCTTGCTTTTAGATTTTTTTAATAACAAAAACACTATTTTTGCTGTTTTCAAATTTTCTTTTTTTTAAACACAAAAGCAAAATAACACAAAGTGGTTGCCAGATTACTCATCAAAGGCTATCATCCGGAGGCCTTTGAAACACATTTCAAAATCGGCACTCGGCAGGGGTTTCGTGAACATATCCGCCACATTGTCATCCGACGCCACCCGTTCTAGGTGAATGAGCCTGCGTTCATAGCAGTCCCGAATGAAGTGCGTTTTGATATCAATGTGTTTGGTTTTGGAGTGCTGCACAGGATTTTTCATAATTTGCAATGCAGCATTATTATCACAAAAAATGGGAGTATCGAAGAAATTCAAACCGTAATCTCCCAGCTGATGCTGCAACCATACCACCTGTGAGCAGCAAGCAGATGCAGCCACATATTCTGCTTCGGCCGTTGACTGGGACACCGTGTGCTGCTTCTTGCTCTGCCAGGATACCAGCCTGTCACCTAAAAATTGAGCTCCAGCAGATGTGGATTTCCTGTCAAGCTCATTACCGCCATAATCGCTGTCAGAAAAAGCATACAGATTAAATCCTGACTCTTTAGGGTACCAGAGACCTAGTCGAGGCCGACCCTTCAAATATTTAAAAATACGTTTAACAGCAGAGAGATGAGAGAGTTTAGGATTAGCCTGATAGCGTGCACATTGGCACACAGCTAGCATGATGTCTGGACGGCTGGCGGTTAAGTACATCAAAGACCCAATCATAGACCGGTACATGTGTTCGCTCACCGGTTGACCGTCTGGATCCCTGGTAATTGCTGGTCTGGCCGCCATAGGTGTGGAGACAGGCTTTGCATCCATCATTTTGTATTTCTCCAAAATTTCTGTGACATATTTGGCCTGATGGATAAGTATCCCATTGTCACTTTGCTTTACTTGTAAGGCGAGGAAAAACTCCATCTCACCCATCTGACTCATCTCAAACTTTGTGCGCATTACCTTCTCAAACTCTTTGCACAAGTCTTCATTGGTAGAACCGAAGATGATGTCATCAACATATACTTGCACCATGATTATGTCATTCCCAACCTCCTTCCTGAAAAGTGTCTGATCCACTATGCCTCTTGTGTACCCGTGTGCTAGAAGATGATCAGTCAGAGTCTTGTACCAAGACCGAGGGGCCTGGTGTAAGCCATACAAGGCCTTGTCTAGCTTGAACACATGATACGGGTGTTCCTCATCAATGAAGCCAGGAGGTTGAGTGACATATACCTCTTCATCCATTTCGGCATATAAAAAGGTTGTTTTCACATCCAACTGATAGACCGTGAAATTCATGTAGGATGCATAGGCTAAGAAAACTCTTATCGCCTCTAAGCGGGCAACTGGTGCATATACTTCATCATAATCCACTCCTTGAATCTGTTTGTGGCCTTGAACCACCAACCTGGCCTTGTTTCTGACAATGATGTCGTTGTCATCCTTTTTGTTCTTATAAAGCCACCGAGTAGTGATGACCTTTTTGTCAGCAGGTCGTTCTACCAACTTCCAAACTTGAAGCCGTGAGAATTGGTTTAGTTCTTCATGCATAGCCTCTACCCAACTAGGGTCTGTCAAGGCCATAGTAATGTTGGGGGGCTCAATTTGTGAAATGAAACAGGAGTACATACAATGATTGATGTCCCCTGACTGGCTTCGTGTTATCACCCCTGATGCTAACGGACCAATGATGTTGTCCAGGGGATGATATTTATGGATACTGGTTTCGGCAACAGCCTGAACAGGAATTTCAGGGGGCAGATTTGAGTGATCGGGTGCATCGGCTGTTTCAGGTGCAGCTTCTGCCTCAGATCCCTGTGTTTGAACTGTGTCTGACCCGGGATTGACGTCTGCATCATTATCATTTCCAGAAGCAGCTGGATCTCCTGCATCAGCTCCCTGTGGTTGAGCTGTGACTGACCCGGGGTTGACGTCTGCTTCAACATCCCTTTTCAGAAGCAGCTGAATCTACTACATCAGCTCCCTGTGTTTGGAGTGTGGGTTCTGTTTCTGGGGCGGTGACTGGAGCCTTTGTGATGGAGTGTGTTACTGACGGTCCTGAAACAGTATCTTCAAAGAGTTCTTCAGCTATGACAGGGTCCAATCCCAACGGGCGAAAGAATTGATTGTAGTCAAAAGCTTGAGGAGGACCAACTCCACCATCAGATGGATTTTCTTCTAGCCAATCCACATTCGTGGATTCCATCACAGTCCCGGTTGATTTGTTGAACACCCTGTAAGCAGAGCTAGCAGAGTAACCTACAAAATAACATTCATCCGATTTAGCAGCAAATTTAGGCACGTCAGAATTTACTAAAACTGTACAAAGACACCCAAATGCCCGAAGGTGCCCAATTCTGGGCTTGTCATGGTAAAGCAGCTCATATGGGGTTTTCTGCTGCCGCTTATTGATGAGCACCCGATTCTGGACATAGCACGCAGTGTTGACTGCCTCTGCCCAAAACATGGTTGGTAGCTTTGAATCACACAGCATAGTGCGAGCAGCTTCAATTAGGGTCCTATTGCGTCGTTCTGCGACGCCATTCTGCTGAGGGGTGTAGGGGGCACTGTATTGATGTTCAATTCCCTTTTCAGCACAAAAATCATCAATACTTCTATTCTTGAACTCCGTTCCGTTATCGCTCCTGATTGCCTTCACTTTCAGCTTTAATTTGTTTTCGATGAGCTTGATGAACGCGATCAGTATGCCTGCAACATCACTTTTCTTTGACAAGAAAAACACCCAAGTGAAACGAGAAAAATCATCAGTAATAACTAAACAGAATGCACATCGGTTAAGGCTTAACATACTGACTGGACCAAATAGGTCCATGTGAAGCAGCTCCAGTGCAGATGAAATTCTGTTGAACACCTTTGGTTTATGTGGACGTTTGTGCTGCTTCCCCTTAGCACAGGCCACACATTTCTCCTTTAGCACAAATTCTTTGATTGGAAGGTCTTTAACAAGCCCTCCTCTAGCAAGTTGATTCAGATTTTTCAGATTCATGTGCCCCAACCGTCTGTGCCACAACTGAGCGTGGTTCTCAGCCGTTTTAGAAAGAAGACAGGCCACCTCAGACGAAGGGGGTTTCTGCATGTTGAGCACATAGGAATTACCATATCTCGGTGTTCTCATTAACACCCAATCATCAGGAATGGAGTATCCAGGTTTAAGAATGAGACATTCTTTATTGTTGAAAAGAACTGGATACTCCCGATCACATATCTGTGAAACACTTAACAAACTGTGTTTTAACTGCTCGACATAATTGACATCGTGGAAGCTGAGACAACCATTGCGTACTGTGCCTTTCTGACTGATGTAACCTCCAACTCCTCCAGCGAACGACACATATCCTCCATCAAATTTTTCCAAATCTTGCAGTAGAGATATGTCGCCCGTCATGTGCCTGGAACAACCACTGTCAACGTACCATAGGTTGCTGACAGTCCTCCTTGGCTGTTCCTGCATTCAAAGGAGATCAGTTAGATTTTGGTACCCAGGCCTTAATTGGTCTGGGTGGTGCAGGTCTGTCCTTGTTTGGACTGAGAATGTCTTTCTTGTTGACATCTCTGGAATGATTTTCCTTGCCAAGCCACTGTTGGTTATGCTTATGAATTTTTGAGCTTTTAACCTCTTGAAAAGACATGGAGTGTTTTTTATACACTCCAGTGGGCTTGAAGGACAAATTCACAACTTTCGGGACATTCCACCTATCATCATCCCACCTCTTGGTAGATTTTGTGAGTCCTACAGGTTTTGGGTGACAAGATGTTTGTGAAAAACTTGTAAAATTAGATTTCAAAACATGTTGAGGACGAACCGGTGATTTTGAAAAGGTATCAAAATTTGGAGCCCTAGCAGGTGAATGCTTTGGAGTTTTCTTAGCAGTTTTACTCACTTTATGTTTCACAGTCCTTGGTTCCTGTTTAATTGACTTGGGATTTGGACTCCTTTTATGGACATTGGGATGATGTGGTGTGGCCTGCTGCACCTTTCGGTTTGAGGGTGCAGCCTTTGTTGTAGGTCCTGCACGGGCCTTTGTTTGAGAAGGTCCAAATTTAGGTTTTGGGCCAAATGGGACATTCTGCTGTTGGACCTTCTTGGGAAAGTAAGGCTCATAAGGGCGGTGCAGGCAGTTTCTTGCCACGTGTCCTGCTTGGCCACACACATGGCAGGACTGTTTCTTTGGATACACGGGAGCTGGTTGTTGGTTATGCCCAGTGGATATCCATGTTGGTTTTGAAGAGTTTTTATGGATCCAAAGGGCCTTACCATGAGGCTGTGTGGTCAGAATGTACTCCCGTTGTATCGGCTTGAATTGGTCAAAAGCAGAGTTAACTACTGGGTACGGAACAAACTCATGGGGTCTTGTGTCCCGTACTTTCTGCACATTTTGAGTAGGATACTTCATAGTATCCTCAGAAATTTTCACATTTCCTGTGGGTTTGGGACCATCAACCTGTGGTCCCTTACCCCTTCTTAAGATTTTAACAGTTCTTAGGGGTTTCACAGGTTTTAAATCACATTTACCAAAATTAAACACACCACATTCAGAAAGTTTATCACACGATTCAGACTCTGAAGTTTTTGACTCAGACTTAACAGAAGTTTCAGGTTTCTCAAAATCACAATTTTTAAAACAAAAATCAACTTCAGACTTCATGGGACTCTTAGGGGACTCCTTGCAATTTACTACCCCTGCTTCTTTATTACCTTTATCTGCACAAGAAGTAAAAGTGTTAGTAAGGTTAGAAACAGGAGCAGAAATTTTAATGGAACAAGCGGCCAGTTTCTTTTCTATCTCAGCCTTAGCTTCTAAGGAGGTCTTTGGACATTCATAGTCTGAGATCATTTCATGCATTAAAGGCATCGGTACTGTATGAGTGGATTTTTCATTTTTTTTCTTCAGTACCGAGTCCCAAACCAGAGTGGGCTTTTAGATGTCGCATTCGAGCATCTGTGTTATAGAACAAGAGAACTAGCTTTCATCATATCTGACACAATTTTATCATTACGCTCAACTTTGGTTTGTGATGTTTCTAATTTACCTTTAAGTTGTTCAACTTCAGATTTTAATGTGACAATTTCTTCATTAGCAATTTTAAGATATGTGGTTTTGTCACTCAATTCCCTTTGAAGGTTTTTTATATCGACTTTGGCAGCTTCTAGTTTCTCACTTAATAATTTATTCCTACCCTTGTATTCTCTCAAGTCTTTATCAGATAGTTCACGATTTAATGTTTCATTGAAGAACTTACGTTGCCAGTCTTGAGATTCATTAAGTATAGTTTGACATTTAGGGTTAGGACATACCTCAGTGCTGCTGGTCGAGGACCCTGGAGTTATATCTGCCATGAATGCATGATGGGATACTTCAGCAGCTTCTTTCTGAACTTCTTCTTCAGCCAACAGTGCTACATGATCAAGTGTCAGACTCAAGTCTTCCACCTGAGATGTCCAGTCGTAGCCTGGTGTGTGTTGAACAACCAGTGCCTTGTCATTCTTCCCTGTCTCCTTCTTCATGCTTTCACCTCTGTTCTCAGTCTTGCTCTCTCTATCGACCTTTGGTTTGGTGCATTCCCTTGCATAATGCCCATACTCGTTGCAATTGTAGCACCTCAGATTTGCTTTATTGAAACTGAGCTTTATCCCTTTGCCACCATTCCAGTCCTTCTTTCCTGTCTTCGCCATGAACTGCCTAGCTCTCAGGGCTGACATTCCCATCTGGTAAGAGATATCCATATGCTCCAGGTCATCTGGGTTAACTTGATTCACATCATCTTGAGTTAAATCACTGGGAAGGAGTGAGCCTGCTACGAGTGCCTGGTAGCAACTCATAATTCCTACCCCAAGAGCAAAACTGGGGTCCTTGGTTAAAGCATTAACATCTAAAGAGACAACATTTGATGTTCCAGATGTACTTGACCCAGTGGCTTGAGCAATAAATCCCATTGGAGTAGACTGTGGGTTGTTTGGAGCAACAGCTGGCTGTGAGATAAATGCTTGATTCAGTTGATTCATTAAAGCCCCGTTGCCTAGTTTTCTGGCCCTCTTCTGTTTTTTCTCTTCATATGCTCTAATGGTAGACATGAGCTCGCTTAGCGGTGACGTTTTCATTTGCACCGTCTTTTCTATTAATTCAATAGTGCTGTCCCAGTTTGGCGGAAGAGAGTTGACTAGCTTTCTATTGACCTCCACCTGTGTATAAGTGACTCCAGCATCTTTCATTCCAGTGACTATCTTGATGAAGCGTTGAAGCCGAGTCTCAATATTTTCACCAGGAATGTGACTAAACTCATTAAACTGTTCTCTTAGATTTTCTCTTCGAGATTCTTTCATATCATCATTTCCTTCGTAGGCAGCCACAAGAGCATCCCAAAGGGTCTTAGCGGAGGTGTACTCCTTGAAGGCTTCAGCCACTTCAGGTGATAGGGCCATGGTTAGAGCCGCCAGAGCCTTTCTATCTCGTTCCACCTTTTCCCAGTCGTCATCCAACCATTCAGATTTTTCTTTAGGTTTGGGTGGCTGACCCTGTGCTCCAGCTGTCGATGGGACAAAGTCTCCCACTTCGACCGATCGCATGATCTTGAGATCATGGTAGTTTATGTAATTCACAAATCGGTACTTCCAGCTCATGAAATCCTTGCCAGGCATCAGACGGGGTGGTCTGGCATTGGTTTCGATTTTGGCATCCATTTCAAGAGTGGCACTTGACAAGGTAGACATGTCAAAGGCCATTGCTAGCACAGAGAGGCAAGGGATATGGGTTAAAAAATGGGTCGAGAAGGGGTTTTCGGTCGTGCAGAGGCTGGATCGAAAAGTGCTTTTCGATCGAAAAGTAGCTGGTCGAAAAGTCTCTGAGGGGACTTTTCGATCGAGAAGTAGGGTGTGGATCGAAAAGTCTCTGAGGGGACTTTTCGATCGAAGAGCACGGTGGATCGAAAAGTCACAGGGGACTTTTCGATCAAGGTAACGGATCGAGAAGTCTCGAGGGGACTTCTCGATTGAAAGGTGACTGATCGAAAAGTCACTGGGGACTTTCCGATCGAAGATGCTGATCGAGAAGTCTCAAAAGGGACTTCTCGATTGAGAGCTGCTGGTCGAAAAGTCACTGGAGGGGACTTTCCGACTGAAACTGTCTGATCGAAAAGCCACAGGGGGGCTTTCTCGATCGAAAGGAGGCGACAGGAAAGGGTTTTCGATCAACCCGGCTGATCGAAAAGTCACTAAATGGGTCGAAAAGTGCCAAAATCACGAGCAGTTGATCACAAACACTTCTGTCTCTATTCGAAACCTGCAAAAAAATCCTTCCGAACCTTGCTAATTCTGAAAATCACCACAAAACTCAAACGGTTAGTTATCAAAAACTTGAATCGGATATCACGAGAGCCTCAAAACTTGCGTTTCTTGGCTTTGATACCAATTGTAAGGATCGAAAATAACCCAAACACGATATCACGATCTCTAGTGAGTGTGCGGAATCCAAACACTAGAGTGATTCAAGATAAATCAAGAATAATACGAAAAAGCAATAACAATATAAGTAAGAACACAAACCGATTGAAGAAAGACACTTTACTATCACCCTTGATTGCTTACACACTGATCGAAATTCTCAGGGAGAATTTTGTGAACACCAAAATCGCAAAACACCTTAGGAGCAACCAACCCTAATTACATAAACAAGCTATCTATATATAGGGAGTCCTATGCTTGATAAACAAGCTATAGAAATCGAACTCTAAGCCCTATATTTGACCAACCCACAAGCCCACAAAACCCATTTGTATAATCATAGCCCAATTACAATTAACTAGCCCAAAAGTAATTCTAATGCAAAAGCCTTATAATATTCTAGACTCTACAAACATAGTATAGCACAATGTCCTAGTCCGGCACGGTTATGTTTTGGATGCGGAAAGACGGGCCATAAAAAGAGTGAATGCCCAAACCCGAGTGCGGGGGTGGGTCAAAGCGGAGTGAAGCCGGATATTCCTCGAGCGAGAGGAAGATCTTATCAGCTGACTGTGGAGGAAGGAAAGGTGGATCCGAGAGTAGTGGCAGGTATCTTTCTTGTCAATTCTATCCCTGCATATGTATTGTTTGATACGGGGGCGAGTAGATCATTTGTTTCCTATGATTTTACTTGTCACCCTTCTTTTGTTATTAACAAGCTGTCTGTGCCCTTAGAAGTAGAAATAGCAGATAATAAGAGTGTCTTAGTCTTTGACGTGTATCATGATTGTAAGATTTCTATAGAAGATGAAGATTACTCGATCGATTTAATACCAATGATGATGGGTGAATTCAAGGTGATAGTGGGAATGGATTGGTTATCTAAATACCAAGCCAATGTGGTGTGTAACCGCAAGGTGATTGAATTAATATCGCCGAGCGGGAAGCGGGTTGTTGTTCAAGGAGAAAGAGAGAATGAGATCACGTTGTGTTCAGTAATGGAAGCGAGGAATTACATTCAACACGGGTGTAAATCATATTTGGCATATGTGGTGGATACGGAACGTGAGAGTAACAAAGCTGAAGCGGTACCAGTTGCGCAAGAATTTTTAGACGTTTTTCCTGAAGACCTTCCGGGTATACCACCGGATAGGGATGTGGAATTTCGGATCGATTTGGTACCTGGGGCAAAGCCGGTGGCACGAGCTCCGTATCGACTAGCCCCTACTGAGATGCAAGAATTGATGAAGCAACTACAGGAATTGCTTGATAAGGGATTTATTCGGCCAAGTGTATCCCCTTGGGGTGCACCGGTGTTATTTGTGAAGAAGAAAGACGGTAGTCTAAGAATGTGTATAGATTACCGTGAGCTGAATAAGCTGACCGTGAAGAACAAATATCCCTTGCCCCGAATTGATGATCTGTTTGACCAGTTACAAGGGACGAGTTGGTTCTCCAATATCGATTTGAGATCGGGGTACCATCAGCTGAAGGTGAGAGAGGAGGATGTCCCAAAGACAGCTTTTCGAACGCGGTATGGGCATTACGAGTTCTTAGTAATGTCCTTCGGATTGACTAATGCACCGGCGGCTTTCATGGACCTCATGAACCGCGTGTGTAAGCTGATGTTGGATCGATCCGTTATTGTGTTTATTGATGACATCTTGGTATATTCGCGGAGCGGGGAAGAGCATGCCCAACACTTGCGTGAGGTGTTGGAAACTTTAAGGCGGGAAAAACTCTATGCGAAGTTCTCAATGTGTGCCTTTTGGTTACGAGAGGTACAATTTTTGGGACATGTGGTGAATGCTGAAGGGGTATTAGTAGACCCTGCCAAGGTCGAAGCAGTATCGGGATGGAGGACACCTAAGAACCCGACTGAAATCCGGAGTTTCTTAGGATTGGCAGGCTACTACAGGAGATTTATTCAAGACTTCTCCAATGTTAGCCTTGCCATTGACCCGACTTACAAGGAAGGATGTGAAATTTGAGTGGGGTGAAAAACAAGAAGAGTCTTTCCGGACCCTAAAGGAAAAGTTAACTCATGCTACCGTGTTAGCTTTACCCGATGGGACGGAGGATTTGGTGATATACTCGGATGCGTCATACCTCGGCTTAGGGTGTGTACTTATGCAGCGGGGTAGAGTGATAGCCTATGCTTCGAGGCAATTGAAGAGAAACGAGGTTAATTATCCAAGTCATGATCTTGAGCTGGCAGCGGTGGTGTTCGCCTTGAAAATTTGGCGGCATTATTTATATGGCATTCCGTGCACCATCTATACTGATAACAAAAGCTTGAAATATTTGTTCGATCAGAAGGAGTTAAATATGAGGCAGCGAAGGTGGTTGGAGCTGATTAAAGATAATGATTGCGAGATTCATTATCATCCGGGCAAGGCCAATGTGGTGGCGGATGCCTTAAGCAGAAAAGGGGATTACGCTCCTATTAAGGTGAAATCGATGAAGCTGGTTATAACCTCAAGTATTCTTGATTCAATCAAGAAAGCACAAGAAGAAGCGGTGTAAGAAGAAAATTGGAAGAAAGAGCGGATAAAGGGGGCGGTGAAAGACTTGGTCCACGAGGACAATGGTCTTAAATATCGATTTGGACGGATATGGATTCCTAACACTTGCGGGGTGAAAGAGTTGCTCTTAGACGAGGCTCATAAATCACGGTACTCAATCCATCCGGGAGCCACGAAAATGTACCATGATCTAAAACGTGAGTATTAGTGGCCGAGCATGAAACATGATATAGTGAAATATGTGGAGTAATGTTTGACTTGTCTTCAAGTCAAAGCTGAACATCTGAAGCCGTATGGTAAGCTGCAGCCACTCGAGATACCGGAGTGGAAATGGGAGCATATCACGATGGATTTGCTCACAAAGTTGCCAAAAACGAGGAGAAATTTCGATCCTATTTGGGTGATAGTGGACCGACTTACTAAAAGTGCACACTTCTTGCCTATTAGTGAGTCGTATTCATCCGAG
Organism: Deinandra increscens subsp. villosa; assembly: GCA_039602395.1. Taxonomy (NCBI): domain Eukaryota; kingdom Viridiplantae; phylum Streptophyta; class Magnoliopsida; order Asterales; family Asteraceae; genus Deinandra; species Deinandra increscens. The sequence continues at coordinate 54,422,911 of JBCNJP010000009.1, read as the reverse complement.
GGAATGGCGAATGTCTATGTGGAAGAGATTGTATCGCGACATGGAGTCCCGGTGTCAGATAGGGACACCCGCTTTACGTCTAAATTCTGGCGGGAATTTCAGGAATGTATGGGTACTCGGTTACTATTTAGTACCGCATACCATCCTCAAACTGATGGGTAAAGCGAGAGAACAATCCAAACACTCGAGGATATGTTGCGAGCGTGTGTGTTGGATTTTGGAGGAAGTTGGGACACTCATTTACCCTTGGTGGATTTTTCGTACAATAATAGCTATCATGCTAGTATTAGAATGTCCCCATATGAGGCACTTTATGGGCGGAAGTGTAGAACACCGTTGTGTTGGGGTGAAGTGGGTCAAAGGGAGTTGGCCCATAAGGATGTGGTCAAAGCTACTACTGAGAAGATTCACATCGTAAGAGCGCGTTTAAAGGCCGCCCAGGATCGATAGAAATCGTATGCAGATAAGAGGCGTAGAGATATTGAATTTAAAGAGGGAGACCATGTGTTGCTAAAAGTGACCCCGTGGAAAGGAGTAATTAGATTCCGAAAGAGGGGAAAACTAAGCCCACGGTTTATCGGGCCTTTTAAAATCCTTGCTAAAGTGGGTCAAAATGCTTACCAATTGGAGTTAACTGAAGAATTGAGTGGAATCCATAATACATTCCACGTGGCTAATCTGAGAAAATGTTTAGCTGATGAGGCTGCCTATGTACCTTTGGATGACATCGTGATTGATGACAAGCTAAGTTATGTGGAAAGGCCGATTGTAATTCTTGACCGCAAAACCAAGCGATTGAGAAATAAAGAAATTGAGCAAGTAAAGGTGAAATGGGAGCATAGGAAGGGATCGGACACTACGTGGGAGTTCGAGGAAGAGATGCAGAGATACTACCCCTACTTATTCCGGTATGTATTTCTTGTTTCGGGGACGAAACTCCCTTTAAGGGGGGTGAAGTTGTAACATCCCGAGTTTTGTAATATTTGGGTGACTAAAATTAATTATGTTTTATTATGAGCTTTGGTAGAGTAAGCGGACTTAGAAGGTTAACCGAGTTATTATGAGGGATTTATTAGTTATTAAAGTTAACTTTATAATAGATGGTTAAACTAAAGAAAGTTAGAGGATTAATTGTGTAAATAAAGGGTCTTGGCTCAATTTTATAAAATATGAAATTAGAGGGACCTAGCTGTAATATTTGAGAAATAAACAAGTCTGGGATTTCACCAGACATAGAGATCGCGACAGAGAGGGAGAGGAGAGGGGAAAAACCTAGTTCTTGATGTGAAATCACGAATTGGGCTTGTTGGAGGGAGATTGAAAGGAAGAGAGGTCGAAATTAGATTTAAGGGGGCTTCTAGACTTCAATTCCATCCTTTGATTTGGATTTCCTTTCCAAGTAAGTGATTTTATGAGTATGGAGATTTTGTGGGTTTCCTCTAAAGATCAAATGGAGGTTGAAGTTGTTGTGTGTTTATGTGCTTAGATGATGCTAAATTACTGCTTGCATGATTGATTCTATGTGTGTTTGATAGAATTAGGATGGGGTTAAACCCCATCTTGTAGAAATCGAAACCCATTACGGGTGGGGGAAAGTGGTTGGTAATTTGATAGAAGGAATTCATAATGAAGCTAGGAAATCGTTAAATTGTGCATGAAATCTGATTATGTTGTGTCTAAAATTATGAATAGGATGTATGGATGATTCATATGATACTTGTTAATTAGGAGGTAATGTATGCACACTAGGTACTCGATGAAATGCTTGAATGAGAGTGAGCTTGTGTGTATGCTGATTTCATGAGTTTTCTAGGTGTTGGTATGATAATTGTGCAACCCATGAATGTACAATGGTAATCTAAACAATGTAATGACTATAGGTGAAGTGGGAGGAAGTGCAGGCCATCAACGCGAAGGCAAGAACAAAGTTTAAAAGGTAACATGTAGTAGCTAGTGGTTGGCGTTAAATAGTTGGTTATAATTTGATGTTAAAGCGGAATTTTGATGAACTATATGTGTTGAGGGTAATGGGAAATCAAATTGAGAAGTTGGTTATGTAAAATGACTAACTAGGACTGCAGTATATGACCACATTATGGCTTGAGCTGGATGTTGTGGCAAGACGAGAAACCATGAGAGTTTTGGGATCTCGGATTTGTCCCAACATCGAATCTAAGTGGATTAGCACAATGTGTGTGTGCTAAGGTAATTATAATGAAGGGAATTCTAATTGAAAGCATAATCCTATGTTGGTTTTGTGACTAGTGTGTTAGCGGGTCAAACGGGTCGGGTAAGAAGTTGCCATTATCTTTATCGGAATAATGAAATCGGATACAAAATTCGTGAACTTGGGTGAAGTTTTCATATTGCAGGGAACTATGAGTTCATGATGCTAAAAATTCAGGTTTGATAGTTTGGAGGTAAACCAAACTGAAAAATGCAGAAAAATGGCTAAGTATGGCAAAATTGGCCTGGAGCCCTGGAAATCAGGCTCCAGGCGTATCGCCTGGAAGTCCAGGAGCTCCAAGCGATACGCTTGGAGCTGCTGTCCTGATTTTTATTTTGATTTCTTGAATTTAAATGATGTATTGTGTTGATTGCTGTTATGTGCCATCAATACTAACGTGTTACTAGTGTTCTTGGCAGGTAATCGATAGTTGACGGGTCGGGATCGAATAGAAGACTTTTGGAACCGAACATCATGTATTTTGGGATTTTAATTTATATATGTTTGCAGTAGTAAATGTTTGTAAGTAAACTATCATGTAGTTAACGGCCTTAAACGTATGATTTTGTAAATGTTGCTTATGTGATGGATGAAGGTCTAAGTATAAGATGAAATTTTTAACTCCGGATTTTTGAAACGATGTTAATAATCAAAATGGGATTGGGGCCTTACAAATACTAGAAATGATGAAAACTATTTCCTATGTTTAGTGCATTATAAAGCATTTAAGATGGCATTTCAATATCTATAAGAAACGAAAGACTATAAATTTGAATTATAGAAGAAGTGAGAAACTTAAAGCAGTTGATTATCTCTATATTTTGACTTATTGTATTCAAAGGATATTAAATGTCAACTCAGGGGTATATCCTCATGTCTGCGGACAGATTTATCTCATGGATCATGGAGGAGTCATAAGAACCTGATAACAACAACCTAAGTTATTGTGATAGAATATGTTTGTCACTAAAACGTTGTTGGTAAATTTATCAGTAGACTCATAATTCCATAACTTCAATATAACATACTGAAGACATAATGTGATAAATTCAGCTACCCTAATCTCTTAAAACAGTAACAGTTTTGAGCGGAGCTGCATTAAATTTTTGATACAAGATTATTGTTCATTTAAGAACAAATAGAGGAAACTGAGTCCTTGTATTGAAAACATTCATGATATGCTTAAAAGATCCTATAACTTAAGGCCTATCCTCATAAGTCTTTTAAGAGCTCATCAATAAAGACGAGGTTTGCTAATTACCAAGCATATCACAATATGAATGACCAACTATTAATTATTCCTCATCTGTTTTGATTTAGTCTCTGAATATGTTATGCATACCTTATTAACATATAGACAGTTTTATTATAAATCAACGTTAAGGGCTTATTCTTGTCATTGATTCAAAATTTAAGTTGAATTTTAAATTTGGGATTGTAGTATGATTAATGGGGGTCTTGAGTTGGATAATCAATTCTATGACTGTATTTTTCTGCTGCAATTTTGGTTTAAAATTGAAATGAGTATTAACCCCTGATCAAGCTTATCTAATAGCTCATCATAAATGATTACACGGCCAAGTGGGAGAATGTTGGAATAATATATATATATATATATATATATATACGTATATATATATATAGAGTCTGGTTCCCATGCGAAACTTAAAGTTGCCTGAAATCCGTGCGAACAGGGGCATTTCAGGAAAATGTCCAGATTTCTTTCTCATATGTATTTTTGGTATTTATTCATTTCCCCCAAAAAATTAAACGGCCATAACTTTTTCATACGACATTATTTTTTAAAAAAAATTTCACCATAATTTTAGTCGCGTTTTTATCTTTAATTCAAGACTAGGTTTGCTTGATTTGGAGAGAAAAAAAATTTTAACGTTTTTTACGACGTTCAGATCTGGTTAATTTTTTTTTAAGGATGAGCTAGTAGCGAGTTATGACCCTGTTAATTTTCAGACCTTAATTCGAAGCCTAGACAACTTTTTTTTAATTTTTAATTTTTTTTATACACTGTGCTGGTTATTTTTTATGCTGGTATACTTCTATGATGTTCTGTTTTGCTAGTCTGTGCTATGATTTTATCTTTAATTTGAGACTAGGTTTGTTCATTTGGAAAAAAATTGATTTTTTTACGGGGTATTTCTAGATTTTTGTTTTTTTGTTTTTTTAGGTAGTATTAGCTGCGATTTAGGGCCCTGCAAATTTTCAGAATATAATTCGAAGCCTAGACATCTTTTTTTTTTATTTTTTTAAAAACATTGACATTTTCTTTTATAGTTTTTCCGGCACAGCAGCACATAACACAAAAAACAACCAGCACAGACACACACAAAACATCATAGAACCAGCACAGACACAAACACACAAGCACAGAAACAGCACTAAACAAAAAACCAGCACAAACAGCACAGACCAGCACAGCAGAACATCATAGAAGTATACCAGCATAAAAAATAACCAGCACAGTGTATAAAAAAACTTAAAGATTAAAAAAAAAGTTGTCTAGGCTTCGAATTAAGGTCTGAAAATTAACAGGGTCATAAATCGCTACTAGCAAATCCATAAAAAAAACCAGATCTGAACGTCGTAAAAAACGTTAAAAAAAATTTGTCTCCAAATCGAGCAAACCTAGTCTTGAATTAAAGATAAAAACGCGACTAAAATTATGGTGAATTTTTTTTTTTAAATAATGTCGTATGAAAAAGTTATGGCCGTTATAAAATTGAGAGGGAACTTGAATAAATCCTCATTTTACCCTTCCATCCTTTAAGTTTCATTATACTCTCTCTTCTCATCTCCTCCAATCTTATCCATCCATCCACTTGATCTAGTGGCCCAAATCTGTCCGCACGGATCTTAGGCAAAAAGCTCATCCGTATTTGATCTCCCTTCTATATATATATATATATATATATATATATATATATATATAGGGCCAAGATCGCGTACGGACAGGCAAATTGCCTAGGTTCCGTGCGGACAGAAGACCACCATCGGATCAATAATCTAACGGCTGTTGTGCGGATCGAGGAAAATTTCATAATTAGATATATTGTAAACACGGAAGGGTATTTTTGACCAAAAAAAACCTCCATAATTTACCCTAATTTGAAAAAACACGATCATTCCGGTACGCCAAAACCCCTGGAAAATCGTAGCGAAAACCCTGAATCACATAACCTCAATAAAGAACGAAGATAACAGTGGAATGCAACCGAAGATCACACAACCGACATTGACATTCAATAGTAAGTTTGTGAAAAACTTTGTGTTTCGATTGTTTACGTTTCATTCATACCAGCAGGAGCAAAGCATTTGTCTGTGTATAATTGTTTTTTACCATTTTTTTTTTTTTGGTTTTTCAGGGAAAAAACTTAGGGCGAGAAAACAGAAAAAGATAAGAACCACCAACAGTGATATGAATGCTGCCAGACATAGAGGTATCATATGCTGCTGTGTACATAATATATCATATGCTTCTCTGCAATCTTACGACATGCAATGTTAGTCTGCATGATATAATATCATATGTTGCTGTGTACATAATATATCAAAATCTGACAGTAACTGTGTTTAGAGTCAGGAATGGTTTAAAACTTTTAAATACCCTAATTTTTTATGCTGCCGTTTACCCAAACTGAACAAAAATCTACAAGATATGTGTATACTTTCAGGGAACCAATTCTATTATTATTATTTTTTTGTAAAATTATATGTTGGCCTTATATTTGAAATTAATATGTTGCCCTTCTCATAGGTAAAACTAACAATTCTAGTGATGAATTTGAAACTGATGATGATTTTGAGATTCCAAAGCCATCAAAGAAGAAAACATGTGAAACAAAACCTAGCAAGATTGAGTTGAATGCTGCTGGAGACATAGATATTGATATGCTTACATTCATGTATTCAATCATTTGTGTATAATTTGGGTTAACAAAACATGAAGATTGCTACACTTTTCAGTTCCCAATTTTTCTATGCTGCCGTATACCTAAGGAACAAAGTATGACATGATATTGCTTTGTATACTTTTAGGGCGCCAATCTAAGGAAAAAACAAGTGAAGCACAAGAATATTTTCCTTTCACTGGTGAAAGGTTGAATATGAGAAGCAAGGCTGAAAACATAATATCTATATTTCAAAATAGTTTGTCTAAAGAAAGGATTGATGCAATTAAGTCTATTGGTTTTGGCAGCATGGCTTCACTAGCCATAAGCTCAGTACCAACTAAACTTGGATATTGGTTGCTGTCAAATTACGACCATAAGACCAACATGTTGAATATAGGATCTGAAAAGTTAAAACTGACAGCACAGATTGTAAATAGAATCCTTGGGATACCAATGGGAAAGCTTGAGGTTGATGAAGTTGATAAAGGTGCATATGTGGACCCTGTTATTTTAGAATGGAGGTGTCAATGGGGTGCAAAAAGCGATCTGAAAACAGTGAAAGATGTTTTAACTAGAATCAAAGAGACAACCAATCATGGAAGACAATTTAAGTTGAATGTGTTGGTAGTAATAATTTAAACAATTGCTGAGATAACAAAACAATCTACTGTTAACATGCGATTTCTGAAATCAATTACAAAAGATGCAGTTTGTACAGAGTACAATTGGTGTAAGTACGTGGTAACTTGCCTCAACAGGACCAAAGAATCTTGGAATGGCAAGGAGTACTACAATGGTCCAATTACCTTTCTAGCTGTAAGTACATTGGTTTGTTTAAAATATTTTAATATTTGTACATTCTTATGCTGCTCATTAATTTAAACTTATATGTCTTTGTCAAATAGCTATGGTATGCTGACCATGTCCTGAGTAAGAAAAATCTAAAGGGTGATAGAAAACTAGCAATTGAAAGGTACACCACTGAAACACTGAAAGAATTAGAGATGGATCTTGTTAGGAGATTTGAGAAAGTGGAAGTGAAGAAGGTAAGGTAACAAGAGAAAGAGGGCATCAAATCAGGAAGTAAAGAAAGAAGAAAATGTGATTGAAGTTGATGAAGAAGAATCAAGTGATGGTGAGAGTGTTGAAATAATTACACAATCTGCAGCAAGAAATAAGGAAAGGGTAGTATATTCAGTGTCAGCCACCAGCAGTAGTACAGACTCTGCTTCTGCTGGTAAAAGAGCAGCAGGAACAGATGCAAATTTATATGATGATGCAGATGCAGAAGGAGGCGAAGAAAAAGGACCAGCAGGATCAGGTTCACATGAAGATGAAGACACAGATGCTGATGCAGACGAAGAAAGTGAAAGCCCAGAAGGATCAGACGCAAAAGAAGATGAAGATAGTGAAATGGAGATGTCAAGGAACAAGACAATTAATTCAAACGATGTTGATGACCATTCTTATTTTAAAGACACTACAGAAGGTTTATCTGCATTTGCTTCAATTGAACTTCTATCAGAGCCATTACATCCTAGAAATGAGCTTGTAAGTTATGTTTTAAAAATTCAACAAATACTTAAATATTTATTGGCTAAAGTTTAATAATTAATAAACAAAAACAAAAAATTGAAAACAGGATTGGGTTTACTTACTGAGAAAGAAAACAAAGGAGCTTGACAAATTTGTTGAAGAAGTTGATAAGATGATTGAAGAATCAATAGAGGTTTATCCAGGAAGTGAGTCAATAAGTGAAGTGATTTATCACTGGCAGTCTAGATTAACAAAGTATAGCAGCAGGAAAAACCCAGAACAAAGGGATGACGATGAAGCCCAAAACAAGGGGAGTGGATGTTGGTGTAGAAGGTATGGCAGTGGAGACTTCTGAAAAAAATATATGGCTGCAAGGAATGTGGTTGAAGATGATGCTGGTGGTTTCGTTGGAGAAGGGGTGCCAGCAGAAACAACTGAGAAAGAAGAGGGTGCTGGAGGAGTTGTTGGGGATGCTGGTGTTGTTGGGGTGCCAGCAGAGACAACTGTGCAAGAAGAGACATCTGCATGTAAGTTGGTAAAAGAGTATGCTGGAGTAGTTGGTGGAGAAGGGGTGCCAGCAGAAACACCCGAAAAGGATGTGATAGGTGCATCAAAGGTGGTAGAACACAATGATTTAGTGGATACAGCAACAAAATATGTTGAAGTTACAAAAACTGACATTGCAGCCCAGGAAGATATGGGAAAAACTGAAGAGATGACCAGATATGACTCTCAGAATATAACTGCCACATGTATGCAAGAGATAGTAGACTATGCTGACTCCGTTGAACAAGGACTAAAACATAAGGGTAAGAGAGTTAAAACATCTGACCTGCCTTCATTTGACTTGAATATAAGTCAACTGACTCCATCTTTATCTCCTGCAGATGATGTCAATGTTGGGGTACTGATTTCAAAACTCCCGTTTCTGGTAGAAGAAGGAAAAAATAAGGATAAGTTTAAGACACCTGTTCAAGCTCAGCCAATACACCAGCAGCAATCAACTCATTTTTACACAAGAAAGAACACAGGCACAATGGTGTTAACTCCTGTGCCACTTGATAAATTTAAAACAGCAGAGTTTGATAATTTAGCTACAAATGTAACAAAAAGCACAACATGTGCTGGTGAAGAACCAGTAGTTACTGATGATAAATCTATCATAAAGTCCGAAGCAAAGCATCTTAAGCCACTTGTAGTGCTTCCACCTCAACAAGAACAACATCATAGGAGGCAACGTTTGATAAAATTGGCTGATGCTTTAAAGTCTCCATATAAGGATAGGAAAGTGAATGTTAGATCAAGAATCACAAAGGTGGAAGGAGAAATATTTGAATGTTTTTTGGTATGGGCAAGGACAGGAAAGGTATTTTTATATATCTGATATATAATGTTTAAATTTTATATTATGATTTTTTTATACGTAATCATCAAATAGAATAATTAAAATTTGTTTGCGGCATTATGACAGAGCGAAAAATTGTTTCAAACTCCTGCTGGTAACATCTTAAAGCGGAAGCATCTACATTCGCTTTATGCTGATGAGTATGTCGATGAGAACATATTGAACTGCTGGGTTCAAGTTCTTCAACAACGAGGAGAATGCTAAAAGCAGTGATTCACCAGCAAGGCTATTCTATACTTGTGATGTGTTGGTACGGAATAATTATTGTTAAGTTTCAAAAACAATGCTAGTATTTTTCTTATGCTGCTATAACAAAACTGTGTATCTTTTTTTCAGTCGGAAGACAAATTTAAAACACAGTGTACCCCACAAGAGAGGGCAAATATTATGGAGATAAATATTCAATCTTGTTTGGAATCATCACCTTACAAGAACATGAGAAAGGTCGACCTTTTGTTCTGCCTCATTCAACAACATAACGTGTTCTACGTTGTATGCTTTGATTTTGTTAAGCCTGCAATAGATATAATTAACAACAGGAGAGACAATGCAGCAGTGCATACGAAATATGGAAACAGACCTATCGTATTGGTAATAAGAACAAACTAGACTATAAAATGTATTTATTATAGATGTAGCTCTAATAATATACCTATTTGCAGAGGGATACTTTGGCAAGATATCTTTCAAAAATATGTCCAATCAGATCCAAAAAGATTAATACATGCCTTCCAAAACGGATGTCGATGTCATGGAGGACAACTAAAAATAAGTTCGACAGCGGCATATTCGCCATGCGTCATATGGAAACTTATATGGGGGGACCAGCAGGGTAGTGGAAAGAAGTGTTCACAGATGAATCAGGAAAACAAAACACAGAGATAAGTGGCTTGAGGGTCAAATACCTATCCAAAATGTTATTGTCTGATGTGAACTTATTGAAGAAGGATGTGCAGATAAAAATTGCAAACTTTCAATCTTTAAATGAAGCTGATAAAAACAAGTGGAATGACAAGGTGGTGAAGCAAGTCAGAGAGAGAAATATGCAAAATGCGATAGCAGAGTACATTTTCACAGCACAGGGTGAAGGGTGGTAAGTATAATCAAACAACCAACATAAAATACTTCGCAGCAAGGATAGTTTGAATGAAGGATAACCTTTATTTACTTATTAATTTATTTTTGGCAGGGATGAATTGTTCTTTAGTGGTTATGGTAATTATATATCAAGGGCAGCACTGGAATCGTTCTACCCTGCTGAACGCATCCACGTCAGCTGTTTTACATGCTGGGCAGAGGTGTTGAACAGTGAAGAAGTGGACAAGGAAAAGGAAGATCCATCCAGGCTATTCCTAACCTGTCATGTATTGGTGAGTTCATCTGTCTTATATTAAAAACTAAACAACAAAAGTGGGTATCTTATGCTGGACAGTAATATGCACCAGCATAAATGGGTATCTTATGCACCAGCATAAGTGGGTATCTTATGTTGGAAATCTATATGCGACAGCATATGCACCAGCATAAGTGAGTATCTTATGCTGGAAAACTATATGCGACATCATAAGTGGGTATTGGACAGCATAAGCGTCATTTTTCATTATCAGAACAAGTGGTCATTTAAATGCTGGACAATTATGTTCACCAGCAGGGTATGTCAACTACTTAATATGGTATATAATACTTTTGCTGGCCATTATGTATGAGTCTATGTTATTTATCTTGTTATACATATGCTGCCCAAAAACAGGCGGATAAGTTTTTTGTAGGGGAAACCCCAACGATAACCAGACCAGCATGATAACCTATGTGGATTACTAGACCAGCATCATAATATACGTCTAAAAAAATCAATTTCATACCTAAACCTACTATCCGATCGCTAAAATTGAAAAAATTACCTTCACTATGAACATTGTCATTTGAACTATCACTCGAGTCTGGAGAAGATACATCCATTGCAGAATCCATTAAAAAAGTGAATTGATAGACAACTTATGGAAACCCGAATGATCGACAAAATTGCGTTAAACCCTAATTGACTTGTATAAATTTGAATTTGAAGAAATTGCTTATCGAATGCAAAAACTTCGCGGTATAACATGAGTTGCCATAACAAACTAATAAGGCAAAATGACGTATACACCCTTGCGATGGAATTCATTAACATGATACGTGTCATTCTCTCCTTGGTGCGCACGGATCTTAGGCAAAAAGCCTGTCCGCATATGATCCCCCTTCTATATATATATATATATTATATATATATATATATATATATATATATATATATATATATATACTACTATATAATACATATTCATCAAAATGGCATTTTCGTAATATTTAGCGTCTTAAAATTAAGACGCGTATAAGTAACAAAGCACAATGTACAACTTGCAAAGCATGGTGCTTCTCTTTGAACCGGCGACCCATGCTATCTTGCTTTTTAATCGGCGACCCAAACCCCTCTTTGCTTTTGCAAAGAATCAGAGAATCTACCCCATTTTGAGAGTGCTTTTCAATTGCTTTTCTTCTAAAGGGTGGACGCAACATGAATTTAGAAAGCCCTTTTTGGATTCTTTTGAACCATGATGCAGATATCTCTGATATTGGATAGAAGATTTGCAGATACTCTCATTTTCAAATTCAAATCCTCTCAGATCTACACCACCATGGAGAAAGAGAACCAGCGGAACAAGCAAACGAAAATGAACAACAATCGCATGGTTGTTGCTTCTGCTACGTGTCAATCGGAATGGTAGCCGTGAATCAATCGTTCGATTCCATACAAGATATCGTTATCTTAGTAATTCGGTAAGCATCATCCATAAGTCATCAGGTTTTTGTTGACATTGGATGTGTAAACCTTCAAGGTTTAAAAGTAGGTTGATTTTGATTTTCTCCACCGTTGCTCGATTTTGTGTGCCAGGTTTGCTTCTTCGTTTCCTTTTCCTTTCATTTAGGTCTTTTTTTATGATTATGGTTATGTTAATTGAGCTCTACCATCGTGCCACTTTGCTAGGTTTGCTTTTTCGCTGGCTTTATGACTGCTTTTGTGATGTTTACCAGGTGCTTGCTTGCTTACACTTGTAGATTGTATATATTTTGATTTTTGGTTGGATGGCTGAGTCTGCAATTGATTGATGGGGAGCAAAGGGTAATGGAATGGGAGAAATTAGGGTTAGTATTTGTATTTTTTTAACAAGTGGTATTATTAATTTTGATTTACTCCTATGTACTAAAGGAATGATGAAGCCTGTCAACAACTTTTAAGAAGGGTTTCTATTCCATCATCCAGAATAAATCCAAACAAAATTTTTAGGTCTTTTTCTAAAGCAATGACTCCTGATGTGAGCTCGATTAGTGTATTCATTACACTAGAGACCAACTGCTACAACTTAGGAAGGTAATGCTTGAACCTATGCATTTGAGTTTTGTTATTTAATTTAATTGTGTAAACATCAGTTTAACTAAGTTAATTTTATGTGCATTATTGTATCTTAAAACCAAATCTTAAAAATTGTATTCCTCTTACTTCCTTGATACAATTATTGTAGATGTAATTACCTAATAAAGAGATTATGGATTTCAATGATCGGTTCTTTTTTTTAATCTAAATAGTGTTTGATTTATGTTAGGGGTTATGCAGGTGCAAAGCTTATCAACAATATTATTCCATGGTCCTGGTGAGTACAATATCCAAGTCTTGCATAATGTTGTTATTGTTCTCATGATTACTTCTAATATCCCTATTTTGCAGATTCCCAATGAATACTTAAGGACTATATGCGTAATTTGTTATAAAAATTGATTGTGTAGAGCTCGATGGAGACGCCAATGATTAGGGCAACAAAATATTTCACTTGATGGTTCGTTCTTAACGTTTTGTTATGCCTAACAGATGAAAACCTTTTGTTACCATTTTGATTAAACTGCTAAGTCATTTATGTTTTTAATATCAGTTGGTAACCAAGCTGATTTGATAGACGAAGCTGCGTCCTAAATCCATACATAATCAATTGGATGTAAGATTTTAATCATCACCTAGTTTGATTCACATTTACTACCAATTTATGCTCAAATTTATAGTGGTTGTTGAGTTGAATATAACATGTAAATGGGGAAGAGTTCATTGTACACAGTGCCTTCTCATATAACCATTTGATACCCTTGAAGCGCCTTATGCTTTTAAAACAAATCATGTGATAATAAACGTATGAAGTTTATTGTTCTTGTTGTTTATATACAAGTTATTCATGATAATTTTGGAATTGTAGGAGGCAATGCAGAAACAGGTCCAGATTGAAAAATTGATTTATGTTTCTTAGTTTCGCCACTAAGGTAATTTCTCTTTCTTATATGTTTTAGATCATCCAGTTGCTTGTAAAATTGTGATTAGTGTCGATCCCCTTTCATATACAATGAGCTTGAGTTGCTCGAAGAGCCTTGATTTGGGCAGGCATAACTAATACCACGGTTTGATTTTGAATATTACATAGCCTAATCACTTTCATGTTCAAATTTTGTAAAAAAAGTCACTGAACTTATACTTATGAAAGGTTGATTTAAGTTTAAAACTTAAAAGTTAAAAGTTGTATGATTTTTCTTGTACTTTGGTGATTTTAATCAAATCATGACTTGACTGTAAATGTGTGTTGATTATGCTTCAAAGTAGAAAAATTTAAGCTCAATTGGCGAAAATGGTTAATTTTTTCTCTGCTGAAGTAGTATTCCTTTTTGGTGCTTTTGTAAAATGATGATTATTTGATTTAACAGATTTTAAAATTGTTAATTTTTAAATTCTTCCCATCTTACGGAGGAAACTTGTAAGATTTCTATATTGCCATTTGATTGGTTAGACTTTTATCTCTTTGATGCTATTTAAAAAGTCTGCAGCTTACAAGACTAAAGTCTCCCTCAATGGTAACATTGCCATGCTTCTACAGCTTACACTTTATAAACACCGTCTCATGTTTTTTACAGTTTCAAATGTTGTTATTTTGCTTTTAATTCAATTAATTTTCATGTTCTAGATTACAGATTTGTAGGAGTGATAGGTCTCCAAATTGGGAAACTACTGAGCCCATTCCAGAAGTCATCACATCTGCCATAGCTAAGGTGGTAGTACCCTTTGATCCATTTTTCTCTCCTGTATTAAACCCAGATTTTGAATGGTGGTTTTTTACATTTTCTGTTTAACAGAGAACACTTTTGCTATTGTAATGGATGTAATGGAGGTTTGAATGTTTAAAAGGTGCCCCTAAAAATGTAGCAATCAGATTCTGATTATAGTTTCTTTGATGGTTTAAATTTTAATGACTTTAAAAATCTGAGTCTGTGGGTTTTTAGGGGGAATAAATTGACCAACATGTCAGGGAATGCAATAAATATGTTCTTTAGGTGAATAACCTAATAAGATATATTAGGTATTTACCGTATGCATAATACATGTTCTGTTAACATTTCATTATGATAGTAATATATATATACTTTCTTTTGTCAAAGGTTCATCATTAATGTAGATACATATTGGGGTGCTGCATCAAGAGAATTATAAATTGAAGTTTCCCCATGTAAAGAATGTGAATGCGATCTCTCAAAAGGATTTTGAATGTTTGATGGGTTCGTATTTGTGGTTGATGGGTATGGTTGAGGGTTGTTGTCTGCACATTAAAGTATATGAGTGTTGGTTTTTTTTGGATGGATTTGGATGTGGTTGGCCGTCTTCAAATGATATCTAGAAGATGATGGCTCATGGCCGGTTTCACCTCATATATTCCAATGAATAATGGTAAGGTGGTGCTGCCACTAAATCACGTGATCATTTTTAAAGACTTTTGGAGTCAGCTCTTGGATGGAAGTCAGGAGAGATGCTTGGATTGGTCGTGAATTGCTGCTGGCATCTATGGTTGATGGGTTCCTTTTATTCCCTTTATTTTGCATTTTTTTCTTTCTGTATTGTTGCTGTTTTTGCTGTTGGTTCTTGTGTTTTGCTTTATTGTATAACTGTTTGCGCTTTCCTAGCTCCTTGCTAGGGGAGTTGTGTTTTCTTTTCTCATGCTTTATTGGAATTGCTGGCTGTTAAAAAAATATATATTCAATGAAATTAATTTTACATAATAAAATTTTTTTTGGAACAACAATTTTACATTAAATTTTACACTAAATTGAGTCTTATTATTGTGGATCTTTGTAATTGATTATTTTCTATAGCTATTGTAGTTGTGTCTTTCCATGTTCTGAAAAAGCAGAATTGGCTTTATCAATGTCATAGACAGGCAGGTTCTGAAAAAAGCAGAATTGGCTTTATCAATGTCATAGACAGGCAGGTTTTGAAAAAAGTAGAATTGGCTTTATTATAGACTTAAAGCAAGAAAAGAAAAGACTGACATGTTTAGTGAAAAGGTCAAAATCATCAAATATATCCATAAAAAAGACAACAATTCTTTTTTTTATTGAAAATGAATGTGCATGTGTTAAAAAAGACTGTCTTGTATATAACCTATATTCGATAACCATTTCATGGTCTGTTTTAGTTAATGATGAAAAAAATAAAAAACTACATAGTAGTTGTTTTAAAAAATAAATTTTCTTGTTAACATGTCACCCCCTATTATTATGAAGATCGAAACAAGAAAAATATTCTTTTTAATGGGTCAAATCAAGATTTAAACTGAAAAAAACTGGGCTAGCCTAATTATTCGTTGAGTTACATGACTATCAAAACAAAATCTTAGAAAATTTGAGATTTTTCAAAAATTATTTTGTTAAACAACGAACTAACACCTTTTAAAATCTATTTCTAAAATCCACTTCATGTTTGGATATTTATTTTTATATGTATTATTATTATTATTATGTTTGTGACTAATATATATATATTTATTCGGATGTTCATTATTTTGTAATTGACTTCTCCCACTAGATAGACTAAACCGATGCTAAGAATGATAAAACTGAAAGATGTACAATATGATATATATCACGAGATGATTAATAAACTAACATGAAACATTACCGCATTCGTTAATTGTCGCCGCCGCCGGATCGTGTAGATAGAAAAACGAGTAAATGGAAATGCCATTTTTCAGTGCACCGTATTGCACTAACAGAAAAGAATACCGCGTTGTAAATTGTCGCGCCACCGCAATGCACTGACAGAAACGAGTACCGCATTGTAAATTGTCACCGCACCGCATTGCACTAGCAGAAAAGAATCGAGTGTTGTATGGCGTACGACACGGATTGAATTCAACTTAAAACACTGTTTATGACTGATTGCATGGCGTACGACACAGATTGACTTCCTCACTATGGAATTCATTGACCCTTGGATTTTGATTTAAAAAGTACTATGTTATTACTGATATCTTAAAACTATGTTGATGACTTCTATCTTACAACTCGTTTGGTTTTAAATTACTATGTTTGCTAGCAATATATATTTCAATTCGGGTGTTTGTTGTTATTTGTTTGAGTTCTAAAAAAACCGAATATCTCGAGGTAAATTGTCGTGCCGCCATAACAAGCGAACAGAAGATGAATAACACGCTATACACTGTCGCCGCCGCAACGCGCGGGCACACGGCTAGTATATATATATATATATATATATATATATATATATATATATATATATATATATATATTATATTTATGGCCTAAATCATTTATTTTAAATAATCAATGATCTTATTACCTATTTAACCCTATCAGGTATTTATTTGATGGATGTAATTGCCCTTATTGATAGAATTAGGGTTTCCCCTTAGATGTATAAATAGAGATCATAGGGAGAGAAAAACACCACCACTAATCACCTACACAATTTCGTGATTATCTCTCTCTCTCTAAAATTCGTGGGTCTCCCCACATTAGCCATCCTCATCATACACCCTTAACGGGAACTCGAACAACATATCTGGATGGATACTTCAAGCACTGCTGACGTGAACTCTCTAGCAACAAGTAATCTTTATATTATTATCTGTTTATTTGTCTTATGATTCAGGATTCGTTCAACAATTATATGGTGGGTAGATCTTTTTAATGTTTATAAAATTAAATATTTAAAAACATTAAAGATTAATAAAAAGGTAAAAAGAAATTCAAAATTCAATTTGGGATTGTTCTGGTGCCCACGATCGTGGCTTCCCGTGTCCAAATTAATATGGACTGTGGCTAAATCCTGAGCCTTTAAAAAAAAATATTTTTATAATAACTTTAAACTTCCGGAAGACATCAATTTTTTTACCAACACATGCATAAACAAGATTACACATGGAATGTATGTATGTAGGAAAATATATTATTTGTAGGTGAATATTAGATTACACATTCAAACTATTTATTTTCAGTTTAATCTGTGTTCTGAATATTTACATACACATTTTAATGTTTTGTGCATGGCTATATTTTGAATGTGTAAGTGAATATTAAAAATATCAATAAATAATAAATACATTCGAATGACACATGAATTTGAAATAAAATTTATTATGTGTAGGTAAAACTTCTGGATCGGATGTGTTTAATTTGACTTTCTTAAATTCTTTTGGGCTGATCATAAGGAGGATTTCTTTCAGATTCTTTTCGCGTTTTCATGACTCCTGGGTTATTTTTAAAGGTTGTGGCTTATCATTCATTCACCTCATACCTAAATCTATAGACGCTCAAGCCTTCAGAGATTTTAGACCTATTGATAAGTGGTTTGTAGTTACACTTAATTTTATATTAACTTTCTCCTAAACACACTAATTTTGTGTATAAAAACTTATCGGGTTAATCAGCATGGCCGCCCCATTAAGGTATTGGGGTAAAGAAATAAATAGGAAATTAAATGTTAGGTTTTTTTTTTTTAATTTGTGAAACAGATGTAACATTCAAAGAAAGGTATTGGGGTAAAGAAATAAATAGAAAAAATAAATATGTTAGGTTTTTTTTTTAAAAATTTGTGAAACAGATGTAACATTCAAAGAAAGGTATTGGGGTAAAGAAATAAATAGAAAAATAAATATGTTAGGTTTTTTTTTTTTAATTTGTGAAACAGACATATTGATAAGTGGTTTGTAGTTATATTTTATGTTATATTAACTTTCTACTAAACACATCAATTTTGTGTACAGAAACTTATTGAGTTAATCAGCATGGCCGCCCCATTAATGTATTGAGGTAAAGAAATAAATAGGAAATTAAATATGTTAGGTTTTTTTTTTTTTTTTTATTTGTGAAACAGATGTAACATTCTTTTACCCGTATCAAAAGCTAAAAGAAATAAATAGGTAATTAAATATGTTAGGTTTTTTTTTTAAATTTGTGAAACAGATGTGCCTTTCGAAGCTTCATGTAATCATGATGTAGTCATGATGAAATGATGAAGTAATGATGGCATAATGATGAGGATGCATGGCAACAAAGCAAAATCAGCATGCTGAAGTCTTGGCATGTCGCGAGAGATTAGACACAAAGTGTGGCGATACTTTCAATTTTCAGAATTTTAGTTTCGAGCCCGATGACTTGTTGTGCACGCTGGGGGTTGGCTTAAAATGCCCCTAACATTCTCCATTACAAGCTGATTTCGGACAATACCCTATGGTGTCGTTTGGTTTGTGAAATTCAATGGAATTGAAATTTGAATATTTTCCTTTTAAAATTGTTATTGATTGGGTAATGAGGGAATTTGTAATGCAATGAAATCCTTTAATTAATGAAATTTAGTACTATTTCAACATTTCTTAGAAATCCTTCACTTTAACGAAGGAAAGTTACATGGCCTCAAATTCCATTGATTAAAGGAATTCATTCCAATCTATATTTGTTTATAACCCAACTAAGCACAACTTTCAAATGAAAATTTTACAATTCAAATTCCATTGATTCATTTAATTAACTAGTTTGTTTTGTAAAAACAAAATCACCATCATTTCTTAGCTTTCTTGCTTTAGGAATTTTCGACATGTGCAATTGCATAATACGCTAGGCTGGTCAAACACTTTGAAACAACATTATGTCTATGTAACGTCAGAACTAGGTTAACTCGAATTGGATTGGTAGCTAGCAAATCTGGAACCTGAAGTAGTCACTCTTTCTCATCATTGTTTTACAACTCGATTTTCATTGCTAATTACAATTTCAAGTTACAATTCACAACCAATTTCAATTCAATTTAGTTTAGTCATGTTTCTCTATTCTTTTTCCTGAGTTAGATAGTAGACTAGAGTTTTTCACGAATTCCCTGTGCTTCGACAACCTTACTTCATATACTACTTCTTTGTAGCTAAGGAGTAGTTTTTAATAATATATTTTTATTAGCCTTTGACACGCGATAAAAATGATATCGTTGCCGGCGAATACGTGTAGACCCCCCATATTATTCTATAAACTCACTAAAAATTATAAAACTCATTGCTATTGAATTTGTTTTTTTTTTTATTTTTTTTGTAATTTTTCTATATATCTTTATATATTAATTTAGGGTTTATTTCTAATATTTTTAGTTTTTTCTTTATTTTATATTTTCTTAATTTGAAATTATAATTTTCAGTGAGTTTTATAGAACGTCGATTTTTAAAATTGCAGCGAGTTTCTAAAAACAATGAGTTTTAAACTTAAGAGTGAGTTATATAATTTGTAGTGTGTTTTATAATTTTTAATGAGTTTTATATGACGTGCTTTAAATTACACATCATTTTATTAGTCAAACACCTACGAATGTTGAAAGTTTATGCATTATTTTGGTCTATTTACCCTTGTTTGCTGTGAAATGTCATAAACAGGTAATTAGAGGGGGCCAAAGTGATATTTGAGGATTTTATGAAGTTTTGGGGCTAAATTGTACAAGAATCGAAGATCTGACTTTTTCTCCATGTCACGACCCGTGATAGACATCACGACCCGTTTCAAAGCTAACCGGAGAAACCCTAATTCGTTAATTCATGGCGGCGCTCACGGCCCGTGACTGTGTAACGAGTCGTTACGCCTAGTTTTCGAAACCCTAATCTTTCACTATAAATACCCAACCATTTTGCCATTTCAAAAGGTTACACAATTGAGACCAGTAGAGTTCGGTTCCAGAAAATTTCAGAGGTTAAAGTCGAAGATTTCAAGGTCAAGAAGTGTTCAATCGTTAGTGATATCGAGCTATTCGAAGAATCGGCCATTGATCGACTTTGGTTTGCGCTTACAATCATGTTTATTTCCATTTCAATTGTTGTTTTCATTAGTTGTAACATCCCAAGATTTAGGTAATTGCGTAATTGTTAGTTAATACAAATACTATGCATATTCTACGTGTCTAACAAGTTAGAATATTAGGAAATACATATTTATGTGTTATATATATATATATATTATATATATGAGTTATATGTATATATGCATAAGGATATATGTAAATACGTAGTTGAAAAGATAAGTATTGGATAAATACATGATGATATACGTGATTAGAATCATCATTTTATGTATCTCGAGGGTTAGAAATAATTAGGAATACATCCTAATAGGTTTTGGGGCTTAAAATGAAAGATATATGAAAGTATAAAGGGTAGAAATACACCACAATATCCTAAAATATCTAAATATCTACGTGTCTCAATATCATTCATTTGAATGATTACTTCTTATGACTCATCAAATTCTATCCTAGTCACATACTTATGTGTCTCAATATCATTCATTCGAATGATTACTTCTTATGACTCATCAAATTATATCCTAGTCACATACTTATGTGTCTCAATATCATTCATTGGAATGATTACTTCTTATGATTCATCAAATTTTATGCTTAGTCACCATGAGACGTGTCTATACCATATTTCACACCTTATACTATAAATAGGAGCCTTAGTTCATCAGATTCACTTGCTAATTCACAAATCAAAGCTTAGAAAAAAAAACCCTAAAACTCTCAAGAACGTTCATAGCTCGAAATCGGTTGATCCAGGAGGTCTTAAAAGCTAATTTTCTGCAGTCAAGCTTTATTAGGTATGTATTACAAAAGCCCTTAATCAATTTTGTGATTCATAACACCTAGATATGCTCTTTAGAAAAGATCTGAAATTAGGGTTCTTAAGCATGATTCTTTAAAATTGAGTAATCTGTTTGGAATTAAGGTTTGATTTTTGATTTGTAAGCTTAAAATAACATATTCTAAGAAAGCCCTAAGTTTATTTATTAATAAAAAGAGTTTTGATGATAATTTGAGAACTACGTCAAATTAGGGTTTTGAAAGATGATTATTAAATATATATTGGGCTATCTATAAGGAATTGGGAGTTGGTTTTTGGTATTAGAAAATGTTTATATATATATTAGATATATATGAGTTCAATTTTGATAATAAATAAAATATTGAATATAGCAAATTATTCGGGTATTTAGAAGTTGACGCAGACCGAGAATGGTAAGCGCCTGTACACTGGGGTTTCTGGCATAGCGAGGGTGTTGCATATATCCCAAATGGGACCTGGCATCCCTCACTGGGCGATCTCAGAGTGAGCGTCTGCTTATAGGAATGCGCGTCTTCATATTATCATTCGAAAAGTTATATTGCCTATAAAGGGCATTTTGGTCATTTTAACCTCTGAGGATGTATAGTTTTAGGAATATAGAACATAAAAGATGTTTATGATATAAAGCCTTGCATTAATGCAATTCGATACACGATTAGGTTTGGATCGAGGCTTTTAGTGAAGATTTTGCCTGAGATTATTCAAGTAAAGACAAAGGTGAGTCACTATCTCACTGGGCAAATATTTTTATAAAACGGGATGCGTTGTTTTGTAATTAAATTATATATTTGGCTGCCATTAGTATGTATAAATGTTGAGGCCTAAAGGGTTAGATACGATCTTGGAATAGGGCCCATGTGACACGTACAAATAGGTAGTATGCATACAGATAGACCTAGTTGCTTGGACGATCATTCCTGATCTTGATTCTGTGATCCCTGCCATGGATATACATGTTTATATGATGTTGTAGTCAAAATTTAATTGCATATGAACTGCTACGTTTATGAAACTCACCAGCAATATGCTGAGCCCCAAATGTTGTCTTTTTCTTTTGGACGTATATCTTAGGTACCATGTAGTAGCGGCGGATAGCTAGACATGGATGGGATGATGAAGAAGCTAGTATAGAAGTCTAAATTTTGGTTGGACGAAGACATAGACTTCTAGTTTCAAATAGAACTTACATATTGTATTATCTTAAGTACTTTGTAGATTCTACAACTTTTGTTATGAATAAAGTTCAAGACTTCCGCTGTAAACTTTGATTTAGTGCCATGTGATTTCTGTTATTCGACGCGTAACACTCCCTAGTGCTTATCCTGGGATGCGGGTGTTACATTATTTTAGCTATAAGAGGCTAACTCTCTTGATGTCAAACTAAGACAATGTGATCTATTTATTGTTTTACCTATGATTTGACGTTGACAATATTTTACATAATGATTTTAGTATAATGATTATGATTCCTCTTTCATATTAAAGATGTGTTGTTGAATGATGTGTTTGATCCTTTCCTAGTAGTATTTGGTTTGGTTGGTAGGATAGACGTATTCTGCTTATTAATTTGATGCTATTTCTTAGTTGTTATCTAGCGATTTCAATATGCGTTTAGGAACTCTAGCGAGCCTAGATAGGAAATGGTGATTACGCATGTTCAATAATTTGTCTTGATTGAAGTATGTCTCTATGTTTGGTCGTGAATCTTAGCTTCCATGTCTTGGGTAAAAGGAATAGTGAAATAACTAAATATACTGCATATGTTATGGTATGTAATTGAGTCATAACTTATTAGTCTATCATGGTTACTCAGAGTAGGATTGGTCTATGGTCCTAGGTCTTAGATCATTGTGTTTAGTGTCCTATAGCTAGGTCATTAATTCGTGGATACTTCATTATGACTGTGGTTTTAATTGCTGATTTATGAGTTTAGTGACTATAAATCCATTAGACAGTTAATATGCGAATGTCAATGTCAGGTCTAGGTAATGCATGAATAGTGATCAGTCTTAGATGATATCTGTTTCTTTTATTCTGATATTTTATCTACTTCATTATTGCTACCATCAATTTGCTTTCGTATTTGCTTTCTAACAGTTATTAGGAACTGTGACAGAATCTTAATGATGATAATTAGGTTTAGTTTGATTACACCATTGTTTCCTTAGATCGACCCTCAGTTACTCTTAATGCTACCATACGATAGGTCCGCTTTCTTATATGTGCATGCGTAGTTACAAGATGATTTAGGTCTATAAATTTAAAGGTCATATTTGCATATTTATTTATATATACTCGTGTGCATCAAAGGCTTTTTGGCGTCGTTTCCGGGGAAGCAAGTCGTCATTCTGGACCTCGTTAGGTTAGTTAGCTTAGGTAGTCTTTCTTTTCTGTTTTGTGTCCCATGGTTAGCTTCCTCCTGCCCAGCTAGAAATAGCATTCCCTAAATAACCCGTACTCAAGGGTCCCTTGGTTTCATATGCGAACCAACCAGACATTCGAACATCACTTCCAAGGTTTGATCAGAACCATGTTTAGAGGTGTTGGCCCTAATCTGGATCTTGAATAACAATCAATCGATGAATTGTGGAATCAAAATACGTATATTCATAATGTGATGAAATCTGTGTACATCGACCAATACATATATACCGACATCGACGGTTTTCAACTTATAAGACTGACACATACAGTCCCTAAACTAAATACATAATGACATATGGACTAAACCTTAACTTTAACTAATTACATAACTGACCCACTAAATTTTATAACATGGTTTAAAGGATTAACATTCAATACTCCCCCTTAATCTTTTAAACCATGCCTTCAATCACGATCATTCTATGGGTCCTTCATTGTTTCATCAAATGTCTTCATTTCTTTCTTTGTCTTGTGCATGTTGTGACCTTTTCTTGAATCTTGATCTTCTTTGTATATTTTCCTTCTTGTGATATTCTTTATCTTTAAACTTTGGCTTTCTTCCTTTCTGACATGCATCATTGACTTTGACTTTAACTTGATCTTCATGAGTTGTAGCACGAACTTTTAACTTTTCTTCATATTCTTCTTCAGTATCATCATTTTCACCATCTTCTTTTACTTGTGCCATTCCATCTTCCTGACCTTTCACTAGTTTGTATTTGGGTGGAAAAGCACAAACTTCATCTGAATTCATCTTCTTACAACTTTGTTCAACTTCTTTGTCTTTCTCATTTTCTGAAGATGATATAACCTTGAACGTCTTTTCTTCACATTCCTTTTGATCTTCAACATACACACCAAAATGTTCTTCTTCTTGGTGCTTCCGATCATCTAATTTCTTTTCACATAACTTCTCTCGTTCATGCATACGCTTTTCAAACTCCTTTTCTCTAATATTTAATTTGATCTCAATTTCTTGTTTCTTTATTTCTAAGTCATGAAGCATTTGAGATTCATTCTTTCTAATTGCTTCGAACAATGAAGACTTCTCTATGGCAAATGTTTCCTTGGCTAACTTCAAAGATTCCAATTCCTTTTTTATATAACTTTCTGTTTCATATCTGAGACTCGTCAATTTGTCTTCTTCTGTCTCCTTATTAAGATAAGCATCTTCACCTTGAACAAGCCTTGTCCATTCTAGTTCTGTTTCCTTCTCGTTTGAGGAAATATCTTGCTGATCCTTGTAGTTATCCTTAATTGCCATTAAGAGATTCGGTTCATAGTCTTCTTGCACGAGATTTGACGGTTCTTCTCTTTTGTTTTCCTTAGGGCAGTCTAAGGCACAGTGTCCATAATTATTACAGTTATAACACCTAACCTTACTTATGTCCAACACAAATTTGCTTCGGTTCCTCGTGTATTTCTTTTTCCTATCACAATCTTCATTATTCCTGATGAATTTATCGTGTGACAAATTTTCTTCTTTTCCTTCTTCTCTGAATTTGTCACTGCTTCGGTCTCGTGATGAACTAGAACTTCCTTGTTCACTAAGATCATCATCTGAAGAATCTTCTTCACTCTCTTCTTGTTTAAACTTCCTTAAGCGCCAATTGCCTTGTGATGATTTAAACTTTCCTTGTCCATGAAACGCCTTCCATGCGTGAATAAGAGTTTCTCTTGATCGTCTACTTGAGTTACTTTCTTTAATTTGATCCTTTCCTCGAAAGCCTTCAAGCGTCCTATTGTCTCGTTTAGAATCATTTCGTCTAGATCACAAAATTGTTCGATAGTCGCAACAATTTGAGTAAACCTATCTGGCATAGAACTTAAGAGTTTCCGTACTAGAGTCGATTGATCAAACGTTGATCCTAATCCGCCTGCCTTTGTGACTATCTGATTCAACTTAGCGGTGAAAGAATCTATCATTTCTTCTTCCTTCATTTGTAACAACTCAAATTCTGTCTTGAGTGTTTGTATGCGTGCCTTCTGCACCCGATCTACTCCGATGTGACGCGTCTTGAGTGCGTCCCAAATCTCCTTTGCAGATTTGCAGTTTGTAACTTGCAGTATCATATCTTCTGATAATGCTTGGAATAAATATGCACACGCAGTCTTGTCCTTCTTGACATCCGGTAACGTGTCTTCATTCGGTTCTATCCTTTCCCATAATCCATTTGCCTCTAGTATGGTTTTGATTCGGATGGACCATACGGTATAATTCATAGATTTTAGGATTGGGCATTGGAAAAAGGGTGAGGACACTGTTTCTCTATGTATCACCACAGTATTATTGTTTCCGGTATCCGTCATGGTTTCTCAATTCTAACCAAGATGCGATACAAAATATACTTGCAAATATATATCTGATTTCTAAAGATGTAAATCTAGAATTTCCCTAATCTAGATTGATGAAATATAATTCAAGTAAGTATTGATAAAACCTGGAAATTTTGTGAATCCTCCTTCCTGATTTTGAAATCTCCGATCACCGACAAATCCCGACTTAGAGATAATTTTCTTCGTTCTCTAATTTTCTTCGATCAAATAAACAACCAAAAACAACCACACATGTGTGACCTTTGTATCAAACACCAAAAAAAATCCTTTGTTTTCTTTTGTGTTTATCGATGGAATAGAAAATCTTTGTTTTCCTCTTGTCAAAACATCCCTCGGACAAAGCAAAAGGTTGATGATCTTCAATTCTTAGTATATTCTGATGTTTATTCCTCCTTCCTTGAAAAGTCAAACTGCCCCTTTTCCTTTTTATATCTGATTTCGTACAAAAGAAGCACAGCCCTAAAATCCTTTTGATTCTACGTCTATGATAAAAAAAAGAACGCCAAATCCCGTTTTTTCATGGCCGTCTTCAATACGAAATGTTTTCTGCGATTTGGATGTAATCTAGTGTCGTCCTTCTTCTGCGACTTCTAGTACTTCTCTGCCTTCGTCCCGTATTCTAAACCGATTTGCTTATGAATTGATTTGTTTCTAAAATCAATTTACCGGCTTTGTTCTCTTCTACTAATCGCCTAATCTGTCTGAATTGATGGAAATCAATTTTTCTGTCTTCTGGCTTCTAAATCACTGGTACCGAATCGACTTCCCCTTCTGAATCAATTTTTCTGAATTTATTTGATCTTCGTGTCTTCTGAATCAAAATCACTGCTGTTGAACGAACGACAATCATGTAAATCGATTTTTCTGAAACAATTTTGATTGTCGGGTTATGAATCAATTTACTCCGAATCGATTCTGTTTCTGCATGGATGATGATGATTTGAAATCGATTGATTAACCTGTGCTCTGATGCCAAATGTTGGCCCTAATCTGGATCTTGAATAACAATCAATCGTTGAATTCTGGAATCAAAATACGTATATTCATAATGTGATGAAATCTGTGTACATCGACCAATACATATATACCGACATCGACGGTTTTCAACTTATAAGACTGACACATACAGTCCCTAAACTAAATACATAATGACATATGGACTAAACTTTAACTTTAACTAATTACATAACTGACCCACTAACTTTTATAACATGGTTTAAAGGATTAACATTCAATAAGAGGTGGCAATTGGGACATATATCCTTATGAATGAATATTGATTTTATGTTTTATGACTTTATATCCCAAGCTGGTGAATGTTACCTAGTGCTGAACTTTTTTAAGCATAAAACTTTCTAAATTACTTTCGTTAAGAAGTTATATTATCATGGAAATAATATATTGTTGTAATAATATTTGATTAACTAAATGTTTATTAAAAAATTGGCCAAAAGTTTTAGGTTGACCATTACCCAACTCCAACCCATATTGCCATCTCAAAATTGTTGTTTCAATTGCCTTAAAAGTGTGTGCAGCATTGCCCAGTCACATACGCAGTCTCAGACCCAGTCACGTACGCAGTCTCAGGCCCAGTCAGATACGTAGTCTCAGGCCCAGTCACAAACACAGTCTTAGGCACAGTCACAGACAATAGACACATGCACTTCACGAAAAGATATACTTGCTGAGGAAGCAAAAGAATCAAGTAGCAGCTGAATTGGTAAGTTTACTCTTTACTTATTCTTCAATTGTCACTAGTAGAAATAAACTAACATAAATAAATGAAATGCTCAGGGTTTTAGTTTCAAACCTGAGTATAAAGCTTTATACTAAAATATAAAGCTTTTTTACTGCAATGGGATGTACGTTTCAAACACATAATTTCTTTAATAGTTTCAATAGCGTGCTGGTGTTGGATCAAAGATCGATCGATTACACAGAAATTGAGAGAATTTTGACTAGAACTTGAAATCTTATTATGATCAATTGTTGATGTCGATGGTCTGCCCATCGATATATATACGCACGACACATACAGGGAAGTTGTAGACTTCCAGTTTTGACCAAACAGACCCTGAACTAAATACATATTTACAATTTGACACTAGATTTTAACTTTAGACATTGACACAACTAACCCTTGGACTTTTATAAATACATAGATGAATATGATTATTTCTCACATTCACCCCCTAATCATATCATCTTCATTCTTGATTCTTCAAATCTTGAACGCCAAGCAGTTCTCGCATTGTGATAAACTTGACTCTTGCTAGTACCTTCGTCAGTATGTCTGCACGTTGGATTTCTTCGCTTACATGTTCAACTTGAATCTGATCATTCTCTACGCATTCTCTGATGAAGTGATATCTTTTATCAATGTGCTTGCTTCTTCCATGAAACACTGGATTCTTCATTAATGCTATTGCTGAGACAACCATTAGTGTTATCTTTTCTTCTTTCCATCCCGTCAAATCTATGAGTAATCATTGTAACCACAGTGCTTGTTGTGCGGCTGCAGTGGCTGCTATGAATTCTGATTCACATGATGAGAGTGCCATCGTTTGTTGTTTCTGAGTGCACCAAGTAATAGGTGAGTTTCCAAAGTAGAAAACATAACCTGTAGTGCCTCTTCCTTTTCCAGTGTTGACACCATAACTACTATCACTGTAACCTGTTATCTTGCAACCTCCAGTCTTCTTGTAGGTTATTCCATGATCTTTGGTTCCTTTGATGTAGCGTAGTACTTGTTTGATTCCCTTCAGATGATGTTCTTTTGGTTCTTGCATGAAACGACTGAGTGGATTAACTGAGTAACTCAGATCTGGTCTTGTATGTAGTAAGTACCTCAAACATCCTATTAAGCTTCTGTATTCTGTAGGATTCACCGGTTCTCATTCTTCAGTTCTTGTGAGTCTTGTTCCCGGTTCCATAGGAATCTTTGTTTCGTTACAATCAAGCATATTAGTTTCTTTCAGGATCTTGTTGATGTATCCTGTTTGCTTGATGGATATTTCACCCCCTGCTTGGGCGACTTCTATACCAAGATAGTATGCTAGGAGTCCTAAGTCACTTATTTCGAATTCTTTCTCCATTTGTGACTTGAAATGATCTATTTCCTTCTTTTGTGCTCCAGTGACTATGAGATCATCCACATAAACTCCAATTATTATAGTTGATGTGTTGCTCTTCTTTATATAGACTGTATGTTCCAATGAGCATTTCTGAAAATTGAGTGTTTTCAGAGTATGGTCTAACTTGATATTCCATGCTCGTGGTGCTTGTTTCAATCCATACAGTGCCTTTGAGAGCTTGTATACTTTCTTCTCGGTTACTGGTTTTACAAACCCTTCTGGTTGTAATACGTAGACTTCTTCTTTTAAATCTCCATTAAGGAATACAGATTTTACATCGAGGTGATGTACTTCCCATTCATTATATGCAGCAAGTGCTAGAATAAGACGAACTGTCTCTATTCGAGCTACTAGTGCAAATACTTCATCGAAGTCTATTCCTTATTCTTGCACATAGCCTTTTGCTACTAAGCGAGCCTTATGCTTTGTAATCTTCCCATTTGCATCTCGCTTTGTCTTGAATACCCATTTAAGACCAATTGCCCTTTGATTATCGGGTAAGTTAGTTAGTTTCCATGTATTATTCGTATTTATGGATTCTAACTCACTATTCATTGCTTCGATCCATTTTCTATCTTTAGCAGCTTCTTTATAATTTCTTGGTTCTTCTTCTGCCACCATTAATTCTCCATAGATACTTCGTGGATCTATACTTGGAGCCTTTTGGGTGATTTCAGCCAAGTCCCTAAATCCTTGTAGTGGTGTGTGATCAAAAGGTCTTGCTGAACTTTTGTTTGAATTATACACCGTAATTTGTGATGAGTTAGGCTCATAGGTATACGTGTGAGGAGTGTTGGTCCTTGAGCTATTATGAGGTGTGTGGGAATTTTCAGAATGATTCAAAGGTGATTGATGCTGATCATTCTCATATGCACCTTCTTCTTCAGATTCATCTTCTGAGTTGGATGACTCTTCTCTTTGAGTAACGTGAGTAGTCTCTAACTGCTTTTCTAATGTTACAAAGTCAGTCCATTCAGCATTCCCATTATCCATATTATCCAAGTATTCTTTCCAATTCCATGTCTCATCTTCCTTGAACTTTACGTCTCTGCTAACACATATTTTGTAGTTAACTGGATCAAATAGCCTGTATGCATTTGATCCCTCTTCAGATCCTAGGTAAACCATTTTAACACTTCTGTCATCTAACTTCTTCTGGTTAGGAATGGTTACCTTGGCATATGCTATACAGCCAAATATCCTCAAATGATCCATTTTGGGTTTTCTACCCTTAAAAGCTTCGTAAGGAGTACCATTCAACACAGCCTTGGTTGGAACTCGGTTTAGTATGTAAATAGCATGTTTGACTGCTTCAGCCCAAAAATCTTGTGGCATTTTTGTAGCTTTTAACATACTACGAGTTGTAGACATTATTGTCTTATTTCTTCGTTCAACCACTCCATTTTGTTATGGGGAGTATGGAGCAGTAAGTTGTCTTGCAATTCCATTGTCTTTGCAAAACTTAGTGAACTCGTGAGATGTGAACTCTCCACCTCTATTTGTCCTTAGCATCTTCAAATTTGTCTTTGCTTCGTTTTCCACCTTAATCTTGAATTCTTTGAAAGTCTCAAAAGCTTCGTCTTTTGACTTAAGGAAATACACCCACATGTACCTTGTACAATCGTCTACTAGAAGGAGCATGTATCTCTTGCCTGAGGGTGTTGGTGGTGATATAGGACCACATAGATCTCCATAGACTAAGTCTAAAGGTTCTTCTGATTTGAATTTAGCCTATTGTGGGAATGGAGTCCTAGTGTGTTTTCCTAATAGACATGCATCACAGATTTGGGTTGTGTGACTGATCTTAGGTATTCCATGTACCAGTTCCTTTTGAGTCATCGTCTTGATTGACTCGAAATTGAGATGTCCCAATCTTGCATGCCATAACCATGCCCTATCCTCCAAACTTGACATTAGGCAGGTTGGTGACCCGATCTTCAAATTGATGTTGTAAAGTCGGTTCTTCGCACGTTTAACCTTTAGTATAAGTTCCCTACTAGGGTCACAGAGAGATAGGGTATCGTTCTCCATAATGACTTTGCAACCGATCTCAGTCAATTGTCAGACTTAGAATATTGCTTCTTAGACTAGGAATATAATAGACTTGAGATATAACTCGTTGCTCTTGATTTTTGCATTCTATCAATATGGATCCTCTGCCTTTGATAGTTACACGTGAACCATCTCCAAAACGAACATTTCCCGAGATCTTCTCGTCTATCTCAGTAAAATGTGTACGAGTTCCCGTCATATGGTTACTTGCACCGTTGTCTAAGTACCATAGACTCTTGTTGGTGGACGTGTAGTTCATTGGATGAACTTTTTCTTCATTAAGGCAAACTTCCTCATTTTCCGCAACCTTGTCATCGAAAGCCATCAGCAGTGTTGGTTCTAAATCTTCTTCTACAAGATTAGATTGTTCAGTCATCTGATCTTTCTGACGACAATCTTTGGCGTAGTGTCCAAACTTGTTGCAGTTATAGCATTTCTCTTTGCTCATATCCTTCTTAGGCTTGTTTCCTTTGCTATAGTTATTTTCTCGCGACTTCTGAGACGAGGTTTCTTCTTTGTCATTTTGCCTAAACTTCTTGTTTTTCCATTTTTTGTTGTATGACTTGAATCTTCCTGATCCGTTGTTCCCAGATCCTTTTCCACGATTGTACTGGTTGTCTTGACGCGTAAGTAGGAGTTTGTCTTGACCGTCTGTCTGTCCTCCTTTCTTCACTTTAATTCTTTCTTCAGAATCCTTCAAGCGTCCTATTGTCTTGTTTAGACTCATTTCGACTAGATCACAAAATTGTTCGATAGTGGCGACAATATGTGAAAATCTTTTGGGCACAGAACTTAAAAGTTTCCGTGTTAGTGCCGATTGTTCTAGCGTTGAACCCAAGGCGCTTGCCCGTGAGACGATGTTATTTAATATGGAAGTGAAAGAATCTATTGGTTCTTCCTCTTTCATTTGCAACAACTCAAACTCGGTTTTGAGTGTTTGCAATCGTGCCTTCTGCACGCGATCTACTCCAACGTAACGTGTCTTTAATGCGTCCCAAATTTCTTTTGCCGTCTTGCAACTTGCGACTTGGAGTATCATATCTTCCGGTAATGCCTGGAATAAATACGCGCTTGCGGTCTTGTCCTTCTTGACATCCGCTTCCGTATTGTCTGTCGGTTCAATCCTTTCCCAAAGTCCATTTGCCACTAGTATGGTTTTCATTTGAATGGCCCATACCGTGTAATTTAGTGATTTTAATATAGGGCATTTGAAATTCGGTGAGGACACCGTTTCCTTTTGTACAATAATTGCGTTACCACCACTTGGGTTGTCATCATCCACATATTTTTCAATATCTTCGTTTTGAAAAATCAAAGTAGTAGAAAAAATATACTTTATACAATTCTCTTCTTAGAATTCGTATAGTATAATAGTAATAATCTAGAATTTCTAATCTAGATAAATTCAAAAGTAATAAACGATAAAACCTGGAATTTGATGATTCTGAATTCCGGCAACAAACTAACAGCCCGTAGCCTCTGGGTTTTTTCGAAAAATTTGATGTCTCCTATGGTGTTCTTCAGATTCCAATCCACACAATCTTGATGCAATCCCCGATTAACTTATGAATTCGATCAACCCGTCTGGCCTCTTTCAAATTGGTAATTTGCGGATTAGAGTTTGTAGGTTTAAAAGAAAAAAATCGATTTGTGATGAATAGGAACAGGGACGAAACCGATTCTCGGCCCTTCTCGATTCGCGCAATCAAATTGTGGCAATCCCTTGATCCACACTGCAATTTGATCAATCTCTAATCAAGATCTCTTTCGAATTATGAATCGTGATCAACACAAAAAGTCTGCAAATCGATTTGGGTAATAGCGACAGGAACAAAACATTGATTTTCGGATCTTCTATCCTCAAATCGAGAGCGTAATCGATTGTGAAACGTGGCTCTGATACCAAATGTTGGATCAAAGATCGATCGATTACATAGAAATTGAGAGAATTTTGACTAGAACTTGAAATCTTATTATGATCAATTGTTGATGTCGATGGTCTGCCCATCGATATATACATACGTACGACACATACAGGGAAGTTGTAGACTTCCAGTTTTGACCAAACAGACCCTGAACTAAATACATATTTACAATTTGACACTAGATTTTAACTCTAGACATTGACACAACTAACCCTTTGCCTTTTATAAATACATAGATGAATATGATTATTTCTCACAGCTGGCTTTGGTGGTTTTATTAATTTTGTCAGATCTGATAATATTGAAGCCACATGGATTGGACTTAAAATCATGTCGGGTAAATTTTAATATATATTCTATAGAAATACTTTTGGTTATAGAAAAAGGTCAACTCATCTGTTCAAGTTTTTTTGAACTATATGGGCTAACTGAGTATGTATCTTGTTTTGTTTATACCAAATGTGACCAAACATTTTGAATAATATAAATTTCGTCTCAAACTTTCTGATGATTGTTCACTTACAGAAGAGAAAAATTAACTTTGATTCTAAGTTTTTCTTACAACTTAGTTTTTGCCTGTTATATCAATATATTAGTTTAGTTCTTACTTTAGTGGATGCATAAAACTACTGATACTCCTACAATGTCGCAAAAATAAAAACAAAATATAAGTTCACAGAAAAGCTTTTTGAATTACTGTTTAAATTACTTGCAGCAAGCTAAGTTATTTATTTACTTATTTTTTGATCAACACAAATAATAGATCCGGCGGTTAAGGGGTCACTTAATTTCTCAAATCAGCTAAGAAATGTTGTATTTAATGAAAACAGGTATAGTCTCATTTCAAATCTGGTTTTCAATTCCATTATTTATTTTTTTTAACAGCAATCCCCAGTCACCCGGGGTCCCCCAATGCCTGATGGTTCTCCCTTCCACCCAGTAATCTAAAAGTGTGGTGACCCGGCGTCCTCGTTCATCCTAGAGGAAACCCACCGCCCAAAGGCCCACTGTGATGAGAAAAAACAGGTATAGTCTCAAATCAAATCAGCTACAAAATGTTGTATTTAATGAAATTTTGTATTTTTCAGTTGAGGTATCCTCTTTCAAAGACCATGGCTGAGGATTGCGTTGTTAAGTTCGCGAAAAAGAACGGTTTGGAGTTGATGGCTATAAATCTACGAGTGGAAAATATTTTATGAACAAATTGAATTTTGTAATTACTTTTGAACGTTGTTATGAATGCATCATGATTTATTATATATGAAATGCATTATTTTGTTCTTTGTGTATTTTATTTTGTATTATGAGATTAATTGCCATTTAATGTGAAAATTAGTAATTTTTATATTTTTTTAACCACGACACATTTATGACACACAAAAGTACACGTCATAATAAGTTGACATGCAATATGCGTGTCATCTCTTTATGATGGGGGCTTCCTTGACCCACATTTGTGACACATATTTATGACCCGCATTGTGCATCATAAGTAAATGACGCGCAAATGCGCGTCATCTCTCTTTATGACGGAGGCTTCCTTGACACGCAAATGTGCTTCATCTATAACCTTTTATGACACGAATTGCGTGTCATAAATGAGTTTTTGTAGTAGCGTTGTTATAGAATACTGGACTTTACACACTAAAAGATATGTATGTAAATTTGAGGGGTATCAGAATACACGTTCTATTCCTTTCCATTAAACAAGTTTTGTCTTAGTAGGTTTCTTACTAAGATTGAAGCAACATAACTCAAATACGTGTGATTCCTGTTGAAGCATATACTCGAGGGGTAGGTGCAGGGCGGACGATTTGAAAATTTAAAGCAGACTCCCCATTCATTAGATAGAGAAGATGACCAAGATTTCGTGATCCGCTGTCGAACTTATTCCAAGAGAGCTCGGAGTCCCAAGGTAAGGAATAACCAGTTACACCAAAAGATGCAGTCAATACAGCCAGAACCACACCTGTAACCCAAGTTAATTCGCGTGGTTTTTTAAATCCACCGGTGAGATATACACGAAATACATGTAGGATCATCATTAGGACCATCATACTTGCCGACCATCGATGAACTGATCGGATTAACCAACCCAAATTAGCTTCAGTCATTATGTATTGAACAGAAGCAAAAGCATCAATAACGGTGGGACGACAGTAAAAGGTCATAGCAAATCCTGTAGCCACTTGTACTAAAAAACATGTAAGCGTAATTCCCCCTAGACAATAAAATATGTTTACATGAGGAGGAACATATTTACTAGTTATGTCATCCGCAATCACCTGAATCTCGAGACGCTCTTCAAACCAATCATATACTTTATTGAGATAGGTGCGATCCCCCCCCCCCCCCAAGAACTGTATATGAGACTTTCATGTCGTACAGCTCAAGCAAAAACACCCAAATACTGGTTGGAACGGATATTTAATAGAAAGTTTGAAACTTCTTACTTTCCGATTCAATTTGCTATAAAGACACGAATCAAAAAATCCGAAAGTTCTTCTTTGTGGCGATAATACTAAAATATCAAGTTGGCTCAGTCGTCTTTATCTTGATCCTTACGGGCCTCTTGAATTATCTCTTCCCTATTTCTTTGTTTTTGTCTAGAATGTTTATTAGATTTGTGTTTTTTTTATTGATAGGAATTCTCTTGTTAAGACCCTATGAATCGATTCAAACCCCAGATTCATACTAGAACCACGATGATTCAATAAAAAGACTAAGTTAAGCCCAAAGATTCCCTGAGTAAGAACCATCGGATCATCACTTATTACACGAATAGATAATCACCAAAAAACCGAATAAAATTTTGTCTTAGAGTCAAAATAAGCATAAACAGGCTTTTGAAAGAAGAAAAGATTTCGATTTATATTTCTAAATTCTAATTATTGGAAATTTTTTGGAGTCTGGGCGCGAGGTTTGAATATTAAGTATGAATCATAGTTCAAATATTTCTTAATCTATTTCATGTATTCCGTGTTTCAGATACTAGAAAAAATATCCGACGAAGGAGAACCATCTCTATCAAGATGACAGACCCATTCTCTGTACTATCAATAGGATCAATTATAATAAGTCACACAGTCATATTCCAGAAATACAGAAACAAAGAAATTCCACGGTTGAACTATCAAAATAGAATGAGCTAGAAATCCGAGCTCTAAAGGATTCATTTTTTATTGAAAAGCTAGGACTTTTCTTGTAGATCTAATTCATTGAAATTCCATCCAATAAAACAGAAGAATTATAAATCTCTAAAATAATAGATAGAAATACCGCAAATAGAGCCATTGCGACGCCTATCAAAGGGGTCGTTCCTGACGTACTAAACCAACGTTATGGAGTACAATAATGTTGATAGTTGTATAATGAGTGGTAATATCTTTGAGGGGGAGTGCTACGAATTACCATAAGTAACATATATATATGTACCATCATTTCACTACTTATGATTTAATGCAGGTTACTTTTCTCAGTTATATATAAGATGTATGTATTATATGATACTTGTTTATATGTGATGTAAGTATTAGTTGAAATGTATCTCTAATGAAATAAAAATATTCTCATACGTTGCTATTACGCCGTTGGTATACAACAATATGATAATTTAAGGGTTATTGGTTTGTATCAATCCCAACTATCACGTATTGGCCGATAACACTCCCAACTTTACTCCTTCCATCTGCCACCACGAACTATCATCATATTTTCCTCCATCACTCCCCCGTGAATTACTTAACCCCATTTGAATTCCATGTTTTGTAAGTTTACCCGGCTTTTAGAGTCAATTTCGTTAAGTAAATTTAACCGGGGGAGTGATGGAGGAAAATATGATGATAGTTCGTGGTGGCAGGTGGAAGAAGTAAAGTTGGAAGTGTTATCGGCCAATACGTGATAGTTGTGATTAATACAAGCCAATAACCCATAATTTAATACATTTTTGTTTACTTTAACTCAAGTTGGACGTCCTGAGATAACAACATCCAAGAATTCAAGCAAAACTAGCGCGGTCAATGACATCGCATATTCTGTTTCTAATGCAACAATTCAAGAAAATAAAATAAAAAATAATGAGATTGAAAACGTAGTCATATTTTCTAATGTTATCTTATTAAAATATTCATAAACCATTTTAAATTATAATTTGTATTTATCATCCTTTTTATTTTATTACCATTCTTCTAACATGTCAATTTTGCTGATCCAACTAAACATAAAATAAAACTTACACCACAAGCAACCTACAAAAGAATAATGAAACACTTACCTTGTCAAACCATGCAAATACCTATAGTCTCAATATATCTCTATGTATGCGACTATATATCTACATCGCAAGAACACCCTAGCCAGCATAGCATCATGGATGAAACTCATATTTTCTTCATTTCATTTTTAATTTTAGCTCCTCTCATTTATCTTTTCAAATTGCTCACACAACAAAAGGGTAGAAATATTCCACCAAGCCCACCTTCTATCCCAATAATTGGCCATTTTCATTTAATCAATGGACATATCCATAGAGTGTTACAACACCTTTCATCCAAGTATGGTCCTATTATGGCTCTACGGTTCGGTTCACGCCCCGTGCTTGTGATAACCTCGCCATCAGTAGTCGAAGAATGTTTCACTAGAAACGACATTGTTTTAGCCAATAGACCACTTCTTCTCAGCGGAAAGTATCTCGACTATAACCACTCCACAGTTGGTGCTGCACCTTATGGTCAACTCTGGAGAGACCTTCGCCGTGTTATGACCGTTGAACTTTTTTCAACGGCGCGACTCAAATCATACTTGGGCGTCCGAGAAGATGAAGTTAGATCACTAATCAAGAATCTTTATAAGGATTCTTTTCAGGGTTTTGCAAAAGTAGAAATGAGGTCTAGAATTCAAGCTTTGTCGTTTAACGTTGTCATGAAAATAGTTGCTGATAAACGGTTTTATGATACTCGTTTGGAGGACAATGAACAGGCTCTTGAATTTAGGGATCTAATAAGGGATGTTTTTGAGATTGGTGGTGCATCAAATCCTGGAGATTTCATTCCATTTTTGAGATGGATTGATTATCAAGGTTTCGAGAAGAAGCTGTTGAAACTACAAAAGAAAAGCGATAGTTTTTCTCAGAACCTGATAGAAGAAACTAAGACTAAACGGTGTGGTTCTTCTTCCGAAAAAGGATCAGACACGACGTTTATCGATGTTATGCTTTCTTTGCAGGAATCAGAACCAGAATACTACACTGATGATATAATCAAAGGCAATATATTGGTATGAAAATCAAGGTCTAACTGTTTAAATAGTCATTAATCAATTTGTTAAACTAATATGTGATGGGGTCAAATGCTCACATTCGGAGAGAGAAAAATCTTTAGACCTCTCCAAATAATTTTAGACCGTAAAGGAGAAACGAAATTTAAGGGTCTTACTATTAACCGATTAAAATGGATAGGGGTTATTTCTAACGACTTTTATTAATATTGGATGGTCGTCTGGGAAAGATATGGCGGCTTTCTCTGACAAACCGTAATCCGGACGATCATCCAATATGTTGGCTGATCGGCCATCTGCCGAATTATCAAAAAGCCATGTGAAAGGCAAGGGATTTTTTCTGACAAACTCTCATCTTGACGGTCGTAGTCCAATATGTTGCGAAGGGTCTTCCCCTTGGGTTAGATTAAAATTCATGTCGTGGGAGAATAGTTGTAATGATCATCGACATATTACCCGCAAATTTCACATATTTGTTGATGATTCGTTTATACAAATTAATTTTAGGTTAACTTTTTAATGTTGACAAAGTATTTAATTGTATAAGGTTTTGTCTTGTGGTTAATGAGTTTGATTAAAAAAACATGACAAGTATGTGTCATATTTTAGTAGGTGTGGTCACACTCATACTCAGTAACCGGGTGTAGTGATTATAGAGTGTTATCTATGTAATTATCAGATAATCACTCTCATTAGTTATTTTTACATAAATATTTAACATAAATTAACTTTTATAAATAATGAATAATATTTTTCACACACTCACTACCTTCGGAAATGTTTTTTGGTTTTTTGTTGCCGGTACCTTGTCCTGTTTAGACCTGCTTTTTTAGGTTGATTGTTCTTTTACTAATATGAATGAAATTAAAACCAATTACTAGATCAATCGAAAACATTTTTTTTTACAGAAGTCGCTGTATTTCGTTTTTAAACTACTAAACACAAGTTCTTTGAGAAAAATCAAAATAAGTTTTAAATTAAATCGTGTATTTATCAAGTAAAAGTGTAAAACACAAAATGCCTCGTTGTTGGGTTTGATTGGCTTAAAGAGATTAGAACGTTTGCAAATGATTTGGGCAACGTCCATGGTTGAAGGGACAACGTCCTCCCTCACGATGAAGAACCTTTAGCAGTCTTGTTGTATCATATCCGTATCAACTATTTATTTGCTTTTTAACAACTTTGTCTCTGTGTAGTTATTGCTACAGGCCGGAACTGACACTTCATCAGTGACAATAGAGTGGGCTATGTCGCTTCTTCTAAATCATCCAGATGTACTAGAGAGAGCTAGAAAAGAAGTTGATAATTATGTTGGACAAGAACGTTTGGTACAAGAAATCGATCTTGCAAATCTGTCATACATTCAATGCATCATCAACGAAACATTAAGACTATTCCCAGCAGGACCTCTGTTGGTACCACACGAGTCATCACAAGACTGCACCATTGGAGGTTTTGATGTGACTCGTGGCACAATGGTGTTGGTGAATGCGTGGGCCATCCATAGGGACCCAACGGTTTGGGACGAACCATTAAGTTTCAAGCCAGACAGATTTGAGAAAATGGGAAACGATGGGTATGGCTATGGTTTTATACCATTTGGCATGGGTCGTCGACAGTGTCCCGGGTCAGGTTTAGCGAACCGAATTATGGGGTTAGCTTTGGCATCCTTGATTCAATGCTTTGAATGGAAAAGGGTTGGTGAAGACTTGGTGGATTTGTCAGAAGGAAAAGGTCTAACCATGCCCAAAGATGAACCATTGCAAGCAATGTGTAGAGCACGACAAAGAATGAATCATCTTCTTAAGGCCTTGTGAGATCTAAATTAAAACAAAAATATGCTTTTATTTCTATATATCGCCATATTTTCTGAACTAAATAATAATTTTATCTTCATGTGTAAGTATAAATTCCACGTTAGATGGTTTTACTTGGTATATCATATATCATTATATATTACATATTAGATTTGTTGAATTTAAATAATCTTAAGTTTTATTAATTGGTCGGGATTGATCCTAACTCATGCAATATTTATTAACAAGCCTAATTTTTAACCTATTTTCCTATAACAATCTTTCCTATAATTTGATGATGATATGACAATCCTACATGTCAATTTTTTATTTTCTAATCCTCGTTACACCTCCCTTTCACGTAGAATTTTAGACTCTTAAAAAAACCAACGATGAACGACTTAACTCGTAAGTTTAAGAGCATATTATCAAAGGTTTTCTAGTGTTTTTTTGTGACTTATCTTCTAGCACCTTTTAATGCTTTCAATATATATTACAACACTCAGAAATATAAATGAGTGGATTGATAGCAGTGTGCATACACGAAGAAGAACGTCTAAAAACTAGCAAAACTTGTTCTTGTTCACGTCACTATCACTAACCCAGGGAAAAAGGGAAGTTCTAACGACCAAAAGGTTGGTACAAATAAACCTTCCAGCTCTAAACCCTCCCAAGGGAAATCTCCTTACAAACTTTGTCATAACAATAAGCATAAAAAATGAGAGTACCCAAAATGCAAGGACACCCAAGGGAAATCTTCTTACAAACTTTGTCATACTTGAGTCTCTTAATACCTTGGACACAAATAATTTATCACACCATAGATGACCCCTCATATTATATGTATTTGTACTTTACCTCAATTCTTATTAATGGAGGCATTAAAGAAATCATTTTCCATACTAAATAGGATTTCTTATTAGTTTGTCCATAAAACCTTCTTTGAGTATTGGCAAAAAGAAAATCAAGCTTAGAGTATATGGAAATATGAGGTTTCCTGATAACGGTTTGTCAGACCGTCACAAATCCCTAACTAAATTAATTCGTAGTATTGGTAAGTTAGGGTTATCGAACATAGGAAATATGTGGAAATTGATTAATTGATTAAAATAACTATTGATTAAATTAACTAAAGCTACTGATTAACCTAAATTTACCTAATTTGCCTCTTAGCTGTTTTGAATGAGTTGGGGGTAAATAACTAAAATTAACTAACATGAAAACTAAGAAAAGTGATTAAACTATCAAATGGGAAAAGCTAACTACTTTTGGATCCTGGTGTTGGGTTACGACAGTGGCATTCGAGTCTCAGTAATAGCAATTTTTTTTTTGGAAATAATTATTTATAATAAATAATTATTTAATCAATTACCGAGTGAATTAAATCAGATAATTAAATTAACAATTAATTTAATAGGCAGCGGAAAACATTTAATTTACTAACGCGAAATACCAGTCAATTAACGTAAACCTAAAGCAACAGGATTCGACAACCACCATAACGCGCAAACACCAAAAACGCGTTAAACAAACGCGACATATCCATAAATAAATAAACAATTAAATCTAAACTAATAACGAGCTTAGATATACCTGAGCGGTGATTCAAACAGACGTTCGAGAGACACCGGAAGTCAACGGGTGACGCTAGGGTTTCGCAGAACAATTTGACGGGTAAATCG
Source organism: Deinandra increscens subsp. villosa (assembly GCA_039602395.1). Lineage (NCBI taxonomy): Eukaryota > Viridiplantae > Streptophyta > Magnoliopsida > Asterales > Asteraceae > Deinandra > Deinandra increscens. The sequence goes on along the minus strand of JBCNJP010000009.1, from coordinate 54,381,194 downwards.
AAACGGCCTCGCAGATACGGAGTTCCCTCGGTGACACGGTACCGAAATCCCGTACGTCGGATAGGCGCGACATTAGGGTTTCGCGGACGACGGCGGAACACGCGAGAGACGCGGTTCGCGACTAGGGTTTGTCGGCGGTGGAACCAGCGACGGCGAGGAGGGGCGGTGGCCGGCTCGGGCGGCGGCTGCGTGCGAGCTGCAGGCGGCGGTGGCTTGGTCACGGCGGACGACGGATGGCAGCGGCGGTTCGCGGAATGGCAAACGGCAGAGGAGCGCACGATAGGCGGCGCCGGCTGACGGCGGAGCGACGGTGGCGGGCTGCTGCGGCGGCTCGGCTTGGGCTGCTGCGACGGCTCGGCTTGGGTTGATGCGGCGGCTCGGCTAAATGGTGAACGGCAAATTAACGTTCTCACGATCGGATGAACCAATCGCCGGAGAAACGAGGAGGATGGCAGCAATGATGGGTGTCGGCGTCGATCGAGAGAGAGAGAGGGGGAGGGGGGGGGGGGGCGAAAATTCTAGTCTGTTGATTAGGGTTTCGCCCCCTCCATTAATCAGATATATATATCTGATTAATTTCCCGTTAATTCCCTCGACTTTGTTTAATCTTTGATCGATCCATTTTATTTTCGAGATTAACATTTAAACCCTTTTAATGTTTATCTCTTTGCCAATGTTTAACGAATATTAGTCAAACTAATGATTCGTTTATTTCCGTCCATAACATCAATATTGTATGTCGTCTTTAGTCGCTTAATTAATCTTAATGATTAATAGTAATTTAAATAAGTAATTAATTATTTATCTATTAAACTACTTAATAAACAAATAATTAATGTTTCTGCGAATTTGCCGGTTATAAAAGTAAGCGGTCTTAAATACCCGCTGCCTCCGGTGTAACTTTTACGGGTCTTAACCGGGTCGGGTACTTGATTTAGTCAGGTCTGGACACCTAAATCCAACAGTCTCCCACTTGGACTGAGCGCGACTATTAATCAAGATACAGTCAGAGGTGCTCTAGCTACACGTGGCTGTCCCAACCAGTCATGACACTTCAAGTCAAAACAACCAAGGCATATCAATAAACTTGTGATATAGTTTAGACTTATGGTATTTGTAAAGTCATCGGATCCTTTCTGTATGAGGCACCAATCAAACCAGAGACATGGGTCTATTCATTCTCTTCCGTGTTCGATCTTTGTATTTCTCGTTTTGCTGTTCGAAGTGGTCCAATCAAACACACAGTAAGTTTGGGTAAGGCCTTACACTTAACACTTGGAACTAACGAGAGGGCCCATGATGTCAAACTGTTGCATTATTAATGCAAGAGCACATAATCCCATATTGACTACATACAACTCCCACTAAGCTTCAGATCGATTCCCAAAAGTAACCGTTATGGATGGCAGTTACGCGACAACGTTAAGCTACAGTCAAAGAATGTTCTTTGGAAAACGGGAGGTCGCTCATGTATCTCAGGTCAAAGGATACCGTTGTGTATACCACCAATCAGATTTGTCTTACGCTTGGATCCATGAAGATATTCTGATGCGAGTTACGTCCCGACGTCATTCTCTAATGAGGCCTTGTGAGTCTGGAAGTCAACACCTTGAGTCCAGAGTCAGAGTAGTCTTGCTTCAGGCGTTGCTCCCGCAATGTCTAATCGACTACGGACCTTTTGAATATTAACGAAATATTCATGGATAATAAAACGTATAAAATTCGAACGCGTTAGTGTTCGACATCCAACACTAAAATCGAATATCAATGCGATGCAGAATTCACGTACTACGCAGTAGTGAAATTTCGCTGATCTAACCCGATCATTGAAATTATGAATTCGCTATCATGTCCTCGTGTTTCGTTTTAGGATTGCCTAATGTTAGTTGTTTCTTAAGATTCAGTTTTTGTCTTGAACAATGAGTCTTCTTAAGTGAATCGAACTTGTGATAATAAAGTGCCCTTGGTAGGCTCAGGTATGAATGTGTTATCACTTGAGCACATTAACCGACTATTTACAGAGTCGAATTAACCCTTTGAATGTTTTATGGCATTCTTAGTTCAGATTCAGTTAAGGTGGCTATTAATGTTCAACGAGTATAATTGATACTCTGGTTAATGAACATATAATCCCTTTCATCAGTGTCTAGTAGTGATGATGTGATTTTCCATCTATGGTCATGGCGTAACACTTTACGGTAACATTTCATGCAATATCTAAGTATTGAATTTCCTTTCGTATCATATTTAGTATGATTCGAATTGTTTCAAGAGATTGACCGTGTTGATGGTTGCTCAGCCATATTATGATCAATACTTAATTTAATCTAGAAACTTATAATCAATTGAGGTGTCATTTAAATTTTTTAATCCAGTAAATTTAAATGATCTTTAGACCGGCACTTGATCGTTATTCTAGTAAGGATCTATGGCGATGCTCCCACTTGTTTGAGGCAGATTGACATTCCTATCTTCATCCTTCTTTCAAACCGTTTGGATATCATAAGTTCAAAGACGATTGTCAAAGTCATTTCAGAGTTTGATAGCATGGAGATGCGTTCGTATATGATTGTTTGAAAGTATCTCGTGATGATCGAGATGATGATTTTTTCTATCGGACTCTCAGGTCCGTCATTAGAGGATGTTTCCCTTATTCAGGTAAGGTTAACATACAAACTCTAATCGGAATGTCAACATGTTTGGCTAAGCAACAATCCATTGTTGATGAAACATTGCTCATCTGGCCCGTCTCGTTTAGATGCGAGAGTTGCTTTACATAGTCCAGTGACTTATCAGAGTCACCTTTCTTTAGATATTTAAAGATCTAGCTTTGGACATGTAATTACCAAATTCCATCTTTGCAAGATATTAGCCTTGGGATTGGAAGTTAGTTATGCAAGTGATGTGTGAAGGGGCGTTTTGGTTACAAAATGTCAAGGGCTATTGTTGTGGCAAGTCATTAGTCTTGTGTTTATCGGTTTCAAGATGAAACTGTGAGTCGCTGTACTAAACATTTTAGTGCATGTCGGATTCAAACACACGTGAGTACAACAAGTGTAGTCTAAGATTTCCAAGATGTGTGTAGGTATGCACATGTATATGTAATGGTAATGTGCACAAGAATTGGTGTGACCATTCTACAATGTTATAATCAGCAAGTGATTATTCCTGTAGTAGTTTAGCTGGTGATTCAAACTTATATGAGCAAACGTCTGCTTGAGGCATAGGATTGATATGTTCATATGGTTGTAGACCGAAACAGCGATCTTCAATCGCTTCGACTTGATTTAATATTTTGACGTCGGATGGTTCAAAGTCATGGGACTTCATGAACTAACGTTGTGTCGTGCGTTGTCACGTAACAATTACGATATACGCTTAAGGCATTATAGCTTTGATGGGATATGGTAACTAAAAGGCTATCATGTCGCATTTAAGCTAGCCTTGATCAAATCAAGTGCACCAGGCTATTTGGTATGTTGTTATGGGATTTTGAATTTTTAATCTAACAAAAGGTTGAATCAAATTCAAAGTAGATTAAAACCAATCATGTATGTTTCGAAAATCAACCATTGTCAAAACATGTCATAATCAAAATCCAAAGAAAGCGATTTGTTCATCCTGGAAAACAGCCAGGGAAACCAAACAAAACAAGTTGTTTTAAAATCACCAAGAATTGTTTTGAACCGAAAACTCTTAGACACGAACTTTATTCAGGTTGGTTTGCTTCCTTCAGCTTCATGCACCTACAAAATGTAAAGTATGTCAAACATATATTTTGTAGGAATAAGTGAAGCATCATACAACATGAACTTATGTGTATACCTGAGGAATTACCCATCTGGGCTTTTTCGCTCTTCACCTTGGCAAGATATTCTGGGCAGTTTTTTTTCGAGTGCCCCATCTTGTGGCATTCAAAAAACTAGCGCTGTTCAGGCGGCGGTGCTTTGGTTGCCTTAGGCTTGCCTTTCTGGGAGCTTCTAGACGCTCTGGTGACAGCTGCCTTGCCTTTCTTCTTGTTCCCGCGCCTACCCTTCTTGACCTCGGGCTTCTTGACGCCTCCTGACCGGATCGCGAGTACATCGGGTTCTTTGCCGTTAACAAAATTAACTTCAGCGGTCTTAAGCATACCATGAAGTTCAGTCACTGTCTCTACCATGCTATGCATGTTAAAGTTTACACGGAAAGGAGTGAAGAATCAGGTCAGTCGCCATTTCGGCGGGGATGACGTAATTCAGTTTTGCTAAACGGTCAATGTAACTCTTCATCTTCAGGACATGAGGGCTGACGGGAGTGCCTTCGGCCATGCGACAACTAATGAGTGTCACAACGGTGTCATAGCGCTCTTGTCGGCCCTGAGTTTCAAACATGCCCCTTAGATCACCGATCATCTGAAAATCCGTCCTGTCAACCATGTTCTTCTGGATCTCAGAATCCATGGTGGCTAGCATAAGACACGCGACATTCTTGGCATTTGTTCGCAATGTGTTATGGGCGTTTCGCGCCGCGGCCGTGTCAGCTTCAGGTTCCTCAGGAACCTCAGCTTCTAGCACGTTTTTCATGTTAGCCATTTTCAGGACGATTTTCAGATTTCTCTCCTAATCAAGGAAGTTGGCGCCATTAAGTTTCTCCTTCTCAAGGAGAGACTTGAGATGGAAAATCTCTTGATTAGCGCGATTAGCCATCTGAAACAATAGGCAAATGTTTTAGTGTTTCGATGTTTGATTCGTATTCAAGGATGGCAAGCTAATCTTGAATAGGAATTGGGAATTCTGTTAGTTAGACAATTTCTCCAGACAGCGTAAAGTGCTTTAAAATTTTCTAAGTAGCCAAATGGACAACGATTGTCACTTGTGAGTCAACTTTCATAACTCCCGTTATGGGGATTTCGCGAACGGATCAACGAAATACGTTTAGCCCCATCTATGCCCATTCTGTCTACAGGCCGACCAGAGGTACGGTGTTGAAATACTCCAATACCAAAGGTGCGTGTAAAGAAAATAGTAGTTGTCCTAAGTGGTCAGTGTGTGCGTACGGTGTTGAAATACACCAATAAGCTCACCTTGGAAGATACCCTAAACACTACGTGCGGTGTTGAAATACTCCAACACGGGTGCATCGTTCAATATGTTCCAAGTTGACTTGACTTAGGATGGCATAGACTACTGGTTTTAGGCTCACCAGATAGGATTATTAGGTCATATTTTAATATTAAATGTGACGGCAAATTTTATGAATCCTATCTCACTCGGGACGGTCATTTAAATAACCTAAGTATTAGCGATCTACGTGTCGTGAGACGGTAACCAATTTTATTAATGTTCGATTACTTTATCGAAAAATCCGAATTTAATGTCGAATTAAATTGGTTAATAAATTTTATGAAGTCGTAATAAAATTAGGACTTTTATTTAATCGATTGAAAAATTAGTTTTATATTGATAAAACTAAGTTTGGATTTTAGTTGGCGTGTTAATCAAATTAGGACAAGCAACCAAAAACAAGCAAACACACATGTACATATTCGGTCATGCAGGGGTTTCGATATTGTCAGAGCCTATGACAATATCGAGGAAGGTCAAGGGACGTAAACGTAAATCAACCACGAGAATAGAAAAACTCCCTGATCGATATTAGTTGCTCCCATTGGCTTCAACAAGCTCTTGCGCGTCATCTGGAAACGTCGGTCTTGTTTTGGCTTCTAGCCATTTTCGAAAAATCCCAAAAGGGATAATCTCAAATGGGTCCTTGCATCAAACTCGTCTCGTTCGTCCAAGCGAAGGTGAGCAGTTACTTTCTATTTTAAACAAATACAACTTTGAACCCAGTAAAAGTGGGCCAATCCAAAACAAAACAACATGGGCCAAAAGAGCCAAACCATAACGAATCCATGACAAAATTAAGGTGTTGGGCCGAATATGTACGAAAGATAATTCAATCAATTATATTGAATCGGATTATGTTTAGTGAATCCAAATCGTCTAAACATATTTAAAAGGCGATTCATTCAATTTCGCGACTTTCGGGTTCAGAACCCCAGTTCGCGAAAGTACACCGGTTTAATATCGACCGGTTTGGGTTTGCGTGTGGTGATTCAAGGCTCTGATACCACTATTGGGTTACGACAGTGGCATTCGGGTCTCGGTAATAGCAATTTTTTTTGGAAATAATTATTTATAATAAATAATAATTTAATCAATTACCGAGTGAATTAAATCAGATAATTAAATTAACAATTAATTTAATAGGCAGCGGAAAACGTTTAATTTACTAACGCGAAATACCAGTCAATTAACGTAAAGCTAAAGCAACAGGATTCGACAACCACCATAACGCGCAAACACCAAAAACGTGTTAAACAAACACGACATATCCATAAATAAATAAACAATTAAATCTAAACTAATAACGAGCTTAGATATACCTGAGCGGTGATTCAAACAGACGTTCGAGACACCGGAAGTCAACGGGTGACGCTAGGGTTTTGAAGAACGATTTGACGGGCAAATCGAAACGGCTTCGCAGATACGGATTTCCCTCGGTGACGCGGCACCGAAATCGCGTACGTCGGATAGGCGTGAAATTAGGGTTTCGCGGACGACGGCGGAACACGCGAGAGACGCAGTTCGCGGCTAGGGTTTGTCGGCGGTGGAACCGGCGACGGCCGGCTCGGGCGGCGGCTGCGTGCGACGGAGACAGCGACGGTGGCGCGGCTGAGCTGCAGGCGGCGGCGGCGGCTTGGTCACGGCGGACGGCAGATGGCGGCGGCGGTTCGCGGAACGGCGAACGGCAGAGGAGCGCACGATAGGCGACGACTGCTGACGGTGAAGCGACGGTGACGGGCTGCTGCGGCGGCTCGACTTGGGCTGCTGCGGCGGCTCGGCTTGGGTTGCTGCGGTGGCTCGGCTAAATGCTGAACGACAGATTAACGTTCTCACGATCGGATGAACCAATCGCTGGAGAAACGAGGAGGACGGTGGCGATGATGGGTGTCGGCGTCGATCGAGAGAGAGAGGAGAGAGAGAGGAGGGGTGCGAAAATTCTAGTCTGTTGATTAGGGTTTCGCCCCCTCCATTAATCAAATATATATCTGATTAATTTCCCGTTAAGTCCCTCGACTTTTTTTAATCTTTGATCGATCCATTTTATTTTCGATATTAACATTTAAACCCTTTTAATGTTTATCTCTTTGCCGATGTTTAATAAATATTAGTCAAACTAATGATTCGTTTATTTCCGTCCATAACATCAATATTGTATGTCGTCTTTAGTCGCTTAATTAATCTTAATGATTAATAGTAATTTAAATAAGTAATTAATTATTTATCTATTAAACTATTTAATAAACAAATAATTAATTTTTCTACGAATTTGCCGGTTATAAAAGTAAGCGGTCTTAAATACCCGTTGCCTCCGGTGTAACTCTTACGGGTCTTAACCGGGTCGGGTACTTGATTTAGTCGGGTCTGGACACCTAATACCCGTTGCCTCCGGTGTAAATCTAGAGAAAATGTTTTGTTGGACAAATTTGCAAACTGCACTATGGTCATTGGTCTTAGTGGCAATGGCTTCTATCCATTTCGACACATAATCAACTGCCACTAATATATAAACAAAATCAATGGAATTAGGGAAAGGGCCCATAAAATCGATGCCCCAAACATCAAAAATCTCTACAACCAAAATTGGTTGCAAAGGCATCTCATCGACCTTCATGATGCTCCCCATCTGATGACATCTCACACAGTGCTTCACAAACTCGAACGCATCCTTGAAAATCGTAGGCCAAAACAATCCGGATGAAAGAACCCGGTGACCCGTCTTCTGCCCACTAAAGTGACCTCCACATGCCGATGCGTGCACCAACTCTAACACTGCTTGCACCTCCGACTCCGGTACACATCTCCGGATCACTTGATCCGACCCTACCTTAAACAAGTCTGGTTCATCTCATATGTACTTGGTCGCTTGAGCTCTCAAGTGCACCTTCTTCCTCTTGGGCCAATGTTCTGGAATTGTACCTGCAGCCAAATAGTTCACAATGTTAGCATACCAGGGTAAATTAGAAACACTCAATAACTATTTATCAGGAAACGTTTCATTGATTCGCCATTCATCTTCTTCTGCTTCAATGTGGGGCAATCCGGACAAATGGTCCGCCACCACATTCTCACTCCCCTTCTTATCTCGAATTTCCAGATTGAACTCCTGCAACAAAAGGATCCACCGGATGATCCTCGGCTTGGCATCCTTCTTCTCCATCAAGTATCGAACCGCACTGTGATCCGAATAGACTATGACCTTGCTTCCCCAGATGTAGGACCTGAACTTATCAAGAGCAAACACAACTGCAAGTAATTCTTTTTCAGTGGTAGTATAGTTTAATTGAGCCCCATCTAAAGTTTTACTTGCATAATAAATCACTATCGGTTTCTTATCTACCCTCTGACCCAAAACCGCCCCAACAGTAAAATCAGATGCATCACACATAATTTCAAAAGGCGTGGACCAATCGGGTGCTTGCAAAACTGGTGCCTCAATTAATTTATTTTTCAAAGTGTTAAAAGAATTTAGACACTCATTATTAAAATCAAAAACTTCATCTTTTAGCAACAATTTGCAAAGGGGTTTAGTAATTTTGCTAAAATCTTTTACGAACCTCCTATAGAAACCGGCATGTCCTAAAAACGCCCTAACACCCTTGACATTCGTGGGAGGAGGTAAAGTTGAAATTACTTTAATTTTAGCCCTATCAACCTCAATCCAACGATTTAACACTACGTGTCCCAACACGATCCCCTCTTGAACTATAAAATGTCTCTTTTCCCAACTTAACACTAGATTGGTTTCTATGCAACGCTCTAACACTCGTGTTAATTGGTTCAAACAAGACTCAAACGATGTACCAAATATTGAAAAGTCTTCCATAAAAATCTCAAGTGAATCCCCGATCATATCAGAAAAAATAGCCATCATGCATCTTTGAAAAGTGGTCGGGGCATTGCACAAACCGAATGGCATCCTCCGAAAAGCAAAGGTGCTATAAGGACAAGTAAAAGTGGTCTTTTGTTGGTTATTGGGGTGAATGGCAATTTGGTTGTACCCCGAATAATCGTCTAGAAAACAATAAAAATTTTGACCGGACAACTTTTCAATAATTTGGTCAATGAAAGGTAGAGGAAAATGGTCCCTGGAAGTCGCGGAATTCAACTTCCTATAATCAATGCAAATTCTCCACCCGGTTACTGGTCGGGTGGCTATTTCCTCACCTTTCTCGTTCCTAACTATTTGAATACCCACTTTCTTAGGAACAGTTTGAGTTGGACTTACCCATGTACTATCGGAGATAGGATAGAAAATACCTGCATCGAGCCATTTAAGTACCTCCTTCTTGACAACCTGGCGCATGTTTGGGTTAAGCCTCCTTTGCGCATCTCTTACGGGCTTTGCTCCTTCCTCAGTAATAACTCGGTGCATGACTATGGATGGACTAATCCCCTTCAAATCTACAATGGTCCATCCAATAGCCGCCCGATGCTTCACCAACACCTTCATCAACTCTTCTTCCTGCTCCTTAGTCAAACCTGCAGAAATAATGACATGAAGAGTGTTATTTTATCCTACAAAACTATATTTCGAATGTTTAGGAAGTTCTTTAAGTTCTAGAGAAGGTGGTGATTCAAGCGAAGGCTTCAATTGTGAATCGATATGCTCCGGTAAGCTCTCCACTTAAATAGACCATGGTGGTCTCTGATCTCTCACTGCCATCAACTCCTGACTCTCATCTTCTACTTCCATCTCCTTGACCATATCTGCGTATCCCCTGCCAAACAAAGCACACTCCTCGGGGGTCCCATCCTCCTCATTAAAAGGAAAGAACGGAGGTACAAGACCATTAACAATTTCAGCCCGAAAGCATTTATCGTCGTCCCGAGGGTTAGTCACATTCCCAAAAACACTCAACCGCATTTTACGGTTCCCAAAAGTCATATCAACAGTACCCGACCTACAATCAATTTGTGAATAACTCGTAGCTAGAAAAGGTCGACCGAAAATTACCGTTGGTTAAGCGGTTTTTTCAACTAACACATACTCAAGAACCAAAAAGTCGACCGGATAGAAAAATTCATTTACTTTAACGATCACATCTGACAAAATTCCCTGGGAAACTTAGGGGTCAAATCAGCCAAAATCACCGTAGTGTCGGCTTTCTTCAAAGGTCCAAAGTCGTACTGGTCGTACAAGCTCCTCGGTAATATACTCACACTCGTTCCCAGATCCAAAAGGGCACGGGTCATTTGAAAGTCACCAACTTGAATTGAAATCATTGGTGCCCCCGGATCTTGGAGTTTCTTGGGCAAAATCCCTGAAATTATAGCACTCACATCTGCAGTTGCATCAAGTTGTTTTGGGATTTTGTAATTTCGCTTTTGAGTGCACATGTCTTTCAGATACTTTGCGTAAGCCGGAATTTGCTTAATGGCATCTAAAAGGGGAATATTGATTCTCAACTTGTTTAAAAATATCCCACATTTCATCTTGTTGTGGGCCCCGTTTAGATGTCACTTTCTAATTAGGTTCAATTAAAGATTTTGGAAAAGGTACCCCCTTTTCTTTTTGTTCAACCAATTCATTATCTATCACCCTATTGTTAGAGTCTTTAAAAGTTACCTTTTTTAGTTTCCTAGGGTTACTAGACTCGGTTGTAACTGAGTTTGGGGTTGTTTGGTCGGTTTCCGGATCACTCTCACTATCACTTACGCAATCCTCCACCACCCCCATCAACTTGCGGTGGAGGTGTCCCCACCTTGTTATCTACGGACTTACCTGAACGTAAAGTGGTGATCTTGTTGATTGGCACATGTCGCGTGTTCTTTGAGCTGGACGGATAATGTTGTGTAACACCCCAAAATTTTTAATAATATAGCGGAAGGCTTACGTGGTAGTAATTTATATTAACCCATGGTTTTAGTAGTGTTAAGTGAAACATAATTTATATTAAAACACTTTTCATATACAAAATTGGGATATACTAATTATCCCCTAAAGTGTTTACAAAAGATTTGGGATGAGTCCCACTTTACAAAAGATTTGGGATGAGTCTACCATCCCATATTTAGGTCCCTATTACATTCCACCACTACCAAAACGTAATATAGACTCGATAGCACATCACGTAGTCATCCTCGTACCACCAAATCCATATCTCCAGGAAACCCATTAGTTACCTGAAAAATAGTTTAAAACCACAAGTCAACACTAGGTTGGTGAGTCCACTAACAAAAACATTTGGTTACCACTTTATCAATAGTCTCTTTTATTCAATTCATGAATCAAAGAGTGAATCCAAATGGAGAATATATATGGTTCGTAAACTAGCTAGGTTTACGATGCACAAATTAAACGCAAGCTCTAAATCAAAACTAGACCCCTGTTTGATCGTATTTCTCACCATGTTTCGCGACCAGAGCGACTGATCAGTGAGTACGGGTGGTCAAACCCCAGTAGATCTACCAATACATCTCACGCTACATTAATGATCTCGAAGGCATTGTTCTAAATTCCAAATTCCAAATTCTACAATAGTATAGGCCATGCTCATCTTGTTATGAGCGTGCGCCGACACTCACGAATAATTTCGTACCCACAATATTCTCAATCAATCATTCATTTCAAATTGCATATTCAATGATAATAATAAGCCCAAAATATTTAACAAAATGCAGTAATTTCAAATTAGGGCTTTAAGTTAGTAAACTCACATTTGCCTTATCGTGCGTTTGTGCTTCTAATTGTGTGATTTCGAGTACCTTGATCCTATTTCCCATTAATATCAGATTAGTATGGAATTCTACATTAACTAATGTGACAAATTCTGAAATTTTAGAATATTCGGGCAAAATAACGATTTTGCCCTTATTCGACTAATTTCGACAAATAAGGCGAAAAAAATTATTCTTTGCTCATGAAATTTTATGCTAAGGCTCAATATAAGTTATTAGACTTAATTAACATTATTCCAAACATTATAGCACTTATTTTCTAATTTTTCTCTATTTTATGCTAAATTACCCGTTTTACGGCTTTTCGGTAGCGGTTTTTATCCAATTTTTCCCCAATACTTAAGTTTCCATTCTCACAACTTTACTATATATTTTTAAGGCTTTATTAGTCTGTTTCAAGTCTTTTTAGCTACTGATCTCAATTTATTTTCCTATTTTATACCTTATTTTTACTAATTTACACGTTTTTAATGCATAATTTTATCGTTTTAAGGGTTCGGGTGCCATTTTCACCTAAGTTTTCAATTATACTGACTTATATTTGTTACCTACTGTCCAAAATAAGTCCTCAAATTATTTCATATTATTTCTCTAATTTATTCTATTTTTAAGCATTTTTAGCCATTTTTAAGCAAATAATTCTATTTTAATTATTAAATAAATTCCAAAAATTCTAAAATATTTTTATAACCATTCTCCACTGATTGCCAACCTTTTGCTACTGACCTAATTTAAGTTTTCGGAGTTTTGCTATATTCTCACATTTTATAACCATTTAATACATTAAAGTCACTAAAAATCTAACTCTACATCATTTAATTTATACCCATACATGGGGTATCTTTACTCCAAGTTTTTAATACTAGATTTGGTCACTTTTCACCATAAGTATTCTGACCTCAAATGAATTTTTATAATTTTTATGTATTTTATATAATACTTACATAATTAACTTCATAATTTTTCAAGTATTATATATTTAATGTGTACCGCTCGTGTTTCCTCATGACCGACCATTATAGGCGGAATTACTATGAGAAATAGTCACGGGGTTTCATTTTAGTGACAATCGTTACCGACCGTGTAGGCGTCATTGACGACCATGAGACGGGTTTACTACAATTGTAACACTAAATCTTGGTTTTATTTAACATTTTTGTCTCAAATTCAAGTATGTATACATATATATTTATTTAAAATTTTCGGATTTTTATTTAAAAATCCAAGGGTTTCATACCCTAATATCATGTATATTCACATCATCAACACAATTCTAAGATCAAATGCTAGCAACACATAATCATAAACACATAAAATCACATAAAATTACATAAAATCATAGATTTAGCTCATGCATGTATCATCAAAGTTACTAGCTTTCATTTTTAATCAAAAACTGTGTGTTTCATCTCAAAACATCCATTTAATCTTTCACAAACTCATATTTTAAGCTTAGATTCAACATGCATGTGGGTTTCTTGATGATCAAACCCTAACACCAAGCATTACACACACTCACACACACTCACGAAATCTAGTGTGTGTGTGTGTGGGTTTTTCACACAATCTTTGAGTTTTCATGCTTGAATCATCCAAATCCAACATATCTTAGTTAGATATTGGTGTTTATCATGGAAAATCACATGATTTGGATGTGGGTTTCAAAAATTTTAGAAGATCTAGATGAGTTTTCTTACTTGAAGCTAGAGAGAGAAAGTAGTGTTCTTGAGAGTTCTTGAACTTGAATGAAGATGGATGAAGATTGATATTGTGTGTGTGTGTTTTTAGAGTGAGAGTGAAATGAGATGGAAAGTGAGAGGGGGGGGGGGGGGGGGGCTACGTCCGTAAATAGAGGGAGAGGGAGGAGAGTTGTGTTTTTAGTTAAGTGATGTGTGTGTATGTAGGTTTTGTTTTAAAAATAAAAACATGATTACCTACACTACATAAATCTCATGCATAAATCCATCATCAATTTCCATTTATTATTACTTGTAAACACACTCCACTCAACCATATATATATATATATATATATATATATATTTACGACATGCATGTATACACACACATATTCTTCCAATTTTTATAACATTCTAGTTAATACACAATGTATGTCGTGTTTCGCAGGTATTTTTTCGAAAAAAAAATTCAAATAATTATATCAAAATTCATGAATTAAAATTACGCTCAGAACCGTATAATCATTTTTCAATTTCGTCACACTTGGTCAGTGACAAAAAGTAGTGATGTTTTTACACGGTTCAAATTCATTATTGTGTAATTTTCTCTTATCTATCACTAACCGAATGTAAAACCTTTTCTAAAGGTTCTAACTTATATTAAACTCAATGTCTAAACAAAACGAATTATTTTATTCATTTAGTTGGTTGGTTCACAGTGACGAGACTTTATCTAATATTATAATATTCAAATAATCCACATAATCACAATTAATTCTAATTAAGTCTAAATAAATCCTAAATTATCATTTTTAATCTAAAATTAAAGTGACGGATGTCACATGTTGCTGATGTTGTGGGTTGATGGTGGTGTCGCTTGGGCAACTTTCCGGGATCCCGCTTTGCTGATTCGGTCGCCAATTGGCCCAACTGTTTTTGCACAGCTCCCATTGTCTTGTCTTGGACCTCGAAATTTTTATCAAACCCTTGGACTCTGTCGGTCAACTGCCTTTGGATGTCGAATAACTGCTTTTGCCCATCGAATAGCTGCTTTTGACCGTCGACGAGTGAGTTCATTTTTTCCAACATTGCGGCCAATTGAGCTTGCATCCCATATTCCGGTTTCAGTTGAGCTTGTTGGTAACTTTTCTGTTGTTGATTTCCACCTTGGTTGTATGTATTCCGTTGGTAGCCCCCTTGATTGTACCCGGATTGCCGGCCTTGATATTGCGTTTGAGCTCCCCCTGCATATTAGAACCTTGAAAGTCAGGATTTAGTTACTAGCATTACCATACCTGAAATTTGGATGATTGCGAAGGCTGGGATGGTAAGTGTTTGAATTCATGGCTCCTTACACATAGTTGACATCTTCACTTTGTTGCACCACGGTGGGACATGAGTCGACAAGGTGACCCAATTCGCCACAACTAGTGCACACCGAAATTTGTGCACTTGATTTTACCTCTTCGGGTGCTCCCCCCAACTTCATTTGTGCTACCTGCTTTTCCAAGAGGAGTGTCTATTGATGGAGCTTCTCTATTCTTTCCTCCGCCTCATAGTCAATGGATTTAACCGAGGTGGATCTCGATCGTCTTCCATTTTAAGCAAGTCTCTTGGATGTGGCACTTAGTCGCTCCATGTGCCCCCAATCCACCTCTTCCATGTTAGTTAGGAAAGTACCATTACTGATGGAGTTCAAGTCTCGGATGTCTTCTGGGAGGAGGCTATCATAGAATGACGTCCCATGTGTGTATCCCATGATGTGGACACTTTCGCAACAAGTCTTTGAACCGGTTGAATACTTCATGAAATGGTTCCCAGGTGTGTTGCTGAAATGATCGGATCTCTTCTTTGACCTCACTCGTCTTGCTCATCGGGTAATATTCTTCAAGAAAGACTTCTTGCATTTTCTCCCAAGTGTAGATACTACCGGTGAGTAAACTCTCAAACCATCTCCTTGCCCGATCTTTAAGGGTATATGGGAAGAGCATCAACTTAACATCTTCCGCTGTGAACCCCGTTGCCCCAATAAGGACGCAGATTGACTCAAAGGTGTGTATATGGTGGTATGGTTCCTCGGTTCTCTTCCCGTAGAATTCTGGAAAATGACTCAAATATTGAGGTCGAACCTCAAATGCGCGTCTATTAGCTCCAATTGGTGTGACTACCGCGGATGCGCTCAGGACGACTACCGGTTTAAAATGACTGGCCACACCCTGAACCGGTGTGTTTACCACAAGTTTGGGAACTCCTCCTTCCACTTGAATTGTGGAACTCCTCTTGGGGGAGGGTCGCGTGGCACATGTGGTGCAACATTTGGTTATGGAGCTCGTGCATGGTTCCTTGGAGCTTCATTATGTGGCTCCGCTCTATACCCATACCCATCATCATCTTCATTTGGGTTATACCAATCTTGACCCCACTGCTCTTCTTATCTCTGCCAATCTTGCTCCTCGTACATGGGGTTTTGTCGGAATTGGGGTTGGTTTGCATTCCGGTATGGTTGTGGTGGGGGTTGTTGTGGGGCTTGGCGGAACATAGGTTGTTGTTGTGGTTGTTGTGGTGGAAATGGTTGCCAACCCCGGTAGTGGTACTCTCCCTCCTCGTGTTGAGAGGATTTAGGAGACAATGAGGGAAGGGAGTTGTGCCCATGCACACGGAAGGGTGGTGTTTGTATCAGAGGTGAGTTTTGTGGGTTATTTAGGGGAATGTTTTGCAGGATGTTGGGGTTTTGAGCTGGTGGATTGTTTGGATTCACTGGCTCGTTGTGGGGTTGGTTTTGTGGGTTGTGTTGATCTTGGTTGAGGTTGTGGTTTGGATTTGGAGGTTGGATGGGATTTGGGTTTTGGTTGATGTTGGGATTCGGAATGGGGTTTGGATTTCGCACCTCCATTGCTCTACGGTTTCTTTGCTCTGCTCGCTTCTGCCGAGCTGCTCTCTCGATCTCCGGATTGTATATCAACGGTGATGTCTTGCGGGAATGCCGCGTATGCATGCAAAATTATCTAAAACCTACAAAATTGGTCTCAAACGAGCAAACCAGTTATGTAGCACTGTTCTAGGGCTGTAAATAATGCACTAGAACAGAAAAATGAAAACTTGGAAGGTCAAAAATCTCAAAAAGGCGTACTGCCCCAAATCTAGTGATCTTAGGCGTACCGCCCCAAAAAGAATTCGACAAAATTTCAATTTTTTTAGATGAAGAAATTGATTACTGGAATAAAAGACACTATTTTTGGGTTTTTTGAAATTTTTGAAAAATTAAATAAAAATGCAAATTAACTAAAAAAAACTAATCAACAGGCGCACTAATTCCCCAGCAACGACGCCAATTTGATAACGGTTTGTCAGACCATCACAAATCCCCAACTAAATTAATTCGTAGTATCGGTAAGTTAGGGTTATCGAACCTAGGGAATATGTGGAAATTGATTAATTGATTAAAATAACTATTGATTAAATTAACTAAAGCTACTGATTAACCTAAATTTACCTAATTTGCCTCTTAGCTGTTTTGAATGAGTTGGGGTACATAACTAAAATTAACTAACTTGAAAACTAAGAAAAGTGATTAAACTATCAAATGGGAAAAACTAACTACTTTTGGATCCTGGTTGGCTACCGATCTGGGCAAAACCTAATCAATTGCTAATAACACATAGACATGCTCCCCTATTGCCTAGTTAACCTAATATCTTAAGTTTCTAATGGGCTGCTTAGTTCCTGCCGCAAGAAAGTGCTAGATCATGACAGTGGACCACTAAAACACTAATTTATTAGTTGGTTAAACAAGTTCAGCATGCGGGTGCTCGACGGTTGCAAGGAAAACCGGAACAATTAACAATTAATCAGTTGAGAACAAAACTATTTTACCAACCAATCACCAAGTTAAAGGTGATTAGCCGGACATGGCTAATGAAACAAACATGATCAAAGTTAAAGATTGCATAAAAGAACTATACCGGATGATTAAAATCTCCAAAAACCTTCAACAATTGTTAAAGGTGATTAGCCAGACATGGCTAATGAAACAAACATGATCAAAGTTAAAGATTGCATAAACGAACTATACCGGTGATTAGAATCTCCAAAAACCTTCAACAATTCTGAAAATTTGAAACCTTGATGCTCTCTGGACGTCCAAAAGTAAAAGTGTGTGTACCATAACTTAACCAACAAGTTTAAATAACAAAACCCTAAAAATGTTCTGTCAATCGATTTGGGGCGTACCGCCCCAAAATATGCAATCCTAGGCGTAGCGCTCGTTTTTCTGATTTCGGCTGATATTCTTCAATTTAGGGCGTACTGCCCTGATATCTTCAGTTCTGGGCGTACCGCCCTGATCTTGATCTCATGAACTTTTCTTCAATTCTTCTAACTTTCACTCGTTTCCCGATCTCGACTCAACTTCGTACAGATCAGCTTCGTTAATCTCCTAAAAGCTCAGATTTCAGCACATTAAGCTCTTGGTACCTTGAAACACAAAACCATGAAAATGTAATGAAATCCAACCGTTACCATTAATAAAAATAGTAAATCAATAGCAATAACGAACGACACTTTGGACTAACATCATTTCCCTATCAATGTTAAGTTTTATGATCCTCAAAAGAAAAGCCTAACATGATATTGAAGTAAATTACTGATTGTGTCCTTTATAAATATGTTAAATTTCTAATTTGTCCTTTAAATTCGCTAAAACTGATTATTTCCTTTTTTAATTTTCCACGCTCGTAGTCCTTTCACTAATGTCGTTAAAAAACCTATTAGCTGCCCTCACATGCCTATCACATGAGCAACATTTTTGTCTTTTTACAACTTGAGTCATCTTCTTCACCATAAATCTTTTTCACCGGATGCATTACCGCCATTAAAATAGCTGAAATTGGAAGAAATTGATAATCCACTTCTGGATTTTGAGAAAATGTCACACCCCGTAAAATATGTGTCGGGTGTAGACAAATGGAATCATAGTCAAGGTTATACGAAACGAACTCTCGATGATTCAACACAAAAGCCGTTTTTTTAATGTTTAGGAAAATCAGTTAAGTTAAGTTGGCAGCGGAAATTACATAGCGGTTAACTTTTTTAAGTATTTCATACAAAACAATAGTTTCACAAGATTTAAATGCCTGACAATCAAAAGACTGTTATGCTTAGAAATCTTCAAAAGATGGTGGCCGACTATGAATCCGAGAGAGAGTAAATATGCAAGTCCTAACATGCAAAAGTTCCACATGGCATGCATCCAAATCAAGCACTTGATAATTCATACACTAAAAAGAGTCAACATAAAGTTTATGAACTCATAAGTTTATATTTAACATGCATGATAAGTGATTAATAACAAGGTTTGTAAACTCTTTGGCATGATTGATCAATGATTGACATTTGTTAAGATACTGTAATATTATTACCATGAACCTTGAACTCCGAAACTAACTATTTACCCACGCAAGGTACTCTGTCCAACAATACCGAAGGCCAATATAAATGTATGTCCCAAGTGACTAAACAAGGAAGTCAGGATTGGAGCGACCAATCACGGGCATGGACGTTAACCCAATAGATCTATTCACGAGTTATCGTTCATATAACTTAATCGGATTAAATTAATAGTGGGGTTTCATCATAGCATAAATCAACATGATGTAATAGTGGTGGACGAAAATCTCCTGTAATCAATATAAGTAACAGATATATATTTGTCATGTGTGATCAAAGACTTTGTACGAATTCTCCCCCGAAAGTAGTTAAAACAGTTTAAAAGAATAGGGGCTATGAGACTCGCCTGAGCAACAGTACAGGTGAGATAGTATACCACAAAGTAAAGCCGTCCTAAATTAAATAAGACAACTTAGGGTCTAGTAAATTGGGTTGGCATCTAAGTCACTCCAATTGATTGGTCAAGTCTTGACTTCATGGTAGCCTTTAAGTTGGTCGGTTTGCAAATATTATTTATAATCAAATAAATATACGGATTTGCACACGATCGGGAGTAAATGATATACATATATATATATATATATATTATTTAATGTAATATATAAATTTTTCCCACTAAATCATTTGTAAAAGATAGTATTTATGTAAATAAGTATTACGACTACTTTATAGATTTGTAAGGAATAATTGAATTTCTAAGTCTTAAAAGTCCAAAATTGCGCGTTTTCGTGGTATTAACCGGTTTTTGTCAAAAAGTATTATTTCCTTATGCAAATAACATATTTTCACACAAAGATCACATAAATATTACTCCAAATATTTTACTTGTAAATTTGACGGTTTTGTCCCAGTAACCCATTCTATGACATTTTTAGTTTCCAAAACTCATAGTAAATATATTTAAACACATTTTAAGTCTCAAAATACTCCCAGATTAGGTTTAGCTTATAAAATACATATCTAGCTAAAAATAGGGTTTTCGTAAAGTGTCGGTTTTTATTCTGATTTTTCGCCAAATTCAAGTCTTTTCATTTGGAATCTTTTAATGCAAGTTTGGTGACACAAAACATACCAAAATTCACTATTTCAAGGGCCTAACATTCTGATAAAAATTATGTACACATTTGAGACCAAAATTAGGGTTTTGAAAGGGTGGTTTTGGTGTTTAAATGTCTCTAAAGTGATTTTAAACATATGTGACCTTACAAAGTTCATATATAACCAATTTTTGTTAGTCAACGTGAGTCTAAACCGAGTCATAGATCAAGATAGGGGCTTTTAACCAACATAACTATAACATCCCAAAATTTCTTTTGTATTATTCTAATAGATTAAATTGTGTTGGAATTCGTAAAGGGTCGGGTTTGTGTAGTTATCATAACTTTTCTGTCGGATTTAGTAAGATAACGGGATTAGTTACTAAATTATTTTAGTGACTAGTAATTGATTTATTTAGAATATGGGGGATAAATGAGTAAATTAGAAAGGTTGGTATTAATTAGGCTAAAAGAGCAAAGAAGAAGGGCCAAGAAGGTAACTATGGAATCAAACAAAGAAAAAATTGGGTTCTTCCCAGAGGTGTTACACGACCAGGAAGAGGGAGAGGGAAGGGAAGAACCCTATTTGAGCAAATCCTTAAAATTGAAGCTTGTGGTTCGTGATCTAGTGAAAGAAATACCAAAAGATAGCTTTAGAAGGCCTATAGATCATGATTTTGCTTTCATATCTTGAATCCATTGTCAAGTATGTTGTTAATTTAGTTGGGTGGATGTATGTACTTCAAATTGAGGTTGAATTGACATAAGAATTCAGTTGTATGTGTGATTTATGTATGGATTTAGCCCAGATTCACTTTGCATGCCTATGATTATGTGTTTACTAGCAAGGTTGTGATGGGAGTTAAACCCATCACATGGGGGTCGAATTTGAAGGTTGGGTGATTGGGTTTAGTTGTGCATATCATAAGAAACCATGGGTTTTATGTGAAATTTGTTAATTGACCATATCATGAGAAATTTGTGCATGTATAATTGAAAGTGGGTTGAAATTAGAAGTCAAATGATACATATAAGTAGGAATGCAATGTATGCATTCTAGGTGTTTAATAAAATGCCTAGGTGAAAATTTATGAAATATCTATGAGGTTCTTGATGCCCAAACTTATGTGCTATGATATGTGGATGTAAATACGCATATTTGATATGATAGATGTCAATGAATGTCTTAGAACACAATGTAAATGTAACAGATTACAGTCAAGTATTAGAAGAAAAAACAAGATATACCCTCAAAACAGAAAGGGTATGAAAATCTGTATAAAATACAGATTTCTGTATTCATACAGAACTACTCCGAAATTTCTGAAGTAGTTCTGTACAGACCAAATTCTACAGAAATCCTCATTTCCGTAGAAGGCTTCTAATGGGAAGCATTAACAGTCTTCAAAGAAGAGTCCTAAAGGAGTTCTGGACTATCAGAAGATAGAGTTTACGAGAAGAGCAAATTCTGCCTTTGTGTGAAGAACAAGCAAAGTGAATACCAACTTGGCATTAATCACAGAAGTAGTTGAAGACAGTTGAAGAAGAGATAAATTGAATATCCTCAATTTATGTCTATATACTCTGACACACTCCAAATTCAACCATCCTCAACCACCTTATCCAATTGCAACTTGCTATATTTTCCTATAAATAGCAAGCCGACTTCACCAAACAAAGCAAGACAACGAGCATACATCTCAATATCTTCTCAAAGCAATTACAACTTACTCCCATAGAAAAGTTATTTATGCTGATACATTGTTATACTATAAACTCGTGTAAACCATTATTTACATTTGAGATATACAGAAAAACCCTTTCTATGAATTGTTGTCTTCCAATTTGATTTACTTTCCGCAACTTGTTTATCTTGTTTGAATCAGATTGTGCCAATATTGTTAAAAAGTCCCTTACGGGACCCAACAATTGGTATCAGAGCAGATTGGCTAATCAATATTCAAAGTTCCTGCTCTTTAACATCTTCTCCTTAACACTCTCTCTAAAGTGTCTTCAAGCTGGAACAATGGAAAATCAGTTGGCTCATTGGCAAGACCCCCTATGCTTGCTAGGGAGGAATATCCACAGTGGAAAATCAGAATTACCAACTTCCTAAAAGAAGTTAATAGCTCCCTGTTGGAATGCATAGCCAAGGGACCCCATTGTGCCACAATCGACATTCCTGATATAAAGGAAACTGAAACCTCAGCTGGTGTTCCTGCTCGCACCATCCCCAAAGAAAGAAAATGGTGGAGTGATGAGGACAAGACTAAAGAGATTAATGAGGACAGAGCCAAGACAGTCCTTATTATGGCTCTTCTGTCACACCCCAACCAACAGCGGAATACGTTGGGGCATGAGGATTGTTCAGATGCTCATGACAACTAATATAGTTACCAAATTTAAACATGCCACTCATTAATCATAAATAATGTCATACAACTAGTGATATCCAAACAAAACAAATAATAGTCTTATTTTAATCTTAATCTAGGTCCAAAAGCATGTCCTAAGCGTCCACGATAAATCATCAGTTATGTCCTGCAACATGTACAACATAATAAAGTCAACTACTAGAGTTGGTGAGTAAACATAGGTTTGGCATAGAATATAAATAAAACATGCGATCTAACGTTATGTGGAAATGCATAAGTATGAAAGAACATGTAATGAAATAAAGCAAGTACAAGTGGAGTGCATAAACCAATCCTGACACTTAGGTTACCAATCACTCGACACCAAAACCGGTCAAGTCAAGTGGGACGTCACCCCAATAGATCTATTATTGGAACCCAGGCTTTTTACAGTTAATGTTACGCGAATGATTATGAAATATAATGAAAGAACAACATGCGATATGACATACAGTTCACATACAAGCAAAACACACAATAACGAACAAGAATCGCATTTGAGTTAAATGAAAAATATATAGTATGAAAGTTCGATAAGTGTACATGTTACACCCCAAAACATAAAATAAAAATGGGGCTATGAATACTCACCTGATAAGCTAAGCAGGTGACAAAGAACGAGCAACGCACGAGAATAACTAACCCTGATGAAAACCTAAAGAATTCGAAGAATTGACAGTTGTAAAGACCGAACGATCAGACTATGATTCAAACGATTAATTGGGGAATTTATTTATTATTTATGTCAAAAATATTTTATTTAATAGTTATTGTTACTAAGAGACCCTTTTATGATCATAAATGCCACTTTTGATAATTATGTAAAGTTTAGGGTTTAGATTGTAATTTCTCAAACTTAGGGGTTAATTATGCCAACTCAACAAAGTCTTAAAAATAATTTTCCAGAATTTATAGTTTATTATATAATTACTAAAACATCATAACAATTCAGAAAATTTCCTATCTTTAGTAAAATTACACTTTTACCCCTTAGGTTTCAATAATTACATAAATGGCCCAAAGGTTGTAATATTTTGCGACGGTCATATTTAGACTTATGAAAACCTTAACATATGTTTATCACCCAAGAAGTGGGTTAGTAAGTTTCATTTGCTACAAAATTGTTAGATTAGAAAACTATGTGATAAAACACTTACTTTAACGGGTCAATACGCATAACTCTTAGGTTTTTGATAAAAATTCAGTTTTGATGGTTTGGATACATCATAATATACTATAAATATTATTTAGGACAGATTACAACCCTTGGTAAATGGTAATTGTGAATTTTGGCAGTTTTTCCCCAATTAAAGTGTGCTTTAAGTTTTGACTTTTAATACAGAGGACATTTGGTCAAATCTAACAATGAGGTATTGTAAAGCACACAAAAACAAGAAACTTTGATGAAGAAACTTACTCGTGAAAGTCGACGGAAGCTGGTCAAATCGGAAGGTCAAACTGTCGGACCTTGACTTTTGAAAACGCAAACGGTTGGACAAGGCACGAAATTGAGGCTTCAAGAAGCTTGAGGGATGTTCATAGGAGCAATATCAATTGGTATTTATAGGGTAGAGGGTCGTTTAGGGTTTAATTTGGGCATAGGTGTGATTTTGGTAAGTCTTGAAGAAAAAGTCAATATTTTCAAGTATGGAAATGAATCAAAATGATTAATGAATTCGAATTAAATATGGGATTTACTTGGAGAATAATTTAGGGGACATTTAGATGAAGTTACAGGAGAAAACGGATCGAAAAACGAGTTAGAAATGAAGATTTTAAGCCAAAAATACCCCCAAAATCAAGCTGTTCGCGACCAGGTCACCTTTAGGAAAGAATATAAACCTGGAAACCAAATCCAGTTAACAAACTGATGCACAGCTCAATGGTTAGGGCGTAGCAATCAGACCCGGAGGTCTAGTGTTCGAATTTTTCTGCTGCCATTCTTTTTATTTTCTTTTTTTTCTTCTTTCTATTCCTTCTTTCTTTATTATTATCATTATTTTTTTTATTTTCTGTTCTTTCTCCTTCGTTACTTATCGGAATGACCTCAAACTTTAAACACAAGCTCGAAATATATGAAAGAACATCTTGAGACTATAAAATGTGATTTTCGAGATTCACGGATCGTCCGGTAAATTCCCGAACGCGCACGAAAACCAAGATTTCGTTATTCGTGTTTCGACCTCCGATTTCCACGAAACTTCACACGGACCTACTTGTGTGCGTGACTAGTATTACCCACAAGTTTAATACGTGTTCGGATTCGCGAAATCACTCGGTTTGACTTAAATAATGAGAACGATCGAATTAGCGATTTAAAATGCAATAAATGCAAGACATCCAAACGATTCACGAACGATTCGTTAAATAGCATAAGTAAACATATCCAAAAGATAAAAGAGATTATATAATGAAAAAGAACATGATCCTTCATTAATTATCATTCATAGTTTGAGATCGGGTCGGGTACAAATAATCAGAAAAACCGAAATGTTACAGTCTCCCCTACTTTAGAAAATTTCGCCCCGAAATTTAATCTCGAGAAGACTGCGCGAACAAATGCGGATATTTGGTCTTCATTTGGTCTTCCCGTTCCCAGGTAAACTCTGGTCCACGTTTAGACTCCCAACGAACTTTGACAATTGGGATACGACTGCGCTTGAGCTGCTTGATTTCACAATCCATGATTTCCACAGGTTCCTCAACAAGATGCATTGACTCATCGATCTGGACGTCCTCAAGTGGAACATGGAGGTTCTCATCAGCCAAACATTTTCGAAGGTTTGAAACATGGAAAGTAGGGTGGACATTAGCCAATTCAGGGGGGAGATCAAGTCGATAAGCCATTTTTCCAACTTTCTCGAGGATTTTGAATGGGCCAACATAACGAGGTGCTAGTTTCCCCTTTTTGCCAAATCTAAAGACACCTTTCCAAGGAGATACCTTAAGGAGGACAAGGTCGCCTTTTTCAAACTCAAGGGGTCTGCGTCGTCTATCAGCATAACTTTTCTGACGACTTCTAGCAGCGAGCAAATGATCACGAATCAGGGAGATTTTATCAGTCGTTTCCTGAATCAACTCGGGACCGGTGATTTGAGATTCACCGACCTCGGTCCAACAGATAAGCGAACGACATTTTCGACCATAGAGAGCTTCGAACGGGGCCATACCAATGCTCGAATGATAGCTATTGTTATAAGAGAACTCGATCAACGGCAAAAACGAACTCCAACTCCCACCATAATCAATGACACAAGCTCGAAGCATGTCCTCGAGAGTCTGAATGGTGCGCTCAGACTGACCATCAGTTTGAGGATGGTAGGCCGTGCTGTAATCCAATTGAGTCCCCAAAGAAGAATGAAGAGATTGCCAAAAATGTGACATAAAATGACTATCGCGATCGGATATGATACTCAAATGAGTGCCATGGCGGCAAACGATCTGCTTGAGATAGATCTGAGCTAATGTCGCGGCTCCATCGCTCTCTTGGATAGGGAGAAAATGAGCTGATTTAGTTAAACGATCGATGATGACCCAAATGGTATCATATCCTTTGGAAGTTTTCGGAAGTTTCGTAACGAAGTCCATTGCGATATCCTCCCACTTCCAAACGGGAATTCTCGGCTGCTCAAGTAAGCCGCCGGGTCGCTGGTGCTCGGCCTTGACTTTGGAACAAGTAAGACATTTCACCACGTAAAGCGCAGTGTCCTTCTTCATGCCGGGCCACCAATAGAGCTTACGGAGATCAAGATACATCTTATCCGAACCGGGATGGATGGAATAACGAGACTTGTGAGCCTCGTTCATGATAAACGCCCGAAGATCGTCTCGGTCGGGAATCCAGAGACGATTCAAGAAATAGAGAAGACCATCTGATTTGGTCTCGAATTGAAGCTCAGGTCCACAAGATAATTCATTTTGCAAATTACCCTCATTGACTGACGTGCGTTGAGCCTCAAGGATACGAGCTTTAAGATTGGTCATATGATGAGAGCTTTGAAATAGAATAAGCTTGAGATGCTCTTTTCGACTTAGGGCATCGGCCATGACATTTGCTTTCCCAGGATGATAGCGAATCTCGCAGTCGTAGTCGTTTAAGAGTTCAACCCAACGTCGCTGACGCATGTTGAGTTCCTTCTGATTGAAGATGTGCTGGAGGCTTTTATGGTCAGTGTAGACTACGCATTCAATGCCATAAAGGTAATGCTTCCAAATTTTCAAGGCAAACACGACCGCACCCAACTCGAGATCGTGAGTCGTGTAATTTTTCTCGTGCGTCTTGAGTTGCCTTGACCCATATGCAATCACCTTTCCTCGTTGCATGAGCACGCAACCGAGGCCTTGATTTGAGGCATCACAATAGACAACGAAGTCATCATTTCCATCAGGAAGAGTCAAGATAAGAGCATCCCATAATTTCTGTTTGAGAATCTAGAATGCCTCTTCCTGAGTAGGACCCCACTCGAAAGGTTTACCTTTTTGTGTTAAGGCTGTGAGTGGTACTGTGATCCTTGAGAAATTTTCAATGAAGCGTCGATAATAGCCCGCTAACCCAAGAAAGGAGCGGACTTCAGTAGGAGTGGTAGGGGTACTCCAATCCTTAACAGCTTGGATCTTGGCAGGGTCGACATGGATACCTTTGTCGTTGACAATGTGCCTAAAAATTGAACTTCCTTAAGCCAAAATTTGCATTTAGAGAATTTGGCATAAAGTTGCTCTTTCTTCAGAAGCTCCAAAATCAGACGCAGGTGAGTTTCATGCTCAGATTTTGACTTTGAGTAAATGAGAATATCGTCGATAAAGACGATGACAAATTTATCAAGATATGGTTTACAAACGCGATTCATAAGATCCATGAACACTGCCGGCGCGTTTGTTAACCCGAAAGGCATAACTGTGAACTCAAAATGGCCATAGCGAGTGCGAAAGGCGGTTTTATGGATGTCATCATCAGAAACACGAAGTTGGTGATAACCAGAGCGAAGATCGATTTTAGAGAAACAAGTGGCACCTTGGAGTTGGTCAAAGAGATCATCGATTCGAGGCAATGGGTAACGATTCTTGATAGTGAGTTTATTGAGCTCGCGGTAATCAATGCACATCCTGAACGTACCATCTTTCTTCTTGACGAAAAGGACAGGTGCTCCCCTGTAGAGTCTAGACTTTTATGAGGCTTTTGCATTAGAATTACTATATGGGCTAGTTCATGTGTAAATGGGTTAAATTGTATTGGTTGGGTTTTTGGGCTTATGGGTTACGAATTAGGGGCTTAGGGTTCGATTCCTATGACTTGTTTATCAAGTCTAGGTCACCCTATATATAGATATCTTTTATTTGTAATTGGGGTTGGTTGATTCCAAGGTGTTTTGCGATTTTGGTGATCTCGAAATTCTCTTTGAGAATTTCGATCAAGTGTGTAAGCAATCGGTGATCAATAGTAAAGTGTTTTCTTCAATCGGTTTGTGTTCTTACTTGTTTTGTTATTGCTTTTTCATATTTTTCTTGATTTATCTTGAATCACTCTAGTGTTTGGATTCCGCACATTCACTAGAGGTTGTGATATCGTGTTTGGGTTATTTCGATCCTTACAATTGGTATCAGAGCTAAGAAACGCAAGTTTCGAGGCTCTCGCGATATCCGATTCAAGTTTTTATTAACTAACCGTTTGAGTTTGTGGCGTTTTCGCAGTAGCAAGGTTGGAAGATTGTTTGTTTTTGCAGGTTTCGGACTGAACAGAAGTGATCGTGATCATCAGCTCGAGTTTTAGAGACTTTTCGACCCTGACAAGCACTTTTCGATCAGCCGGACTGATCGAAAACCCCTTTTCTGCCGCCCTTTTCGATCGAGAAAGCCCCCTTGTGGCTTTTCGATCAGGCAATTCCAGTCGAAAAGTCCCCTCCTGTGACTTTTCGACCAGCAGTTCTCAATCGAGAAGTCCCCTTGAGACTTTTCGATCAGCATCCTCAATCGAAAAGTCCCTCAGAGACTTTTCGATCCATTTCATCTCAGTCGAGAAGTCCCCTCGAGACTTCTCGATCTGCTTTCTTGATCGAAAAGTCCCCTGTGACTTTTCGATCCTCTGAACTCATCGATCGAAAAGTCACCTCAGTGACTTTTCGATCCATTCTTAACTTTTCGATCGCTCGAAACTTTTCGACCAGCAGCTTTCCGATCGAAAAGTACTTTTCGATCAAGCCGTTTTCGACCGAAAACCCCTTCTCGATCCATTTGTTTTAAGAAAATCTTGTTGCATTGGCGTTTGACATGTCTACCTTGTCGAGTGCCACTCTTGAAATGGATGCCAAAATCGGAACCAATGCCAGACCACCTCGTCTGTTGTCTGGCAAGGACTTCATGAGCTGGAAATATCGTTTCGTCAACTACATCAATTACCATGATGCCAAGATCATGCGTTCGGTTGAGGTGGGAGACTTTGTCCCATCAACTGCTGGCGCCTAGGGTCAGTTACCTATTCCTAAAGCTAAAACTGAATGGCTTGATGAAGACTGGGAAAAGGTGGAAAGAGATAGAAAGGCACTGTCCGCTCTAACCATGGCC
This sequence comes from Deinandra increscens subsp. villosa, assembly GCA_039602395.1. NCBI lineage: Eukaryota > Viridiplantae > Streptophyta > Magnoliopsida > Asterales > Asteraceae > Deinandra > Deinandra increscens. The sequence continues at coordinate 54,352,279 of JBCNJP010000009.1, read as the reverse complement.
CTATCTCCTGAAGTTGCTGAAGCTTTCAAAGAATACACCTCCGCTAAGACTCTTTGGGATGCCCTTGTGGCTGCTTACGAGGGAAATGATGATATGAAGGAATCTCGAAAAGAAAATTTAAGAGAACTGTTTAATGAGTTCAGCTACATCCCGGGTGAGAATATTGAGACTCAGCTTCAACGCTTCATCAAGATAGTCACTGGAATGAAAGATGCTGGAGTCACATATACCCAAGTGGAGGTCAACAGAAAGCTGGTCAACTCACTGCCGCCAAATTGGGACAGCACCATTGAACTGATTGAAAAGACGGTGCAAATGTCCACTTCACCCCTAAGTGAGCTCATGTCTACCATTAGAGCTTACGAAGAGAAGAAACAGAAGAGGGCAAGAAAACTTGGCAACGGGGCATCAATGAATCAAATGAATCAAGCTTTCGTCTCTCAGCCTGCTGTCGCTCCAAACAATCCACCATCCACTCCACTGGGATTCATTGCTCAAGCCACTGGGTCAAGTGCATCTGGAACATCAAATGTTGTCTCTCTAGATGTTAATGCTTTAACTAAAGACCCCAGCTTTGCTCTTGGGGTAGGGATTATGAGTTGCTATCAGGCACTAGTAGCAGGCTCACTCCTTCCCACGGATCTATCTCCTGATGTGAATCAAGTAAACCCAGACGACCTAGAGCACATGGATATATCTTACCAAATGGGAATGTCAGCCCTGAGAGCTAGGCAGTTCATGGCAAAGACGGGACAGAAGGACTGGAATGGTGGCAAAGGAATAAAGCTCAGTTTCAATAAAGCAAATCTGAGGTGCTACAATTGCAACGAGTATGGGCATTATGCAAGGGAATGCACCAAACCAAGGGTTGATAGAGAAAGGAAGATCCACAACAGAGGTGAAGGCATGAAGAAGGAGACTGGAAAGAATGACAAGGCACTGGTGGTTCAGCACACGCCAGGATATGACTGGACACCTCAGGTGGAAGACTTAAGTCTGTCACTCGATCATGTAGCCCTGTTAGCTGAAGAAGATGTTCAGAAAGAAACTGCTGCAGCACTCCATCATGCATTCATGGCTGACATAACTCCAGGACCCTCAACCAGCAGCTCTGAGGTATGTCTTAATCCTAAATGTCAAACTATACTTAATGAATCTCAAGAATGGCAACGTAAGTTTTCCAATACAAAGGTAGAACTAAATCCTTAAATGAAAAACTAGAAGCTGCCAAAGTCGACATAAAAAACCTTCAAAGGGATTTGAGTGACAAAACCACATATCTTAAAATTGCTAATGAAGAGATTGTCACATTAAAATCTGAACTTGAACAACTCAAAGGTAAATTAGAAACATCACAAACCAAAGTTGAGCGCAATGATAAAATTGTGTCTGAAATGATGAAGGCTAGTTCTCTGTTTTATAACACAGATGCTAGAATGCGACATCTAAAAGCCAACTCTGGTTTGGGTCTCAGTACTGAGGTTAAAGATGAAAAATCCACTCATACAGTACCGATTCCATTGATGCATGAAATGATCTCAGATTATGAGTGCTCTAAGACCTCCTTAGAAGCCAAGGCTGAGATAGAAAAGAACTGGCCGCCTGTTCCATTAAAATTTCTGCTCCTGTTTCTAACCGTACTAATACTTTTACTTCTTGTGCAGATAAAGGTAATAATGAAGCAGGGGTAGTAAAATCCAAGGAGTCCACTAAGAGTCCCATGAAGTCTGAAGTTGATTTTTGCTTTAAAAATTGTGATTTTGAGAAACCTGAAATGTTTGTTAAGTTTGAGTCAAAAACTGCAGAGTCTAATGTGTGTGATAAACTTTCTGAATGTGGTGTATTTAATGTTGGTAAATGTGATTTAAAACCTGTGAAACCCCTTAGAACTGTTAAAATTTTGAGAAGGGGTAAGGGACCGCAGTTTAATGGTCCCAAACCCACAGGAAGTGTGAAAATTTCTGAGGATAAGGTTAATTATCCTACTCCCAATGTGTAGAAAGTACGGGACACAAAACCTCATGACTTTGTCCCGTACCCAGAAGTTAACTCTGCATATGACCAGGTCCAGCCGATACAACGGGAGTATATTCTGACCACAAAGCCCCATGGTAAAGCCCTTTGGATCCATAAAAACGTTTCAAAGTCAACTTGGATCTCCATTGGGCGTAACCAACAACAGGCTCCCGTGTATCCAAAGAAACAATCCTGCCATGTGTGTGGCCAACCAGGACACATGGCAAGAAACTGTTTGCACCGTCCCTATGAGCCTTACTATCCGAAGAAGGTCCAACAAACAGACTGCCCCATTGGGCCAAACACATGTTGGCCCAAAACCCAAGTTTGGACCTTCAAATTCCAAGGTGCAAAAGTCCACATCACCACCCTCACAGGCAAAGATACATGCTAGGCCAGCAGCAAAGACTGCACCTTCAAACCAAAAGGTGCAGCAGGGCAAACCACAGCCAAGTGTCCCCAAATGGAGCCCAAAGCCCAAGTCACCAAAACATGAACCATCAACTGTGAAAAGTAAGGGGAATAAAATTGTTAAGAAACCTTCAAAGATTTTCACTAAACCTGCTAGGGTGTCCAAAGCTGTTAAACCTTCAAAGTCTGTTTCTCGCCCAAAGCAGGATACCTTTTTAAAAGCACCTGTTCACCCTCAACCCGTTTTCAAAAGGTTTTCAGAAACACCATTTTTTTCAAAACCTGAAGGAATCACACAATCAATCAATCAGAGGGACAATGATAGGTGGAATGTCCCAAAAGTTGTGAATTTGTCCTTCAAGCCTACTGGAGTGTACACAAAACACTCCATGTCTTTTCAAGAGGTTAAAAGTTCCAAAATAAACAAAAATAATCAACAGGGGCTTGGGAAGGAAAATCACCCCCGTGATGTCAACATAAAAGACATCCTCAGTCCAAACAAGGACAGACCAGTCTCACCCAGACCAATTAAGGACTGGGTACCAAAATCTAACTGATCTCCTTTGAATGCAGGAACAGCCAAGGAGGACTGTCAGCAACCTATGGTACGTTGACAGTGGTTGCTCCAAGCATATGACGGGCGACATATCCCTACTACAAGACTTGGAGAAATTTGATGGAGGATATGTGTCGTTCGCCGGAGGAGTTGGTGGATATATCAGTCAGAAAGGCACAGTTTGCAACGGTTGTCTCAGCTTCCACGATGTCAATTATGTGGAGCAGTTAAAACACAGTTTGTTAAGTGTTTCACAGATATGTGATCAAGAGTATCCAGTCCTATTCAACAATAAAGAGTGTCTCATTCTTAAACCTGGATACTCCATCCCCGATGATTGGGTGTTAATGAGAACACCCAGATATGGTAACTCCTATGTGCTGAACATGTAGAAACCCCCCACATCTGAGTTGGCCTGTCTCCTTTCTAAAACACCTGAGAACCATGCTCAGCTGTGGCACCGAAGATTGGGGCACATGAATCTGAAGAACCTGAATCGACTTGCCAGAGGAGGACTTGTTAAAGATCTCCCAATCAAAGAATTTGTTCTGAAAGAGAAATGTGTGGCTTGTGCTAAGGGGAAGCAGCACAAACAGCCACATAAACCAAAGGTCTTCAACAGAATCTCGTCTCCACTAGAGTTGCTTCACATGGACCTATTCGGTCCCCTCAGTATGTTAAGTCTTAACCGATGTGCATTTTGTTTAGTTATTACTGATGATTTTTCCCGTTTCACTTGGGTGTTTTTCTTGTCCAAGAAAAGTGATGTTGCAGGTATACTGATCGCTTTCATCAAGCTCATCGAAAATAAATTAAAGCTGCAAGTGAAGGCCATCAGAAGTGATAATGGGACGGAGTTTAAGAACCACACCCGACAAGGGAATTGAGTATCAATTCAGTGCTCCCTACACCCCCCAGCAGAATGGCGTCGCAGAACGACGGAACAGGACCCTGATTGAAGCTGCTCGCACTATGTTGTGTGATTCAAAGCTACCAACCATGTTTTGGGCAGAAGCAGTAAACACTGCATGTTATGTCCAGAATCGGGTGCTCATCAACAAGCGGCAGCAGAAAACTCCATATGAGCTGATTTACAATGATAAGCCCAGAATCGGACACGTTCAGGCCTTTGGGTGTGTATGCACAGTTTTAGTAAACACTGACGTTCCCAAATTTGCTGCTAAGTCTGATGAATGTTATTTTGTAGGTTACTCTGCCAGCTCCGCATACAGGGTTTTCAACAAAACAACCGGCATTGTGATGGAGTCTACAAATGTGGATTGGCTCGAAGAAAATCCATCTGATGGTGGAGTGGGTCCTCCTCAAGCTTTTGATTATAATCAATTCTTCCGTCTTTTGGGTTTGGAACCTGTCATAGCTGAAGAACTTTATGAAGATACAGTCTCAGGACCGCCATTGTCACACTCCATTACCAAGGCTCCTGTGATTGCTCCTGAAACGGATGCCACACCAGTACAGGAGACTGCTGATCCTGTGGATACTCAAACATAGGAAACTGATGCGGAAGTTGATCCCGCCTCAGACACTCCACAAACACAAGGAACTGATGCAGATGATGCAGCTGAAACAATTGATGAACCCATTCCTTCAAATTTACCTCCTGAAATTCCCGTTCAGGCCGTTGCGGAGACCAGAATTCATAAATACCACCCATTGGACAACATCATTGGTCCATTAGCATCCGGGGTGGTGACAAGAAGCCAGTCAGGAGACATCAATCACTGTATGTACTCCTGTTTTATCTCCCAGATTGAGCCCCCCAACATTACCATGGCATTGACAGATCCAAGTTGGGTGGAGGCCATGCATGAAGAACTAAATCAGTTCTCTCGGCTACAAGTTTGGAGGTTAGTAGAAAGGCCCGCTGACAAAAAGGTCATCACAACTTGGTGGCTTTACAAGAACAAAAAGGATGACAATGGCATCATTATCAGAAACAAGGCCAGGTTGGTGGTTCAGGGCCACAAACAAATCCAAGGAGTGGATTATGATGAAGTGTATGCACCGGTGGCCCGATTAGAAGCAATAAGAGTCTTCTTAGCCTATGCATCCTACATGAACTTCACGGTCTACCAGTTGGACGTGAAAACAACCTTCTTATATGCTGAAATGGATGAAGAGGTTTATGTCACTCAACCTCCTGGCTTCATTGATGAGGAACACCCGTATCATGTGTTCAAGCTAGACAAGGCCCTATATGGCTTGCATCAGGCCCCTCGGTCTTGGTACAAGACTCTGACTGATCATCTTCTAACACACGGGTACACTAGAGGCATTGTGGATCAGAAACTTTTCAGGAAGGAGGTTGGGAATGACATAATCATGGTACAGGTATATGTTGATGACATCATCTTCGGATCTACCAATGAAGACTTGTGCAAAGAGTTTGAGAAGGTAATGCGCACAAAGTTTAAGATGAGTCAGATGGGTGAGATGGAGTTCTTCCTTGCCCTACAGGTAAAACAAAGTGACAGTGGGATACTTATCCATCGGGCCAAATATGTCACAGAAATTTTGGAAAAATACAAAATGATGGATGCAAAGCCTGTCTCCACACCTATGGCGGCAAGACCAGCACTTACCAGGGATCCAGACGGTCAACCAGTGAGCGAGAAGATGTACCGGTCAATGATTGGGTCTCTGATGTACTTAACCGCCAGCCGTCCAGATATCGTGCTCGATGTGTGCCAATGCGCACGCTATCAGGCTAATCCTAAACTCTCTCATCTCTCTGCTGTGAAACGTATTTTTAAATATTTTAAGGGTCGGCCTCGTCAAGGCCTCTAGTACCCTAAAGAGTCAGGATTTAATCTGTATGCTTTTTTCTGACAGCGATTATGGCGGCAATGAGCTTGACAGAAAATCGACATCTGCTGGAGCTCAATTTTTAGGTGACAGGTTTGTATCCTGGCAGAGCAAGAAGCAGCACACGGTGTCCCAGTCGACAGCCGAAGCAGAATATGTGGCTGCATCCGCTTGCTGTTCACAGGTGGTATGGTTGCAGCATCAGCTGGGAGATTACGGTTTGAATTTCTTCGATACTCCCATTTTTTGTGATAATAATGCTGCATTGCAAATTGTGAAAAATCCCGTGCAGCACTCCAAAACCAAACATATAGATATCAAAACGCACTTCATTCGGGATTGCTATGACCGCAAGCTTATCCATTTAGAACGGGTGGCATCGGAGGACAATGTGGCGGATATGTTCACCAAACCCCTTCCAAGTGCAAATTTTGAAATGTGTCTTAAAGGCCTTCAAATGATAGCCTTTGATGAGTAGTCTGGCAATTTGTTTTATTTATTATTAAAAAAAAAATTTGAAAAAAATTCAAAAAAAATACAAAAATAGTGTCTTTTTGGTAGTTTAAAAAATCTAAAAGCAAGGGGAAGAGTCAAGATATACATTTCCTCAAATATGTGTGCTTTTAAATTTTTTTCTGGTTTTGGTTGACCAGGCACGGAAGTGATATAGATTTCCAGGTGTTTGCTGACTGACACGTGTAAGGTGGATGTGAAAAGCAGTGTTCATGGTCGATATGCTAGGTAGGCTCTGCTGACAATCAATCAAAAGGTATGTTTTATCACAACACTTGAAGATAACGTATGATGCTTGAAAGGAAACACACACTTAGGTTAGTACAATTTCTATTTGACTGTGCATTAGGAATCCTGAGACACACGCCCGGTTCTGAGTGTTGATGTCATGCTCAAAAATCCCATTCCCTCTGCTTTGCGTAAGCAATGACCTGGGAATGTTGTACGTGAGTCAGGACTCCTCTGTTCTGCGAAAGCGGAGACCTGGAACCACCCTGATCCACGTACATTTTAGATCACATTGTATATATATGTTAAACCAAAAAGATGCCAATGTGCACAATCAAAAGAGACCCTCAAGCGTCCAAAACCCTCAGCCCTTGTCACTGATGAGAAGATTATCAAAAATGTTTCAAAAATTCAGTTGACCTTGTATATTATCCAACAAAACCCCCGTGATCTATTCTTTCTTTTCTCAACCAAGTCTGGAGCATGATGTCGGGCTTAAGGAAAGGTGTCGTGAAAAATGTTGTATGGAAACCAGGTGTGCTTGATAGAATGTACAAATTATACCTAGGACTTATGTGTGTGCCCTAGATAGATTGTCATAATTAATAAACCTTAAAATATAATTAATGTGATGAAACTGCTTGAGTAAGCGAAAGCAACATGAGTTTAAAGATGGACCAAAATACCGGCAATCACCTGAACATGCGAAGTAACTGAAGCTGAAAAAGGGTTCCTCAGTCACAGACTATCTGGTATGATCCCTAACAGTGCCTCTTCACTCAAAATTCAGTTGGTTAAGATTTTTGTATGTTTATGTTTTTTACTTATTTTATTTGTGTTTATTTTACTTTATCTTAACTTCTGATTTTGTTTGTTTTGTTTTCTTTATTTTTTATTTGTTTGCTTTAGTAAAAGTTTCCAGATAGTAAAACTCTCGGGCTTGAGTTTAGGGGAAGCCTTCCGTAAATGAACGGGGTTAATTTTGGGAGTTGTTTATGAAAAAATTAAGTTGGTTTAAGTGAAAAATTGCTTTGTGTTAAAGTTTGGGTGTTATGGAAACTTTTGTCAAGTTTGGAGGGGCAAAATGAAGTTTTTTTTAAACCACAAGGAGAGGAGTCGGGTCCCCTCCTCCCATTCTAACCGTCTCCCTCTCTTCTACCTCTCAAAAACCCTAACCGCAACCACCTACCATCTCCGATCACCATCACCACTGGCTGCCACCATCATCGCACGCCACCACTCACCTCGCCATCATCCTGCGACCACACCGACACCTTTCCCTCCCAAAACCGCTGCCGGAACACCCCCATTCATCCACCTCGCCGCTGCCCTTTCACCTCCGTCGCCATCCATCGCCTCCGCAACCAATTGCAACCAACCGACACCTCCTCTCCTGTCGGAATTTCCCTAAGAACGCATCCCCACCGTCGATTTCACTCCATGGCACCTCGATTGAAGCGAGTTTCCGGACCCCCCAAAGACCGAATGGAGTATGTTTTATTTGATTTTTCTTGGTAACATTGATTGGGACGGGTGAAAAACTCTAAATGCAAGTGTTTGGGACTGTGTTTAAGAGATAATTCATCAAATATGTGTGAAATTGATGAAGTTGCAGGTTCGGTATGAAGATGAAGAGGCTTTTCGATCGATGCAGGGGCTTTCCGATCGGGAGCTATGCTTTTCGATCAGCCCCTGGAGCTTTCGATCGCTGGTTGTCGATAACCAGAGACTTCTCGATCAGAAGCTAAGGCTTCTCGATCGGGACTGGTACTTTTCGATCACTGGTTGTCGATGACCAGAGACTTTTCGATCAAGGACCTAGGCTTTCCGATCAAAAGCTATGCTTTTCGATCGGAGCCTGGACTTCTCGATCGCGACCAACCCTTTTCGATCAGGTCTCTCGGTGACAATGGAATTCTACGATCGGACGGATGTTTTCGATCGAAAACCCTGCTTTTCGATCGGAAAGGTACCTGATGATATTTTCTATGGTTTTTCAGTTAATTTTAAGCCGTTATGCTGTCCGTTTTTCGAGAAATCCCTAAAACTAATGAACTTTTGTGTGTTTTTGGATGTTTATCTGTGTTTGTGAGTGTAGGGACTTGGAGTTTGTCAAAGATCACAATCAAGTGGCTTATTTGCTGGACCCGCCTGCTGAATACAGAGAGAAGTATCTGTCAATGATAGCAGGATTGAAGAAGTGCTGTCTACACTATGCACTAATGGCAAACCCGGTTATATGCAAACGTATGCAACAAGAGTTTTGGAAGACAGCAGATGTATCTGAAGATGGAAAGCAGATAATTGCCAAGATTCAAGCTACTGAGGTGATTTTAACTGAAGAGAACTTCAGACAGGCACTCAGACTTAAAGATGTAGCTGCTGATCCCACTGTTCTTGATAAAGAATTGGTGTCACAGTGCCTGAAGGAAATGGGTTACCTCACAATATCTCCTCCCACCATAAAGGCTCTCATTCCACCATATTGGAGAATGTTGGCACATTACCTGCAAAAATGTGTCATTGCCAAAAAGAGCTCTACAGATCAGTTGAACCAAGTGCACACCCATGCAATGGTGTCACTGGTCAGAGATGTTAGGTTCAACTGGTCCAGAATGATATTTGAAGATGTCAAGGCTGTTGTGTCCAGAGATAAAAAGTTTGCTGTTGTTCCAAGATTCATCCAGTTAGTTCTGGATTCAAGATATCCAGCACTGAGGAAGACAAATGACACACATGAAACCAAGCCAATGGGCATTGAGGTTTTTCCAATGATAAATCCAAAGAAGAAATTGTCTGATAAGATGTCGTTTGGTGATAAGTTCGGAGAATTTGGAGATATAGTGAGAGAGGAAGTTCCAGTGAACAGAAATGCCTCTGTTGAAGAAGAACATAGTCGACCTCCTCCTCCGAAGATAGTTGTTGACCTTCCCGATGACTCTGACTGGGAAGAGTTTGACTTAGAAGATGTGCGGATTGGTGCACTGAATTTTGAAGGTGAAGATAATATCAATTATGACACGTATCTTGATGAAATCACTCTAGAGGAAGTTGAGACTGAAACTGCTGAGACGCCACTGATTAGAAAACGGAAATCCATAGAGGATCCTCCCCTCGGTGCTTCTGTTATGACTGAGACTGAGTCGATTGCTACAAAACACCATGTGGAAGGCCGAAGTGACCCAAGAAGAAGGAGATTGGACCCTCGTGTACCACCAGTCACAAGCTCAAGTGCTGGTCAATCATCCACTCAACCCACAGCCCAAGAAAAGGGGAAAGCAGTAGAAACCCCTGAATTCAGACTGGAAAAGGAACTTAGAGAAGAAATAAAAGTTCTGAAAGCCCAGAATACAGTCCAAAGTGAGGTAATTGAAGATCTGATTGATATTCAGAAAATTCATAACACTGAGTTGGAGAATCAGAAGAAGATAAACCGAGAGTTTGCAAGGCAATTCAGAGATCTCCATAAGCTAATCAAGCAACTTAGCTCGAATAGATCAAGCAGATCCAACTCTGGTCAAGGTGATAAGGGAGATCCAGGTAACACAAAAGGAAGTTCAGGTGCAGGTGATTCCTCACAATCACTAGTATTTGACTTTGAAGCTGATATCCCTGAGGAAACTCAGAATAAATTACCCGAAGCTTCCACTGAAGATAAAGATACTCGGGATAGAGATTATATGACAGTCCAGCTTCTGAATTTGACGGAGGTTGGGAAGCTCAGACATTTGCCTATCCTCCTGAAAGGTATCTAATCCAGTTGGGAGAGCATTATCATGATAAGCAAGGAATTAATGCAGATATTAAGGCCTGGATTATATGTTCGTAGTAAGAAGAAAGGGTCAGTATCCATTGGAATACTACAAGAGCTGGACCCAGTTTACTCCTGGACGAATGTAGATCTCACAATGTTGTACCATGCACCGTTTTCAAATCCTTCAAACAATGATCAAGCCAAGTACTTCTACAAGAAACTAGAGAATGCTGTAAGAAGCAAGTTCAAGAGGTTTGAAGATTTTCCTCACAAGAAATCATACGTGAAGAAGTACAGGAGTGTCTTCAAATGGGATGGAAAGAAGAGTATCCCAGGAAAGGAGAGTGTAAAAGCCAAGAAGTTCACAAATGTTCCGTATCCACCTACAGACAAAACAAAAACAATACCTCTGCCGATGAGACATCCTGAAGATTGCTTGCATGATTTTCAAACATGGGCTTATAGTGATTATTCTGGTGAAGCCAAAATTCTCTGCAAATCAAAGACAATCAATGTCATGGAAGTTCATGATTTGATGAGGTTTCACAAGAAGGATATAATGGTACTAGCAAAGCATCAGATTGAGAGTAATCAAGACACTAAAGAATATGCAAAGTGTTATACTCGGGCTGTAGCTGAGATTGTAGCAAAGAAACTGTGGTATGATCCAGCGACAGTGAATCTGTCAAAGAAGTTCAGAATGTGAAAACGGTCTAATGCTAAAGCCTAGGGGACGATTGTAGAGTCTAGACTTTTATGAGGCTTTTGCATTAGAATTACTATATGGGCTAGTTCATGTGTAAATGGGTTAAATTGTATTGGTTGGGTTTTTGGGCTTATGGGTTACGAATTAGGGGCTTAGGGTTCGATTCCTATGACTTGTTTATCAAGTCTAGGTCACCCTATATATAGATATCTTTTATTTGTAATTGGGGTTGGTTGATTCCAAGGTGTTTTGCGATTTTGGTGATCTCGAAATTCTCTTTGAGAATTTCGATCAAGTGTGTAAGCAATCGGTGATCAATAGTAAAGTGTTTTCTTCAATCGGTTTGTGTTCTTACTTGTTTTGTTATTGCTTTTTCATATTTTTCTTGATTTATCTTGAATCACTCTAGTGTTTGGATTCCGCACATTCACTAGAGGTTGTGATATCGTGTTTGGGTTATTTCGATCCTTACATCCCCAAGGCGAGGAACTAGGTCGAATGAAACCCTTGTCAGAAAGCTCTTGAAGTTGTTTAGATAACTCCTGCATTTCTGAGGGTGCGAGTAGATAAGGTGACTTTGCAACAGGTGTTGCGCCAGGGATAAGGTCGATGCGGAAATCAACTTGGCGAACGGGAGGAAGACCCGTTATATCGTCAGGAAAGACTTCTGGGAAGTCTCGAACAATCGGAATGTCTTCTATTCTTTCTTCCTTTTTTCGAACATCCACAATATTGGCCAGAAACGCCACATAAGCCTTGCGCAAGTACTTTTGGGCTTTAGTGCAAGACATGAGTCTTAGCCCACTTGACGTTTATCGCCATGAATAACAAGGAATTGACCATCCGAACGCGGAATACGAACGATTTTATCGAAACAAACAAGCTCAGCGTGGTGTTGCGATAACCAATCCATGCCAATGATTACGTCAAAGCTACCAAGTTGCATAGGAATGAGGTCGATAGGGAAAAGATACTCGTTAAAATTTAAGGTGCAATCACGAATGACAGAGTCTAGGGCGACTAATTTCCCATCCGCCACTTCGACTACAAGGGGGGACTCAAGTGCAGTTCGAGGGGTAGAAAGCATAGGTTCGAATTCTAATGATACAAAACTCCTATCGGCACCAGAATCAAATAATATGGAAGCGTAATGATTATTGATTAAGAACGTACCATTTACCACCTCCTGGTTCGCCTGAGCCTGGTTGGCATTGATGTTGAAAACTCGAGCAGGCGCACCACGATTAGCATTGGCATTGTTAGGAGGGTTAGTTACCCCGAGTCTAGGACAAGAATTTCGAAGATGGCCAGGATCTCCACAGTTATAACAAGCTCGAACCTGGACTTGTACGTTTGGTGCTTGAGTGATCAGAGGTTGAGCCAGATACTGAGCCACTGGTTGAGCTTGAGCAGGGACGCGGCATGTGTTAACAAGGTGGCCAAAGCGACCACAGTTGGTGCACTTCCAACAAGCAACCTGAGCAGGGTGGTGGCGCTTGCATGAGTTACACAAGGGAAATGTACCAGTGTAGGTTCTCTTGGCAGGTGGTGCTACAGGAGCAACCTGGGTAATAGGGATGGCAGGATAAGCAGTAGTAGAAGGGGTTGTGGTCACCGCGAAGTTTTTAGCCTTCCTCTTCTTTTTATTGACATTAGAGGATGAGGGCTCAGCCTTGGTCTCCTTCATTGACCCAGAGTCAGATTTCTCAGATTTTTTAGACTTTCCCAATTTAAATTCCTGCTTAGACCCCTTTCTGGTTAGGGTCCCTTCCTTCATGTGATCATCAGTCAGTCTTCCTGCGAGGCGGATAGCATCTGCAAGTGTCTGAGGATTGCTTGCCCAAAGGGAATCCCTGATAACCCTAGGAAGCCCACCAATGTATTGCTCGATACACCTGTACTCTGGTGTAACCAAGTCAGGAAGTAGCAACTTATACTCATGGAATCGCTCGTTGTAGGTATGGTTCTCCCCATTTTCTTGCTTAAGGTCACGGAACTCATCTTCCAGTTTCTTCATTTCGCTCCTTGGGCAGTACTTTTCCTTCATAGCAGTTTTGAGTTGGTTCCAAGTCATGGCTTGAATAGCAGCTTCACCCCGAGTCCTTTTTTCATTGTTCCACCATGAGAGTGCACCCTTAGTTAGGGCGCTGGTAGAATGGCGAACCTTCCGATTGTTTGGGTATTCACTGTTGACAAAAGTATTCTCCATGCCCTCGAACCATTGCATCAAACCAACAGGACCTTCAGAACCGAAAAACTTTGGAGGATTGCACGAATTAAAGTGTTTGAAAGTGCAGTTGGTGTTAGCACCACTATTATTGACGGGATTAGCATTGACAACTTGTTGAATCTGGACCATCATGTTTGGGATGACGGCCGCCATTTGTTGAGCGACGAGTTGGGCCATTCTGCGATCATTACGATTGTTGCGAGCCATTATGATAACGAAAGAAAAGTTCGTGAGACGAGTGGTATAACACGATTGATAATCAATTTAGAATACGAAGGATCATTTGTGAAAATCATGTGGGATTGTGAACCATTGAACATAGAGCATTGAGAATCATTGATAAACATAGAAATTGCGTTAATATGTAAAATACGAAATCATGTTGACATAGATAAAACACAACGGAATGGCCTTCGTAACCCGAATGGGAAACTACAACCGTGACTAATCAGAGTTATTTGGTGGTTTCTAGCAGACATTCTTTGGCCTAATAGGTTCAAACGCTCTCATCAGGGCGTCCTAGGCAGGAATCCGGGTCCGTCGGTTGATTCGAATTTATACGCAACACCTGCCTGATGGAGACCCCAAATCACGACGTTTTCCCCCTTCCAGTTACTACATGTCTATTGCTCGAAACCTAACCCCGAAGAGAATATAAAATCAAGAAATCAATTTCCTAAATGGTACGTAAGGCACCATTACTAAGGAAAGAGGCTAGGAAGCCTCAAGTGTAAGTGCATAAGTGTGTGTGTTGGGTGTGAGGGACATTGTGAGTTCGAGAAGGCATGTTTAGGAAGCATCCAAGAACAAATAGCAAAGTAAGGCATTCTAACATGAGCTAGTCATGTGGGACACCTAAGGTATAGTCTAGGTTATCCACTTCTAATAACCTAAATCCCTATAACCTGGCTCTGATACCAATCTGTCACACCCCAACCAATGGCGGAATACGTTGGGGCATGAGGATTGTTCAGATGCTCATGACAACTAATATAGTTACCAAATTTAAACATGCCACTCATTAATCATAAATACTGTCATACAACTAGTGATATCCAAACAAAACAAATAATAGTCTTATTTTAATCTTAATCTAGGTCCAAAAGCATGTCCTAAGCGTCCACGATAAATCATCAGTTATGTCCTGCAACATGTACAACATAATAAAGTCAACTACTAGAGTTGGTGAGTAAACATAGGTTTGGCATAGAATATAAATAAAACATGCGATCTAACGTTATGTGGAAATGCATAAGTATGAAAGAACATGTAATGAAATAAAGCAAGTACAAGTGGAGTGCATAAACCAATCCTGACATTTAGGTTACCAATCACTCGACACCAAAACCGGTCAAGTCAAGTGGGACGTCACCCCAATAGATCTATTATTGGAACCCAGGCTTTTTACAGTTAATGTTACGCGAATGATTATGAAATATAATGAAAGAACAACATGCGATATGACATACAGTTCACATACAAGCAAAACACACAATAACGAACAAGAATCGCATTTGAGTTAAATGAAAAATATATAGTATGAAAGTTCGATAAGTGTACATGTTACACCCCAAAACATAAAATAAAAATGGGGCTATGAATACTCACCTGATAAGCTAAGCAGGTGACAAAGAACGAGCAACGCACGAGAATAACTAACCCTGATGAAAACCTAAAGAATTCGAAGAATTGACAGTTGTAAAGACCGAACGATCAGACTATGATTCAAACGATTAATTGGGGAATTTATTTATTATTTATGTCAAAAATATTTTATTTAATAGTTATTGTTACTAAGAGACCCTTTTATGATCATAAATGCCACTTTTGATAATTATGTAAAGTTTAGGGTTTAGATTGTAATTTCTCAAACTTAGGGGTTAATTATGCCAACTCAACAAAGTCTTAAAAATAATTTTCCAGAATTTATAGTTTATTATATAATTACTAAAACATCATAACAATTCAGAAAATTTCCTATCTTTAGTAAAATTACACTTTTACCCCTTAGGTTTCAATAATTACATAAATGGCCCAAAGGTTGTAATATTTTGCGACGGTCATATTTAGACTTATGAAAACCTTAACATATGTTTATTAACACCCAAGAAGTGGGTTAGTAAGTTTCATTTGCTACAAAATTGTTAGATTAGAAAACTATGTGATAAAACACCTACTTTAACGGGTCAAAACGCATAACTCTTAGGTTTTTGATAAAAATTCAGTTTTGATGGTTTGGATACATCATAATATACTTAAAATATTATTTAGGACAGATTACAACCCTTGGTAAATGGTAATTGTGAATTTTGGTAGTTTTTCCCCAATTAAAGTGTGCGTTTAAGTTTTGACTTTTGATACAGGGGACATTTGGTCAAATCTAACAATGAGGTATTGTAAAGCACACAAAAACAAGAAACTTTGATGAAGAAACTTACTCGTGAAAGTCGATGGAAGCTGGTCAAATCGGAAGGTCAAACTGCCGGACCTTGACTTTTGAAAACGCAAACGGTTGGACAAGACACGAAATTGAGGCTTCAAGAAGATTGAGGGATGTTCATAGGAGCAATATCAATTGGTATTTATAGGGTAGAGGGTTGTTTAGGGTTTAATTTGAGCATAGGTGTGATTTTGGTAAGTCTTGAAGAAAAAGTCAATATTTTCAAGTATGGAAATGAATCAAAATGATTAATGAATTCGAATTAAATATGGGATTTACTTGGAGAATAATTTAGGGGACATTTAGTGGAGTTACAGGAGAAAAAGGATCGAAAAACGAGTTAGAAATGAAGATTTTAAGCCAAAAATACCCCCAAAATCAAGCTGTTCGCGACCAGGTCACCTTTAGGAAAGAATATAAACCTGGAAACCAAATCCAGTTAACAAACTGATGCATAGCTCAATGGTTAGGGCGCAGCAATCAGACCCGGAGGTCTAGTGTTTGAATCTTGTTGCTGCCATTCTTTTTATTTTCTTTTTTTTTCTTCTTTCTATTCCTTCTTTCTTTATTATTATTATTATTTTTTTTTTTAATTTTTTGTTCTTTCTCCTTCGTTACTTATCGGAATGACCTCAAACTTTAAACACAAGCTCGAAATATATGAAAGAACATCTTGAGACTATAAAATGTGATTTTCGAGATTCACGGATCGTCCGGTAAATTCCAGAACGCGCACGAAAACCAAGATTTCGTTATTCGTGTTTCGACCTCCGATTTCCACGAAACTTCACACGGACCTACTTGTGTGCGTGACTAGTATTACCCACAAGTTTAATACGTGTTCGGATTCGCGAAATCACTCGGTTTGACTTAAATAACGAGAACGATCGAATTAGCGATTTAAAATGCAATAAATGCAAGACATCCAAATGATTCACGAACGATTCGTTAAATAGCATAAGTAAACATATCCAGAAGATAAAAGAGATTATAAAATGAAAAAGAACATGATCCTTCATTGATTATCATTCATAGTTTGAGATCGGGTCGGGTACAAATAATTAGAAAAACCGAAATGTTACATCTTCCTCATGAGATATTTTATCAAGTTGACTGCAATACCTTAGCCAAGGGCATATGAGATGCCCTTGAGAAACTCTTTGATGGGGGGGGGGGGGATCAAATGAAAAGAAACAAAATAATTAAGGCACTAAACGAATATGAATCTTTCAAGTCACTCCCAAGCGAGTCACTCTTAAACACCTACAATCGTTTTGCCACAATAATCAACAATCTAAGGAAGTTCAATGTTTCTAAATCTAATGAGGAAACAAATATCAAACTTATTAAAAGTCTTCCTCATGATTGGAGAAGTCTAATCATGGCTCTTCAATCAACTTTGGATTTAGAATAAAAAAGTCTAAATTATCTCTTCTGTATTTTAGACTCTCAAGAGTCTGAAATACTGGACATCTCCAAATCCAAAGTCGATCCACTGGCTCTTTTCACTAAAAAGAGGAAAAGTAATACTAAACAAGAGCCAAACCACTCTAAGAGAAAAGAATTAAGTGACTCAGAAATTGAGTATTTTGAAAGTGACACAAAAAGTGAGTCATTTGAAAATTCACTAGCATTACTGACCAGACAATTTGGAAGATTAAAAAAGAATCCTTCTTGGTCAACCAAAAATAATTTATCAAAAATTAAAGAATGCAAGAAACAAACATCTGAATATAACAAACCTGAAACTGGCAAGAGTGAGATAAAATGCTATAAATGTGGAATAATGGGCCACTATGCCTCATAATGCAAGAATAAGAAACTCAAAGATGCAGCATACTATAAAAGGAAGTATGAAGAGGCCATGCAGAAAGAAAAAGCTTTAATGGCTGAAGTTGAAAACTGGGACTCAAATTCATCATCTGATGAAGAATGTCATTCAAACAGATGTCTCATGGCCAATAATGAATCTCTCTCGACTGATCCCTCTGAAACTTCACAAGAAAAACAAGTAAGCTCCTCTCATATTGATTTAATTTTTCAATTCAACAACATGTCAATAAATTACAAAGTTCTTCAAGAAAACTCTGAAAGAAACAAACTTTTAAATGAAAACAAATCTAAAACTTTTGAAGAAGAAATTAGCTCTCTCCAATCTGAACTTTATCAACTAAAAGGAGACAGAGAAAAAGAATTGTTAAAATTAAGACAACTAGAAACACAGAACTTGAGCAACAAGGCCAAAATTGATCATTATGAGGCTGAACGTGCAACTTTGTATCAAAGGTTACACATGGAAACAAAGAAAATAAATGGTCTCATAAATGCTCATGATCAGCTTGAGAATATGACAAACACACCAAGGAATTATGGTCAGGGGATCGGGTATATTCAAGGGACTAAAAGTTCTAAGACTGTATTTCTAAAAAGCAGCAGTCAAAACAACTCACAACTGGACAACAATGAAAAAAACAAAAATCCAGTTTCTGAAACTTTGATTAAAAATCAGTCCAACCCTGATGACTCTAACAAATCTAAATCTGAGTCAACCAGTTCCTCCAGTCAAAACTTTGAAAATTTTCGAGAAAATACCATATACAAACACTACATGTGTACTGAAATGGTAAAACTGATTGGAAAACATTACAACATGAAAAGTGTATACTCTACAAACTCTAGCACCTCCTTGAATGTTTCTTCCAAATCTGTGAAAATCAAAAGAAAAAAGGAATCCACCGAATTAATGAACAAAAAACCCAAAACTAAATGGATTCCAAAAACCAGATAACTTTAAAAAAAAGGGGGTTGAGCAGACATACTTTAAGATTTCTGAAGTACATCCGTTTCAACTAAAGGACTCCCTCCATGCACCTAGGGGTGTTCAAAACCGGATACCCGGAATTTCGGATATCCGAATTTCGGGTATCCGAAAATTTCGGATATCAATTTTCGTTATCCAAGTCCAAGTCCGAAATTTCGGATATCCGAAATTTCGGATATCCGAAATTTCGGACTGGACTCGGATAGTTAAAACGGATATCCGAAAATCCAGTTTTTTTAAAAAAAACCACAACTTAACAAAAAAAAACGACAAAACGACAAAACAAATAAACATATTCAAAGTCTTCAAATACAAATAAACATAAGTTCGACCTAAAAAACGACAAAACAAATAAACATAGTCCAAGTATTCAATAATTCCTTATTTTTTAATATAAAATTTATTTTAATTTATTTAAATTTTCGGATACCGGGTATCCGAAACTTCCGAAAATTTTGTAAATTCTTGTCCAAGTCCAAGTCCGAATTTTCGGATATCCGAGTTTCGAATATCCGAAATTCCGGATATCCGAAATTTTCGGATAATTCGGATACGGAATTTCCGATAATTCGGATACGGATTCGGACTCGGATATTTTTGAACACCCCTACATGCACCTATCAAGGGGGAGAACCTGTTTTTTTTAACTTTTCCTTCTTTTTGTCTTTTTTCAAAGAAAAATAAATGAATGAGACACGTGTCACTGTCTGGTTCCCTCTTCAAGAAAAGTTGACTTTCATTTCCCTCCTAAGATGAAATGATGCCCATCAAATAACGTATTTAAATGACAATAGGCATATCAGGAAACAAATCTTTATGAGTCAAGGCACCCAAACGAGGTAATAATAACTCTAAATAGGAGAATGATGAAAGTAAGAGTTAATTCCCTCTCACAAACCATCCCAACCAGCTCTATCAGAAGTCTAAACAGCCGACAAAGCCCAAAAGTCATACTGCCAAATCTCTAGACCTCTGAACTCTTCCCGATTATAAATAGATGGATGTCACTCTCATCTTAACTCATCCAAGTACACATCCAAAACAAATCCAAACTTCATCCAAATCCCTTTCAGAAAATGTACTTTCGAGCTCTGTTAGAAAGACAAGCCTTCCAGATCCCACTTCACCTTACTCACAGCCTCTATCTTCATACATCAAACCATCAGCAAACATTCACCAGAATGATGAGGTTCTTGCAAACCTGTTCTATTGGTTTTGCACTCACTCAAAACACTCTCTTCAGATATGAGTTCCTGAGGGAATTTTGGGTCAATGCCAGATCTGACCCCAACCTTCCTGGAAGCCCAATCAGAAAATAAGTGAATCACCTCTCCTTTGAAGTCACTAAAGACTCCATTCGTTATGCCCTCAATCTAAATGACAGAAATGGAGCCACTCACTTCAACAGGGCCTAAGTCATTGAAACTTTCATTGACATTGGGTATGCTGGAAAATTTCTTGAAGAATAGGCCAATAGATTCCACATTCCCCCCATCCGGCAATTCTTCTTCTCTCAAATTCAACTCTGCTTCTCCTCCCAGGTCAATAATCATCATCTTGCTGACCATGGCACCCAAATGGTCATGCATGCTCTGATTCACAGACTGGACGTGAACTTCTCTCATTATCTTCTACATAACATTAAAAACATTTGCTACCTCCCTGTAGAAGATAGAGTCATTCTATATCCCCGATTCGTGACAAGCATAATTTGCCAGGCCAAGCAATGGGAAGGAATTCCTCGTGGCTATCACACCCAACTTGTACCCTCCCAAAGATATCTCTACCTTCATCTCACTGGACTTCCAAATGATATAATAGAGGAAGAAGATGAGGGTCTGAGACCTATCTCTCATAACAACATTCCTCTCCAACTTGAAGCCAGAGCACATCCTCCTGTGCCAACCAGAATTATCCTACCTTGTACTTATAGAACTGCATGCACTCACTTAAACTTAATGTTTAAATAGTTCTGTAGTAGGTTTTTTTTTTAAATAGAATCTTTTGAGGATGTTGCAAGAAAAGACCAAGTTGTGCGCTAATCTAGAACACCATAGCCAAAAATCGAACTGGTTCTGTACCTCTTTACTAAGGAACCAGTCATACAGAATTACTCCGGAAATTCCGAAGTAGTCTGTACAAAAGATGAAGTATTATTCTGAACCAAAACGGAAATATTCTGTCACACACAAACACTCTTACACACACACACACATAAAAAAAACAAAAAAAAGGGGGGGGGGGGGAATGATCTAGAAGAAAGAAAAAGAAGGAGAAGGAGAAAAAAGAACCACACTCACTGCCGAGAAAATCATCCCTAAAATTGAGATTAAACTGATCTCAAATCAAGATCGCCAATGATCCCAAAAGTTAAATGAGGACGTTTAAATTTCCAATTAAAAGGGAACGAAAACTTTTTCAGTTACAAAGAAAGTTGTGATTCAACGGATATCCGTTTCACCACCCAATCAATCCAATCAGCGAAAAGAGCCGTTAAAACCCTAAATCTCTCACCGACTATTAAATCCTCAGTCTCTCTCTCCAAATCATACAGTGTTCCTAAAACCATCATCTTCACCAAAGTAGAATATTTTCTCAAACAATCAAAATGGCATCATCATCTCAAAACTCTCCATTCAAAACCTTCAACATTGAGTCAAACAACATGCGAGCAAACCTAAACCCATTAGCATTCTCAGCCTATGTACAAATCATCATTGAAGCCCTAAGGTTTTCACCACTTAGGGCAGCACTCACTAAAGATGAAGAGGTCACCAAAGAAACAATCATGAATATCTGGTCTTCCATCAACATAAAACTGACACTGTAAGCAAAAAGAAATGGATTGAAGCACTAATTAAGAATGAAGATTGATCTACAACAACGCTACAATTTTCAGAAGAAGATTTCAGACAAATTATCAATCTCAAGAAACTAGAAAATCCTATACAACCCCCAAACAAAATAGAAATCCTTAAAATCATCAATTCTCTGAACCGAGGGGCAAGCTTTACCACAGTCTCAGCAATAAACATCAACCAACTGGAGAGAAAATGGAAGCAGATGATGCACACTCACATCTACAGCCTGACTACAAAAGTTGGATCATCAGATCAGGCTAGTGAATCAGTATACTCCATAAGAGTCGCTCTAATTCTAAATAAAAGAGTAGATTATGGAGCTATACTTTAGAGGAATCTGGTGAAAAGAACTAAAGATATACACAAGTAAAAGAAAGAAACTGCTCACATTCCATTTATCAGATTCCTTTCTTTACTCATCTTTAAGAAGGCTCAGGAAGAATCAGTAGCTCTGACAGGGGCTTAACACAACTCAACCACTCTGAAAATCTTGAAGAATTTTGAATTAGGTACAATCCATTCTATATCTTCTGTACCTTCTTCCTTGCTATAAAATATACCAGATGAATCCCCAGTTCTGATAAAATACAAAGAAGGAATAAACTACAGGAACAAAACTAATCTGAGCCAGAACAAATTCCCAAACACAACCCACAAACATCACATTTATCTGAATCGGTAAATCTGAACAGAAACTCACTAGACTCTCCCACATCCAACTCCTCCACCTCAGCCTACAAAGACTTTAACCCCAGTCCACAAAACTCACCACCTCACATGCATATCACCGAAATTGCCACCAAGCCCAGCCTGTTTGATGACTCTGAAAGTCATCAACAAGCACCAACAAGTGGAGACTCAATAAGTCAAGGAAGCTTGGAAAGAATCCACAGGGATTGGTTCCCTAAGGATTCGACACATGAATATTCTAAAAAAAATATTAAAACAAAACTCGAGCTTGAATCATCTAAGATGAAGACATTGAATGTGGAAGACCAGGGAACACCAGATATCTCTGGTTCTCCGGGGACTAACAAAAATCTTAACAGAGAATTTGTTAGTAAAACAGCTGGACATGTATCGTCCACTGGTGTGTTAGAAGGAGAAAGATCATCTGTTGACCCCTCTCCAAATTTACCCAGTACTCTACTCAAAACTGACCTCTTAAATTTCTCTCAAACAATCAGAGAGAAAATATATAACTTTAAAAGAGATCAGAAAATTGATCTTAATGAACTAGGGAAAATCAAATCCTCAAACTCAGAAAAGCTCATGAAAGTGGAAAGAAACACAGCTCTAAGCACTAATCAACTAAATACTCTAGTAGATGACTAAAATTTTTGGAAAAAAGAACTAAGAGAAGAGGCAAACCAGATATCAGAAGAGATCAACAAAAGTCTCCAAAAGCTGCCATTTGTAGACACGAGTGCTGATGAATCATTGATCAAGGAACTGTCTATAGAACTGATGAACAGGAAAATGACTTTGGAAGAAATAGGCAGAAACCAGACAAAGGAGGCACATGATGTAATAAAAATGGGCAGAAGCAAACTTGCAAGAAATCAAATCGTAGTGTGAGAATGAGATGTAAATAAAGTTTGTTTTATTAAAATCTCAAAAGATTCAATTACAAACTCTCAATGAAGCTCTCTAGAGAAACACTCTCAAAACACATAGTTAAGATTTAGTCATGATCTCTCTCTCATCGTTACTGAATACAAGTGTAAGGAATATTGCGCTTGGAGGATTTCCTGCTGAATGCCAAGTTTACTATGTTCCGGCTGAAGTTGAAGCGGAATTCTCACTTCAAGTGGAACTGGCAGTTCAAGTGGAAAGAAGCAGTTTTGTCCTTTAGCGAATATTCCGAGTGAACTCGATTATCCATCAGATAATGAGTTCAACCGGAGTTTTCCTGAGATATCTTTTAAGCAAGTCTAATCCTGCAAAAGCTTCTCATATGCTTCTATATCTGATTCAAGCCGCTCTCCTAAAGTAGTATGGTGCTGCAAACACGCAAGATATTCCAATTGCCGATGTTTATTCTTTTGGTAGTTTGTATTTGACTTTTTAGTTTACGGTCTAGATTAGATCGCATGAGATCAATGGCTGTTATTAATCTCATCAGCACTATATATAGCATAGCTAGCTCTTAGTTTACACACAGTTGTCATCTTTGTTGTTATCAGTTCTTGAACAACTTGTAATAGTGTAGCTTCGAGTTAATGCAAATAGTGCCGAGTATTTGATACTTTGTTGTTACTATATTTCTGCAAATCAAGCTTTTACATTATACACAAGAACTTAATATTGCTTAAGTAAAGTGAAATATAACTTTAATTCCGCAGGGTTATATTTGCAAGTAAAGGGCTTTGTTTAAGTTTAACTCTAACTTTTAACGATCCTACAAGTGGTATCAGAGCTTTGGCTCTTACCTTGAAGACTTTCTGTGCTTCAAGGTTGATACTTTACTTGCTTACTTTACAAGCTTTGCTATCCTATCTTTCTAAAAGTTTTCAAAATGAGTGATTTCAGTTTAAGTTGCCCAAATGGTTCTTCCAACAAACCACCAATGTTCACTTCTGATGACTTTGGTACCTGGAAACTCACGATGGAAGGTTTTGTTAGGATTTTGGACCGTCGTATTTGGAAATCTTTCACTGAAGGTCCCTACTCACCTATGGTTTCATCTGCCGACGATGCAGAAGTCAAAATACCTAAACCACTAGATAAATATGTTGAATCTGACTATACTGCTCTCGAATTTGACCATAAGGCATATTGGTCTCTACAGGCTGCACTTCCTAATTTCGATTTTAAGTGGGTTCAAAGGATATAAAACTGCATTTGACCTGTGGAATGCCTTAAGTGAAATGTATGAAGGGACCAGTGAAGTTAAAGAAAACAAGAAAGATGTCTTAAAACAAAAGTATGGAAACTTTACTTTCAAATCTGGTGAAACTATGACAAACCAGTACTTGAGATTTGTTTCTTTGCTTGGTGAACTCCAAAAGGTAGATGTAAAACTAGACCAGGTAGATGTTAACAGAAAGTTCTTACGTTCCCTGCCTTCTATGTGGACAGTTTACACTGTAAGCATCAGGGAATGCAAAAACTTGAAAAAGATGAGACTCAGTGAACTTCATGGCATACTCAATGCCTATGAAATGGAACTTGATCTTAAACAAAACTCATCTTCTGAGTCAACTCAGCTGTTTTCATCTGCACTAGTAACTACTGATTTTAACAGTCCAAAGGTCTTCAAACTCATCATCATATCAGTCACCTATTGTCAGTTTCCCTAAGACACCAAGGTGTCAAGAAAGTTTTTCAAACATGTTTGAAAACTCTCACAATGCTCATGCAGCTACTGACTCATACCAAGGCTTCATACCCGAAGATCTTGAGTGCATAGGTACTGATGATTTGGAGGAAATGGACATTATTACTCAACTTGCTATGGTTTCTGTCAGAGCTCAAATGTTCTACAAAAGAACCGGTAGAACCTACAAGGGAGCAAAAGGTGCTCACATAGGCCTTGACAAAAGCAAGGTGAAGTGTTATAACTGTCACCAACTTGGTCACTTTGCAAGGGAATGCCCTCAACCAAGAAGAGAAGGACAGAATCAAAGTCATGTTCAAGGGAAAAATCATGGAGGAAGCAATTTAAACAACAACAACTCTGGAAACAACTCAGTTTCCAAATCCACCCCACCAAAATCAACTGGAAGTCAAAACCACCAAAATGTGGTAGCTGCTGTTGCAAATCAAACCTCATGTGTTGAATGGGAAGATTTCGTTGCTGAGTTTGAGCCTGTCAACCATGCTTTGATGGCCAAACAAGACTCCACCTCTGATCAGGTAAACTCTATCCCAGAGAAAGTCCTAGAAAATCTAGGCAGCCCTGCCTGCATAGAACAAGTGTCAAAGTACCGAAATCACAACACTGACTTGATTGATGAAGTTTCAAACCTAAATGAGTTAAAGGAATGTTTTAAGAAAACTGAATCTTCATATATCTCAAAAATTGAAAATTTAACCAAAGAATATGAACAGTTGAAACAAACCAACTCAGTGCTTGAAACTCAGCTTGAAGACCTGCTTTCAAAACTTGAAAAGTCAAGAAACGAAACCAAGGATGCTAAGGCTGAGGTTAATGTTCTTGAGATCAAGCTGAAAGATGCTTTGTTCACATGTGATAAATTCCAGGCAGCAAATAAAAAGGCTGAGAAATTATGGATGGGAAGGATGTATGGAAAGGCAGGTGTTGGGTATAACTGTGTTGAGCCACCAATTGAATACTCACCTGTAATCAAACCAATTGATGCTTTAGAATCTGAATGTAAAGTTAGCCTCACAGTTGATGACATTTCATCACACTCAAGTTCTGAAAACACTGTTGAGTCTAAGAAAGCTGAAGTCACTGTTGCAAGCTCATCTCCTTCAGTTGACCACTCAAACATTTTAAAACCATCAATTGCTGTTCCTCCACCAACTGTTTATGAACCTAAGGATTCAAAAGTTGGAGGAAAGCAACCTGAGCAACCAAAGGGAAGTGAAACTCAAAGGCTTGGTGAAATTGCTTGAGCGTGAGGATCTTCTACTTAGTCGTATAGAAATCAATGTAAACGAGTAAAACACAGAGAGTAAATACAACTGAGACTTGTATTAACCACAGAGACCACAAAGTACACTTAGAG
>JBCNJP010000009.1:54288627-54325720 GCA_039602395.1 Deinandra increscens subsp. villosa | reverse complement strand
AATTCTCCTCCTTCAGGGCCTCTTTCTGAGCATCTTGGAGTCTATCCGGTTGCCCTGTATGGATCATTAATTGCAGAGCCCGAACCCATTCTAGGTCTAACATGCTCCTTTCTACTCAAGGCATCAGCCACTACGCTGGCCTTGCCTGGATGATACTTTATTGCTAGATCGTAGTCGTTTAGCAATTCGACCCACCTACGTTGCCTCATGTTGAGTTCCTATTGTTCAAATATATGTTGGAGGCTCTTGTGATCGGTGAATATTGTGCACTTGGTACCGTATAGGTAGTGCCTCCAAAATTTTAAGGCAAATACGACTGCGCCCAACTCTAGGTCGTGAGTTGTGTAATTCTTCTTATGAGACTTTAATTGCCTTGACCCGTATGCAATGACTTTACCTCTTTGCATCAACACACATCCAAGTCCTTGGATTGACGCGTCACAATAGACCTTGAAGTCGTCAATCCCATCAGGTAAAGATAATATAGGTGCAGTACAAAGTTTCTCTTTCAGAGTTTGGAAAGCTGCCTCTTCCTTGTCACCCCATCTGTATTGAACCCCCTTGTGCAGTAAGAGCGGTCAATGGTTGAGCCAACTGAGAAAATCCCTTTATAAAACGACGGTAGTAACCCGCTAAACCTAGGAATTGACGAATTTCCGTAGGAGCTCTAGGGGTAGGCCAATTTTTAATGGCTTCGGTCTTGGCTGGGTCAACGTGGATACCTTGCTCGTTGACGATGTGACCCAGAAATTGAACCTCTCGGATCCAAAAATCGCACTTAGAGAATTTCGCATAGAGTTGTTCTTTCCTTAACAATTCTAAGATTAACCGCAGATGTTCCTCGTGTTCTTCCTTTGTTTTCGAGTAGATGAGGATGTCGTCAATAAACACTATGACGAATTTATCCAGATAGGGCTTGCACACACGGTTCATGAGATCCATGAACACAGCTGGTGCATTTGTCAGCCCGAAAGGCATGACCAAGAATTCATAATGACCGTATCGTGTTCTGAAGGCTGTCTTTTCTATGTCCTCCTCACGGACTCGAAGCTGATGGTAACCGGACCTTAAATCAATCTTGGAATAGTAACTGGATCCTTGAAGCTGATCATAAAGATCATCTATTCGAGGAAGAGGGTATCGATTTTTAATAGTGACTTTGTTGAGTTCAAGGTAATCGATACACATCCTAAACGTGCCATCCTTATTCTTGACGAATAATACCGGTGCTCCCCATGGTGACGAGCTAGGTCTGATAAAACCCTTATCTAGCAGTTCCTGCAGTTGTATGGATAGCTCATTCAATTTGTTCACCGCTAGACGATACGGTGCACGCGCGATCAGAGCTGCTCCCGGAGCGAGGTCAATCCCAAATTCTACTTGCCGATGCGGAGGAAGGCCAGGTAATTCCTCAGGAAATACCTCCAGGTAGTCACGTACGATCGGGAAGTCTTCGATTTTTCTCTCCACCCTGGTTTGGTCCGTAACTGTGGCCAGGATTGCCACGTGTCCTTTCCGAAGACACTTATGCGCTTTAAGGTATGATATGATTCCGGAGACAGCACCTCCCTTTTCGCCCTGAATTGAGAGTACTTCTCCTCCTGCTATGGGTATTCTTATGACTTTTTCTTGACAAACAATTTCCGCCTGATGTTTGGATAGCCAATCCATCCCCACTATCACATCGAAACTACCGATGGTAAAAGGCATAAGGTCTATACTTAGTTTATGGCCAGATAGTTCTAATGTGCAGTTTTCAACCAAGTGAGTGGTGTCAAGAAGCTTACCATTTGCTAATTCAACTGTGTACCTAGCTTTTAGTGGAGTTTGGGTAGCCTTAATCAACTTACAGAACTTAGTCGAGATAAAACTTTTCTCCGCACCCGTATCAAATAAAACATTTGCGAAGTAGTTGTTTAGAAGAAACTTACCGGTAATGACGTTGGCATCGTTTCTTGCTTCACCAGAACCCATCACGAAAGCTCGCCCTTTGGCGCCATCTCCACCGTTTCTACCACCATCACCGCCGTTGTTATTATTGTTACGGTGGTTATTGTTGTTGCCAACATTGTTATTATTATTCCTTCGGAGCTGCGTGCAATCCCTCTTCAAGTGCTCTGGCTTTCCACATTCATAACACCCCCTCGGGCCTTCATTATTCTGCCTCTGGTTCTGATTCTGATTCTGATTCTGATTGGAACGGTTTTGTAGTTCACCCCAACAGTTCTTAGCCTCATGGCCCCCTTTACCACAACGCTCACAAGTGAGTCTCTTGCTTGCCCCATTGTGGTGTTGGTTGCACCGATTGCAGAAAGGTGCTCGTCCTTTGTACCCATTGTTATTCTGATTGCTACTACCGTTGCGGTTCTGGTTACCGCCCCCACTGTTGGTGTTACTGTTGTTGTAGTCACCCCTGGAGTTGTTGTACCTCTTGTTTTGATTGTGAGAGTTAGAGGATCTCCCATTGTTGTTTCCACTACCGTTGTTGTTGTTACTAGAGTCGTCATCTCTCTTTCTTTTCCCATCTAGGGCAGTCTTGGGGACTTTCCTGGGTGGCAAAGTTCCCTGCTCTATGGCCTGGTCAGTCAACTTATGGGCCAACCTGATAGCATTCTGCACATTTGCAGGGTTTGAGGCAGTAACCATTCCCTTGATTTGTGGAGCTAACCCATCCACATACCTTTCTATCCTTTTGAAATCAGCATCAACCATCGTAGGACATAGCACCGCGTACTCGTGGTAGCGAGCGGTGTACTCTTCAACCTCAGAACCTATCATTTTCAAATTCTGGAACTCACCCTCCAACCTTCTGACCTGATCGCGAGGACAGTTTTCCTCCATGATGGCATCCTTGAATTCCTGCCAAGTCGTAGCATTCGCTGCATCGAGCCCTAACATTTGGATTTGTGCGTTCCACCAAGTGAGGACAGCTCCCTCGAGTGTAGCGGTTGCGAAATTGACCCGATTCGCAACTGGGCAGTTGCACATTGAGAATACCTTTTCCGATTTCTCGGGCCATCGTAGCAGACCCACGGCACCTTCATCACCCTTGAATATGAGCGGCTTACAATCCATGTAAGTTTTGAAGGTGCATTGAGCTGGGCCTGGATTTGTTTCATAAAATTATTTTAGAGAATAATTTTTGAGAGTGAGAAAAAAAAATGTTGTCAATTTTTCGTCTCTTTTACTTACCACCGTTGTTGTTTGCTGATTTTGGGCCGCTGCTAGAGCTGCTGCAACTCCTTGGTCAATCAGATTTTGGATCTGTGCTGCGGTGAGGTTTTCAGCCATGATTCTGTTTGCCATACAAACATTCAATGATTAATATACCCAATATTAATTCCATTGTATACGTTAGCACGCATACAATCAAATGATTAATATATCCAATATTAATTTCGTTAAGTACTAAACAATTATTCATGCATCCATCCATCCATCACACGACATAATTTTTAGAAACACATTGGAAAAATAAAGATGTAATATTGATTACAAAATTTATAATCCATCCATAAGGTATCTCAGTATTTGAAAACATTCAAAATAAAATGAACACCCAGTCAATTTTATTCGAAGTAACAAAATAAAAGAAAAAGAAGACAGATTAGATCAAGGATCAATAACATCTGGTTCTTCCTCCATGTCCTCTTGAGGATCCTCCTCAAAAGTTTCTTCCTCGAAGGGTTCCTCCTCTTCTTCCTGAACATGAGCACCTTGAATCTGCAGAGCTGCCATTTGAGCTTGGAGGGCGGCGACCTGTCCCGCTAGTGTCGCATTGGAGTGCTGAAGCGTTGCATTGGAATGTTGTAGTTCAGTAATCTGATGTTGTGCTTGATGCAGTCTATGCTCCAAATCTGCTGGATTGGGTCGTGACTCAAGCTTAGTGACCCTGTCACGGATACCCATTACCCCTTGAGACAAGTTGTAGTGGTAGGTATCTCTCTCCTTCTGTTCATTCCGCACTCGCTTGAGTTCCCTATCGCGAGTGCGATTGCTGATGGATATGTGCTCGAGTTTTCCAAGAGTGTCATCATAAGCTGCAATCAATCCTGTAATGACCCTCTGCAAATCAAAGGGTAGGTCGAACGTGTTCGGCACATGATACCTATCAAGCAACCGATATGTTGTCGGGTTCAGCCAGCTATAATCATCTGGTGCGCACCTATCAGGACGTATGTGCTGATCCCGAAGGAAGTCCGTTATCGTATATCTAGGATGCTCAGGCTCGCGGCCTTGTTGGTTGGAGGATGATGACTGTTCGTTGGCAATTTTCTTTCCCTTACCCCTCGTGTTATCGTGTGGTGCCATACTGTCAGAATCCAGACAGACACAAACACAAGAAAAACAACCTAATGTGAGTAATCGATTTTTGACACGCGAAATGAAAATGTTTTTGGGAATTGTTGTAACTAATGTTCAAAAATAGTTACAGTTCAGAATTTCTGAAAATTCTAGTTCTCTGCAACCAAGCGCTCTGATACCAATCTGTCACACCCCCAAGTTCCACTAACGGTTTTTTACCGTGTGGGGTGTGATCCAGACCAGGACCCGAGTCATGTAAGAATTATCTACTTAGTCGTATAGAAATCAATGTAATATGAGTAGAGACACAAAGAGTAAATACAAATGAGACTTGTATTAACCACAGAGACCACAAAGTACACTTAGAGAAAGTTATATCACGGAAGCTCTCCAATTCTATACAAGACGAACATATTTATAGACTGAAAACACGACTGGCCGAACCTCAGGTTCGGCCAAGCTTCGGCGGCTCCGAACCTGGAGTTCGGCCAAGGTTCGGCCAGACCTAAACTTGCACGTTCTGTCTTGTTCTCGATACTTCACATGACGATCAGAAACCATGTATCAACAATAACTGAAATCGAAGAAGTTCAGAGGTTACCGGCTGAAGTCAGAACCACAGCTTGCCAAAGAATCGGTGTGAATCCCTTCTCAGTTGAAGACAGTTGGGTGAATATGAGATGCAGTCAACTGATTGCCATTTCGCCTTTTGAGGACCCCAATCTCACTGAACTTGTTCAGTCGTCCATGCTGATTGTTGGTGCTCTCCCTGAGCACATCAATTTGATCACGACACTCCTCAAGGATGTCATTTTTCCGGCTGAAAGAGCCTGTGATCAAGTGGCAGGAAATATTGCCTCCACCAGCAAGGTAGCAAATGATATTGAAGAAAGCACTGCACCTGTTGCAGTTGCTACAATGACTGAAGGGGAAGATAAAAATTTGATAGGAGAAGGAGAAAGAACTGAAGTGTTGGAAATAGCCGACAAAGAACCAGAAGTCACCAAACCTCAGGTGGTGACTGAAGGGCAAATTCATGTTCAACCGGAAGTTCAACCGGAACTTCAACCGGTAGTTCAACCGGAAGAACACAGAAGTGAAGGAGCAGAAGACATAGCCGAAACTTTGATAGCCTTAAGGAGCTCAGAACCAGTTCAAGCGGCAACACCTGTTCAAACTAATATTCCAAAAACCATTCAACAGGTGGTTCAGTGTCACACCCCCAATTTCAACTAACGGAGTTTTACCGTGTGGGGTGTGAACCAGACCAGGACCCGAGTCATTAGCTACATCAAACATAAGTTAAGGGTTCAAAATGTAAATATATTTCCAAACGGGAAATATCAAACCAGAGTTTAAGTTTAGCGGAAGCTTATAAAAGTTATGTTGCGCAAAACAAGCGCCCGACAAGTAAATAAAGTTCAAGATAAAGGTTTTAAAAGCAAATTCCCAAAAATAAAGTTTAACCAGCGTACGTGCCCAAAAATCCGATTGTCCTAGCGTCCTGCAAGGCATGCATAAGAGCAAGTGTCAACTAATGTTGGTGAGTTCACATAAGCACATAAGTATACTAGTATAGTTATGCAGTACGAATACAATAGTTTTTATTCGTATATAAGCATGTATATTAGCAGTACAATCCATATCGTAGGTAGTGAGCCTAAGTTCATGTCAGTAAAACGTTCGCAACTGAAGCTGACCAAATAGTTGTAGGAATAATTCCTTACGTGTTTTGCCTTCCCCGTGTCTACTTGATCACGGTAAGTTAGGCTGACATTGTCCTCAGTCCGACCGCCAGTCGGGTGGTGCATCTCGTGCCCGCTGAGTGGGGTTTGTCAGACCCCAGTAGTACTACCCAATATCACCTCGCTATAAACTATTAACGGTTCGATAAGTAAGGACTTTCAAAGATAAGCATTTGTCGTGAACATGTGATATATGTTGGATTTCTACTTTAATCATACATAAACGTTATCGTGTTATCACCCCAACCCGGGTGTAACGTGTGTTATCATCCAAAACCGGACGTAACGTAAAGGTTGTGAAACTCACCTTAGGGTGCGCTGCTACAATTTAATAAGACTTCGAGTCTTGCGCAGTTACCATGCACCTATCGATTATACATACGTAAGTTTGTGTCCGCACATGAGTAACATAGCCTAGACGACGATGTTAAATCAAGTAATTCCAAATGTGATGTAGATGATATATTTCAAAAACAGGATAAAAATCGTTTGTTGCGAAATGAGTCGGAGACGACTTTAGACAAAAATCGTTTTATTCGAGAATCAAGTTGATGACGACGTTGAAAAGAGAAAAGCTCGCCCAAAAGCGAATATAAGATAAATATCGTCTTTTACAAAACCGGGTAGTCAAAAAGCATATTTATGTATATAGATGGATATATTTATAGATGTATAAATAGGTATATATATATATATATATATATATATATATATATATATATATATCGCCCAAACACAAGAAACATTTATATCGCAGAATACGACCAAGTAATATTCGTACACGTATTTTTATTTATTTATTTTTCTTAAATATAAG
The DNA here is from genome assembly GCA_039602395.1 of Deinandra increscens subsp. villosa. NCBI lineage: Eukaryota > Viridiplantae > Streptophyta > Magnoliopsida > Asterales > Asteraceae > Deinandra > Deinandra increscens. The sequence goes on along the minus strand of JBCNJP010000009.1, from coordinate 54,318,853 downwards.
GGTGGATAAAAAAAATGTTCGTTTTATATTTTCAAATACGTTTATCTTTATATTTTCTCAAATGGGTATTCATTATGATTCTGTTAACAAATAACCAACATTTTGTATATAATAACCAAGTTATATAAACCGACGAGAGAAAACGAAAATAATAATGTTTACGAGGATTTATGCGGGTCCAAAATAACAACAGAAACAATGGGTGCTAGGTGTTGGGTCAAACAAGTCCAAGTTTATGTCAAAAGAATGGAAGAAAAATAAAAATAAAATGAATGGGGGTCATTGGGTTCGAACCCGTGACCTCCAAGTCGTTTACAAAGGTCCTAACCACTGGGCTGGATTCGTCTTTGGTTAACATTACGATCAGCCGAGATTTTGAGCAGGGGCTGTGACTGAAATCGGAAGCAAAAGAAAAAGAAAGAAAAAGAAAGGGGTTGCTGGGGTTCGAACCGGCGACCTCTACGTTAACAGCAAAGGACCCAACCAACTGCGCTATACGTATTTCGCGAATGAATCCAGTTTAGTTAATATATATCCTATACCCGCGCGTCATCATCTTCTTCATCATAATCTCCGGTGGCCGGAGTTTTATTCCGGTCACCGGAAAATCGCGAATCAAGAACTAAACTGAAGAGAAGGGTGCGAATAACATAAAGATGTGCTTACCTCGAATTGGGGATGAGTTTTGACACGATTTTGAAGCCGAAACGACACCGAAAAACTCGACCCGAACCTCTTGATAGTGCTCCGTTCTCAAAATTGTTGCTACGGGTTTGCTCGGGAGAGGGTGGCGACCAAAGTGGTGTAAGAATGGTGGTGAAATAGTGCCTGGTTGGCCGGAATTTTTGAGTTCGCCGGAAAACTAAAAGAAAGACGATGAAGGTTCTAGAGGGTTTGGGACAATGATGGTACCAAAATGATTGAAGGGAAAATAGGTTTTGGATCAAAATCAGTGTTAACAATTCAAAGTCGTAACCGGTGAGTAAATTTTGAGGATTGAATGCGACGGTCGGGGTCGGGAATTACTACGATCCGACAGTTTCATTGTTTTGAATTAACACTTTGCCATGTTACAAAATGAGAATTCAAGTTTGAGAAATTACAAAACAAATCCTTCTAGGTTTATTTAAGAGAACACAAGTTTAGAAAAATTACAAGTTAGGGCCCCCCAAAGTTAGAAACGTCTAACGAACACTAACGAGGTCTAACGAAGAGTAGCTTGGCGATGATTATTCGAGAGTACATCAAAACATATTTAACGAACGGAGTTTTATAAAAAATATAACATGTATATATCTAGCATAAAATCATAGTTATAACCATAACTATACGTTTTTAAACTCCTATAAAATTATAGAAACGTTTCGTACGTTTACGTGACACATCGTCACATAAAATCATAAAATAACATGTGTATATATATATATATATATATAGCACACAAAATAGTAAATATAATTGCCGCATAAAATGACAAAACGTTTTCATGAGATCGTAAAATATACTTATATAAAATTATAAATTATAAACATTTAAGTTGGTCAACCGACGTCTAGACTCATGTGCAGTGCTCGCTTAACTATTCTTGTTAACTGAGGTAACGGACGTTATTGAAATATAACACAAGTTATTAACGAGGTTAACCTGGGAAATTGCCGGTTGTCACATTCAGACTCCTGAAGCTGAGGCTATAGTGAAAATGGTAGAAAATGCCAAAAGGATAGCAGAGGATGAAAGGCTAGCAAAAGAACTTCAAGAGGAATATGATCTGTATCTGCAAGATGGAGTGTTTGAAAACTTGCTTGAAGAGGCCAAGACTAGGTCTTTCAACTGGAGACTGAAGGATTATAATTTGGATGCAGTGTCTGATGCTGATAGGCAGAGGTTAATTTCCATTGCCTCTCAATTGCCTACCTAGCTGATAAAGAATGATGAGAATTACCTACTGCTGAAAAAGGTAAAAAGGGCACTTGTGGTTAGAAATTTGAAGAAAGAGGAAGATGTAGCTCAGATGCAAGTTAGGGGACTTTGTAGCTTGATAGATGCAATCTTTTATGAACTGAAAGGAGAAATTGCTGCTGTCAATCCTAACTTGGTGATGCCTTCACCTTCAGAGCTGATCTCAGGTACAACAACTGCTAATGTTAAACCTGAATTTATTGATATTGCAGATGTACCACCTCCACCTTCCTTTACTTACAACCCAAACCCAATGCCTACAACAGTTCCATCTATTCTACAGTCACTTGCCATCATACCCTACAAACCACCCTCCATCTCCAAGAAAGTAGCCACCAAGCTGGCCAACCCCAAGTACAGAACAGACAACTTTACACCCATCATTCCCCTCAAGAAGAAGCCTTCACCTACCATGGACTTTTCTGATATTTTCACACCTACTCCACCTTCTAGCCCCACACCAGAAGCTATTCAACCACCAAAACAAACCTCCCTACCTCCACTCACCATCAATGAACCCTCCACCACCATCACCAAACCTACTTAAGCCCAAGATGGCCCTTCTTCATCTGACAAAGGCAAGAGACCTGTTGTGCCAGAATCTACAATCGATTCTGATGAAGAAAGATTGGTCAGAAAAAGGAAACTGATGCATGCCAAGAACAAAAGAAATCAAAGGCAAAAGAGAAAGGCTCCACCTAGTAAAAGACAAATTGTGGGTTGGACAGTGGATGAAGCCACCTTTGATTTTACTTTCACAATGGCAGATGGCTCAACTAAAGTGGTAAACGTTCACAAGGCCACTACACATCTAACTTTGCTGCAAATGACAGACATCATTCTGAAGCTTCGAGAAATTTTGAATCCCTCAAGAGCTGAGCACATGTTGAGGCTTGTTATTGAGCCAACTGTGCTGAATTGTGGAATGCTCTACAGAAGCAGTTTAGATGGTGACTCAGCAGAAGAAGAAGAAGAAGTGCCTGCCAGTGAAATAAAGTTTATCATTTGGGAAGAGGAGGAGAAGCTCTTTTATGTTCATAGAGCTGATGGCACCTTCACAATTCGTGAGTCTATTTCTGTTCAAGAAGAATGGAGCGAAATGGACTGGGAATCATTTAAGCATGTGAAGGTGACTAAAACAAACTCCAAAGAGCTGTCTCAGAACCTTGATGCCAGCATCAGAACCACGGACAAGTAGGATAAGGAGAAGAAGATTTTTGGGTATAAGTCAATTTTTGAAGATAAACATTGAAATTTGACAGCATCAGCTTAGGGGGAGATTGTAAGGAATATTGCGCTTGGAAGATTTCCGGCAGAATGCCAATTTTACTATGTTCCGGCTGAAGTTGAAGTTGAAGCGGAATTCTCACTTCAAGCGGAACTGGCAGTTCAAGTGGAAAGAAGCAGTTTTGTCCTTTAGCGAATATTCCGGGTGAACTCGATTATCCATCAGATAATGAGTTCAACCGGAATTTTCCTGAGATGTCTTTTCAGCAAGTCCAATCCTGCAAAAGATTCTCGTATGATTCTATATCTGATTCAAGCCTCTCTCCTAAAGTAGTATGGTGCGGCAAACACGTAAGATACTCCAATTGCCGATGTTTATTCTTTTGGTAGTTTGTATTTGACTTTTTAGTTTACGGTCTAGATTAGATTGCATGAGATCAATGGCTGTCATTGATCTCATCAGCACTATATATAGCATAGCTAGCTCTTAGTTTACACACAGTTGTCATCTTTGTTGTTATCAGTTCTGAACAACTTGTAATAGTGTAGCTTCGAGTTAATGCAAATAGTGCCGAGTATTTGATACTTTGTTGTTACTATATTTCTGCAAATCAAGCTTTTACATTATACACAAGAACTTAATATTGCTTAAGTAAAGTGAAATATAACTTTAATTCCACAGGGTTATATTTGCAAGTAAAGGGCTTTGTTTAAGTTTAACTCTAACTTTTAACGATCATACAACAAGACAAAGTTCCTATATATATACGTCTGGGCCGAACCCTGTCCGAACTATAGGTTCGACCGGTCCGAACTCTAGGTTCAGACCTGGTTCGGTAAACAGCTTGAACTTGTATCTTGATCTTTACATCGTCTCGTTCAGTTACTTCACATGACGCACAAATTAGGTATCAACAAACTCCCCCTCGTCATGTGCAGTATCTGTTCACCAGCTAAAACATATTCTTCGAACAAACTCCCTCTCAACTTGATGATAGCTTGATCTTGAATATTTGACGATGCACAGTTTCTTTCTTCCTTATCAACAGCTTCAGAAGACTTGAAATTGTGATTAACTCTTTTCCTTTGAGTACCTGGCCAACATAAATAATCTTGGCGCAAAACTTATCTTCGAGAATTCAAGATATATGAATTGAAAATGTTTTTCCTATCTTGTGTCGATCAATCGAAAACAAATAAGAAGTAAATCTTTTTGGCTTCTAGAAAATTTATATCAAAACAAACCTAAAATCTTTTTGATTTTTCAAACTTATGCTAAAACACACCAAAAATCTTTTTGTACCTTTATGATATGAAATGTAAATTGCATACAGAATCAGTCACTATTTTTGTCTTTTGCGATAAAGATCACGATGCAAGATCATATCAGACATAACGTATCTAGCACATTTCAATTTCGATCTTAATCAGCATGCATGCCAAGATAATTGCACATACAACACTGAAGTTTATTTCAGCATGCACCAATCATATTTATCGTTTTTAGATATGCTTAAGGTACTTTTTATCATGCACTGATAACTCGGCCTCCACTCTATCGGAAATACTAGCAAATCATCATGTTTATCATATAGAAGTAACTTTTCTTTGAGATTTAATGATCCTTCATGAGTCATGCAAGAATAATGCAGAATCTCAAATACCTAGCAATCAGGTCGGTCTTGTGAACATGCAGAGAAAGCCCAAGTATTTGAGAAAATAAAAAAGCAAAACAAGTTAAGGTGGTATAACCCAACAACAATCAGGTCGGTACTCCCATACACGCAGAGAAAGTCCGATGGATTATACGAAACACCAATGAAAATAAAGCAGAACGTCAAACGAACAACAATCAGGCCGATCTTTCGATACGCAGAGAAAGTCTGATCATTTGACAAAATAAAGAAAATCAAACAAGTTTAAACTTTTCAAAATGAAAACATGCATTCATCAGGATATCTCTTATTCTATTTTTGTCAGAATCATCACATAGCATTCATCAAGAAGCAAACAACCAAAGATCATTAGGCAAACTTTATGTTTATATCTTACTTGCAGATATCAGATTAGTCACACGCACATTCACAGATTATGCAAGTACCTATAGCCTTTAGACTTAATCTATCCATGGCAGATAAACGTATATGCTGATGTACTATCATTTCTCGCATTTATCGGATCAATTTCTCAATTTTTTTCAAGTTTCTCCCCCACCGCCCCTTGGACCCCGCTTCTCGGGGCGCTGCCCCCGAACCCCCGTTATGTGGGAATTTCAAAGAAGCGGATCAGTTATCGGGTCTACCTTTGATTTGGTAGCTGTGGGGTGTTATGATTGAAGAAAATCCAGATCATAATATTTGTTACGATTTAGTGATCGAACTTCAAGAAATGAGTTTGTGGGTAGTCATTGTTCTTGATGATGGACAGAGATTCATGAACGGGTGTTTCTGATGATGGATTGAGATTCGGAGACATGGATATGATTACTTTGAGGCGATTGTTTGAATTCTGAGAAATTACATCTTTGTGATTGCGTTTCTCAGAGTTTATTTGTCTACACAAACTGAAGAATATTGAAGATTTGAATATGTCACTTATTTAGGGGGAAATTGGGGATCCTAAAACTTTCAAGTTTCATAATTGAAAAAGTGAATATTCAAAAGCAATCAATTAAGGGATGATGTAATTTTTTATCTTCATGGAAAGGTGGTGTATTCTGATGTTTGTGCGAACTGATATGTCAAAGTTTTTGGTTATGGTTTGGAACTCTCTAATCAAATGCCTGATACAGTGTTAAGTCATGAAGTTGACATTATAGTCTTTGATTGTTGATATATTGGGATGGATTTCATTCTGAGGGGGAATTTCTATGATTGAAGATGCTGATTGTGTCTGTTTTCATAAAGATCAGAATGTATTACAATTCGGTGAAGATAGAAGATTTATGTCAAATACTCTAGTAGCTTAAACGTTTGTATACTCCTTCGGTTTATGTAATCATTTAACACGATATATGACAAAACTTTCATCTCGATATTATCTACCATAGAATCGATCCTTATATGATATTTCACAAATGACTTTAGTGAATCTAGAAATCAAACACTCTTTCCAAGAAGATCAGATGAGAGAAATTGAAAGAGAGTGGAAACAGAAGATAAAAGGAACAAGTGAGAAAAGAAAACAAGTCACAATCTTTTTGCATCCTCCAACAAAGAAGACAAAATTTCAAAATGAGGACCCAACAATTGAACCAAGCGAACAAGAAGAGGAGGAAGAACGACTAAAAAGGAAAAACTCAAAGAAATGCAGACCTCCACCTCAAACTTATGAAGGTATGCCTCCACCTCCTCCTCCTTCTTCTCCTAAATCACCATAAAAAACAGCCAAGAAAACAAATACTCCTCAACCACTCTCCACCGGAACAACAAAGAAAACCCCAGCAAAGCAGACTCAAATGCAATCATCTTCATTAGTTGGATCTTTCATATATGGATCCGCTTTTGAAGATGATTACACTGAAAAACAGAACATACAAAAAGTTATATGGGAAGAACTTAGAGAGCTACAAGAGAGACAACTCAAGAAAGAAGAAGATAGACCGTCAATGAGTCCTCTCTCAAGAAAGGCATTTGACAGGACCACCGGAAATCCAGTTGAGGAAGACCCAACCTACACAATGCCTATGATCACTGAGTTCATAAAGATCAAATCCCAACCAATAACAAAACACCTATGGGTAGATCACTTTAATTTCTACAGAGTCAAAACACATGATGGAAGCATGAAAGAATTCACTGACAAAGATCTGGAGCAATTAAATCTAATTCAGCTGATTTCATTCATAAGGTACTTTTCAAATTAACCCTCAAACACTGAAAGGGTAAGCACTGCATTATACCAAGGAATGAGACTGGAAAAAGAATGTTCATAAGACAAGCTCAAGTAGATGTTGAATTAGCAAAAGACAATCCCTCACTGTTTTTAACAAAGCCAGACAAAAATGTTCCTCCTAAAATCTCTTGGAGAGGATCCGGAAGCATTTCTCGGCCAAGTCCCAGGTATATGCTTCAGAGACCACTCTGAAGAAAGAGGGTTCTTCAAGCTGAAAGAAAAACAGAAGTACACAAATCTGGCCTTAGATTTCTTTCTATTTATCTTAGAGAAATGCAGGACAAACGACATCAGAATAAAGGAAGCCATCAAAACAGAAATTGAAGACTTAATGAAAGAGAGAACAGTCTTTCGAACCCTACAGGAAGAATGCTCCAAAGACTACAACTTTTAAATTAACTCACTCACCGGTAGGGCAGAAAAGACTTATAAAACTTCGTTTACTATTTCTGTAGAATGATCAATGAAAGTGATCTATGCACCTTTTACTTTCTCTTTTCATTAAATTTCTTCAAATACTTTGGGGGAGATTGTTAGAACACAATGTAGATGTAACGGAAAACAGTCAAGTATTAGAAGAAAAGAAAAGATATATCTTCAAAAGAGAAAGGGTATGAAAATATGTACGAAATATAGATTTCTGTATTCATATAGAACTACTCCAGAATTTCCGAAGTAGTTCTATATAGACCAAATTCTACAGAAATCCTTATTTTTGTAGAGTCAAGGTAAACACCAAATTTCTTTTCAGGAAACGGATAGATTGGTTTCCCTGGTGTTGCAAGTACAGGCTTTAGGTTTCCAGGAATTCTAAACTCTCTCACGAAATCATCCAAATCATTTTGGGTGATTATAGGATATGAAATCGAAAGATTGTGTTTCGATGGCACTTTCTGGGTGGTTGCCATAACAGAGTATTGATAACAAAGTGAAAAAGCAAGAAAAAGAGGTTGGAAACGCTGACCTTAACACTTTGCTCTGTGAAGGAAATGCAGGGAGAAAATGGCGGAAAGTGTTTAGGTTTGTGGTAAAAAAATTTAGGGAAAGGAGAGGGTCTATATATAAGGAATAAAAGCAGTTTTGCAAGGCGGTTTTTACGGAGGGCAATTTGGGTAAGTTAAATTTCAAACATTTCAAAAAGATTGCTTTTTCATAATTATGATTGCGACAGGTAACTGCTTTGGGGCGGAAGACTCGACGCGTGGCATTGAAAGGACGTCAAGGCCACAAATACAATTTCGCGTGACAGTTCAAACCAATGCAAATGTCGGATATGTAAAAAACCGTTTGTATTAAAAAATAAGTCTATTAACTTCATTTTATTTACTTAATAGACTTGGGGGACTTGATGAAGTAAACGATGCTCCGGATGTGTGGTACACATCCGATCGCTTATTTCCAAGTCCTTCGCATGAGATGTTTGCCAGAAGTGTTTGTGCAGGAAACAGATACATGCGACTCCTGCAGATGCAAGGCTAGAAGATTGTTCTCGGAGCCTATAAATAGTTGAAAGTTAGAATAGTTTGGGGATACTTGTACTTTCTGTATTACACATGCAATTGTACCTTCTCTCTCTATGAATCAATGAAATCTTACTTTTTTCTCTAATCACTTAATACCTTTCTATTATTCTCGAACCTGAAATGGCGGCGAATTATCTCCGGTGATTACTTGCTTTTTCAGGAAGCATTAACAATCTTCAAAGAAGAGTCCCGAAGGAATTCTGGACTACCAGAAGATAAAGATTACGAGAAGAATAAATTCTGCCTTTGTGTGAAGAACAAGCAAAGTGAATACCAACTTGGCATTAATCACAGAAGTAATTGAAGACAGTTGAAGAATATATAAATTGAATATCCTCAATTTATCTCTATATACTCTGACACACTCCAAATTCAACCGTCCTCAACCACCTTATCCAATTGCAACTTGCTATATTCTATAAATAGCAAGCTGACTTCACCAAACAAAGCAAGATAACGAGCATACATCTCAATATCTTCTCAAAGCAATTACAACTTACTCCCATAGAAAAGTTATTTCTGTTGATACATTTTTATACTATAAACTCATGTAAACCATTATTTACATTTGATATATACAGAACCTTGTTATGAATTGATGTCTTGCAATTTGATTTACTTTCCGCAACTTTTTATCTTGTTTAAATCAGATTGTGCCAATATTGTTAAAGAGCCCCTTAGGGGACCCAACATAATGTTTAGGATATTTGATGTTTATCATGAGATGCAACTATATGCTAGAAATGAAACATAGGGAGTCAAGTGTGGAAACACTTGACTTGGGAATTTAGCATGCTATGATATGTTAAGTATGTGAATATTAATGGTTAGCTAATAATCATGATAATGTAGTTGAATCAAGTGGAGGCTCAAGCCACCAACGTGAAGGGAAAGCCAAGACTTAAATCCTTGAGGTAATGTAGGAAATGTACATTGTTCATTGTCTTCATGTACAGTCTTTAATGATTTTATATTGGTATGCATGCTTATGGTATGAGAATATCATGAGTAAGTGTGTTAATGAGATGAATGGTCATAATTATATTTTATGGTTTTATGTAAATCATATTTAATGATTGCATGAAAACGTTTTGTCATTTTATGTGACAACTATATTTATTATTTTTTTAGTTACGTGGTATATATGTATATATATACGCTTGTCATTTTATGATTTTATGTGACGCTGTGTCGCGTAATCGTACGAAACATTTCTATAGTTTTATAGGAATTTAAAAACATATAGTTATGGGGTTATAACTATGATTTTATATGAAGCGTATATAGGTTTATTTTTTATAAAACTTCGTTCATTAAATACGTTTTTGATGTACACACGAATATCATCATCAAGTTACCTCCGTTAACTTCGTTAGAGAGTTCGTTAATAGTTTTAAACATTGAGGGACTCAACTTGTGCTTTTCAAAATTTGCATTTATTTAAATAAAACCTTAAAGGGACTAATCCTGCCAAATGCCCAAACTCAATTCTAAGATTTTGTAAGTCTGTGATCACCTGGGGTTACGTAACCGTCGATGTCCCTTCACTCCGACAACCGATTTCCTTTTAATGGCGATCGATCGAATTCTTCTGTTACCACTCAAGATAGTTAAACGCTAAAACATTCATACCCTAATCATTCACTTGTTAACTCCAGTCGCACCCAAACTCCCCTTCTCTCTCGTTTATTTTTTTTAAAGTCTCCGGTGAATTCAGGAATTCTGGCCAACTAGGCACTGTTCTGCCACCATTCGCACATCACTGTGGTCACCTCCCTCTGTTGAGCAACCCTGTAGCAACGATTTTTAGAACGGAGCGTCATCAGGTGATTCGGGTCGAGGTTTTCGGTTTCGTTTCGGCTTCAAAAAAAACGCATCAAAACTCCGCCTTGATTCGAGGTAACCATTCTCCATGTTAATCGCATGTTTTTTTGGAGTTTAAGTCTGGTTTCGCGATTTTCCGATGACCGGAATAAAATTCCGGCCACTGGAGTTTTGGGGAAGAAAGTGATGACAGGTCGGGATTCAATATATACTGACTGTGCTGGATTATAACACAATCGCCCATGTAGCGCAGTTGATTGGTGCTTTGGTTGGAGATCGTGAGATCTGGGGTTCGAACCCTCCCAGCCCCAATTCTTTTTCAGTTTTTGTTCCTGATCCGATTTTCCCTGTCACTGCATGAATAAAAGCCATCTGTTGCAAGTTTGTTAACAAATGGCGACCTAGCCTAGTGGTTAGGGCTTCGCAATCTAAACTTGAGGTCATGGGTTCGAGTCCTGTGACCAACATTTTTGCTGTTTCATTTCTTTTTAACCATTTTTAAATAATTCTTGGTTTTAAATCAAACTACCATTTGTTTTTTTATAAAATCTTGATCCATAATTTTTATTTTCATGAAAACGTGATGATTTAAATGGGTTAATTTAAATTGTCTCATTATTATTATTATATTTTCTTTTTCTTGTTATAGCATAGTTTTAAACACAAATAAATAAATAAATATATATATATATATATATATATATATATGTATGAGTGACTATCATGACTTCTATACATGTGTATATTGTGTATATTTTTTATGACAAATTAAATAAATATATGCATTTGAATTTTTGAAACGAAAAATATATATATATGCAAGATATACATATCTTTATAAATTCATCATGACATTTTATATATATGAACTTACACGTTTCAACTTCAACCGATCTTCTCATCATATATTATTCGAACTATACACTCGTATCGACTTTTGTAAATCCTTGTCTTTTGGCTAAACGTCATCTCCGACTAATTTCGAATGAAGGATTTTTATTACGTATTGAAATTGTCACCTACGCCATAATGGGAATTACTTGATATCAATACCGCCGTCTAGGCTGTGTACCGCATGTTCGAACACACACTTACGTATGTAAAATCGATAGGTGCTCGGTAGTTACGCAAGACCTGAAGTCTTACTAAATTGTAACAGCGCACCTTAAGGTGAGTTACACAACCTCTTACGTTACGTCCGGGTTTAGACGATAACACGCAAACACGTTACACCCGGGTTAGGGTGATAACACAACAACTTTGATGTATGATTAAAGTAGAAATCCAGTATATATCACATGTTCACGTAAAATGCTTTATTTTTCAAGTCCTATTTTATCGAGCCGTTAATAGCAAATAGTGAGGGGATATTGGGTAGTACTACTGAGGTCTGATAAACCCCACTCAGCGGGCACGAGATGCACCACCCGACTGGCGGTCGGACTGAGGACAATGTCAGCCTAACTTACCGTGATCGAGTAGACACGGAGAAGGCAAAACACGTAAGGAATTATTCCTACAACTAATTGGTCAGCTTCGGTTGCGAACGTTTTAATGACATGAACTTAGGCTCGCTACCTACGATATGGATTGTACTTGTAATATACATACTTACATACGAATAAAGACTGTTGTATTCGTACTGCATATTTATACTAGTTATACTTATGTGCTTATGTGAACTCACCAACATTAGTTGACACTTGCTCTTATCCATGCTTTGCAGGACGCTAGGAGAATCTAATTTTTGGGCACGTACGTTGGCTAAAACCTTTTATTTTGGGAATTTGTTTTCAAATATTTTCAACTTGAACTATTTACTTATCAGGCGCTTGTTTTGTGCAACATAACTTCTATGAGTTTCCACTAAACTTTAACTCTGGTTTTGGTATTTCCGGTTGGAGATATATTTACATTTTGAACCCTTAACTTATGTTTGATGTAACTAATGACTCGGGTCCTGGTCTGGATCACACCCCACACGGTAAAACTCCGTTAGTGGAAATTAGGGGTGTGACAGTCTGCTCTTTCTTGCTTTGAAACAGGAAGCATCAAAAATGTAGTGCAAGATTATTAAAAATCATTCACATTAACCTGCTTGCAATACTTTAAAGTCCAGCTAGGTCTAGTTACCAAGCCCCTGGATTTTTTATTGCATTAGACAAACAAAACTCATGCCTCCAGCCCCTCTCAAAAAGTAGTTGATAAATAAGTGACTGAATATCAAACTACAAAGACATGATGGTTCAGAAAGTAAAATATGCTTATCAAAACATTTTTGCTTTACTAGATGGTAGCTTACTTGTAATAGGACCACCACCCAGTCTTATTCCAGGTACGTACCAGTTGCTACTAACTATTGATTAGATCCATGCAGATCCATGTTCTTGTCATTTTGCCAATGCTGTTGTTAAGTATGAAGACGGCACACAGGATCAAAATTTATGAAAAAACATATTTACCAGTGCCTTGTAGCTCGTAAACCTTTCATTCCCAAGATCTGCATGATAATACTCCTACAACTGGTTTGGTTTTAAGTGAACTTCATATAAAATAGTTCTGCAACCCAAAAAGAAAAACATAATGCTTAGATCTAATGACCCACAAAGGCATAAATATGAGGAAAAATAATCAATAATCTCAAGGAAAACAAACCTGGACGATAAAGAGCATATATAGAAGTCCCTGACCCCACCATGTTGAAGGTTCAATGCAGCCCGGAAGGATGCTATTTCATTTAAATATATACTTCACAAGATTACTCATGAACCATCACAAGATTAGCTCATGAACCATCACAAGATTAGCTCATGAACCATCACAATATTCAGTGTTAGGGATTGCTTATTACTTATTACATGCTTATTTCCTTTTAAAATTCAGAACAGCTTATTAGACTCCTAAATAACTAGATGAATAATCCAAACACCCTAGAAACACCTTATACATATCAAAACTCAATGAACAAAAGAGCACTTCTAATACGCAATCCTAAACACCAAAAACCTTGCAAGTAAATAGATCTAAACTCCGGTCATCTAATAAGATTAAACCAAGACAATAACAAAAACCTATTGTCATTTTAAAAATTAAGCAATAAAGAAGTTGTAGTATCCAAAATAGAAGTCCAGCTGTACCAAGTTTCTTGATTCCTTCATCCGAATCAGTTTTAGAAGATGGCCATAAGCCCCTTGTTGGACACCTCTCATACCTTTGCTTGTTTCTCCATCAATAGACATCACTCCATACAGTTCACTATACATCATCAGAATCAATAATAGTATTGTGTGTGTGTATAAGAAGTTAAATATCTGTGAGGAATGAGAGAAGGGAACTCTTTCAAAACTTCTCTCAAGCTGATTCATAACTTTAGAATATCAAAAAAGTTCACAAAATTTTGTGAATCAGTTATAAAATAGTTGTGAATTAATTCCCTCCTATTGGATCCTAAGCCTAGAGACACAGATACATGTATGTGTGTATAAGCAAGTGTCAACCGACTTATGACTGGAAGATCCATCTCAAGTCCAACATGCTCTAACAGCTTGAAACCATCCATGTCAGGCATGTTAACATCAATAATTACAATGTCAAACCTGTCTTTCCTCTCACGAAGAATATCCAGAGCTTGTATAGCTAGTCCACATGTAGTGACTGAAGCAACAATTAACAAAAAAGAAGACATCATGAGATACAAATTTTATATAAAAAAAGTTATATAACTCTGGGCCAATATAAAAAAAGACGTCATGCACCAAGTGCTATAATAAATATTGTCTAAAGCTCCAACAACGTCTATACAACATATCAAAACTTCAATCTTATGTATGTCACTCATTAAGCATCAACTTGAAGAGCTAGTGACAAAATTTTAATTTATTTGAAGTAATTCTTTAGAAAACAAACTTTGTTAATGGAATGGATTTGTTACACATCCCTGACAAGTAGCATATTGTGTGCATTGATCTTATCAGAAACAAAATTGACTGACACACATTAATCATATCATGCATCTAATAACACCTAAAACATCAAAGTTTTCCCTAAATTGAAATATTCGCCAAAAATTGGACCTGTATTTATGCTTGATACACATCAAACGATCAAAACCATGAATAATTCAATCATATCTTCATAACATCAAGCAGATTCACTCGAATCAACTTGTATACATGACTTATATAAAAGGAACAACGAATCAAAGGATAAAAAAGGAACGATTAGTGATGAGATCAGAACCTTCATAAGAACACTTCTTCAGCATCTTCTCGAGAATTTTCAACCAGGTAGGATCATCAATGACGACAAGCACACGAAGGTACCTGTGCTTACCCGAAATTTCTTTGGCTTCTCCGGCGCCACCTCACCCAGTCAAACATATCGCATATGTTGGGGTTTTACAGTGGGATCCGGGTTACCGATTTTAATTTTATTAAAACCGATTTATTAATTAAATTAATTCTCAATTAATTTGGCAGCGGAAACGATTAAAACGCGGATGCAACCGTAACAGGATCAATCACCGGAACACGACAAACACAGAAAAATATATTTATTTAAAATAAATAAATAATTAAATATCTAATAAATTAGATATACCTTGGCGGGATCCGAGCAACCGCTCGAGACACCCGGATTCAACGGGCTCGCGCTAGGACGAACTGAGACGTCTGACTCGAACCTTCGAGACAGATCATCGACGGCGGCATCGGCGGCGGCGACAGGCGGCAGCGGCGGTAGTGGCGGCGGCGGTGGTAGGGATACCACCGGTGGTGGTGACAAAATCTTCTCCGTCGGAATGCCCACCGGGACCGATCCCACGACGAACGACTCGCCGGAGATCAGAGGAGAAGCGGCGGCGGCGGCGGACGGGTAGAGCGGCGCCGGCCACGACGACGCGACCGGACGCGGCGGTCTCGGCTGCGCCGGCAGCGCGAGAACCACCGGTCGGTGGTCGCGCGGCGGCGCGTGAGCGGCAGCGGCGGCGGCGGCGGCTTGAGCCGCGACGGCGGCTCGGGCTGCGGCTTCGGCTTCGGCTCGGGCTGCAGCTTCGGCTCGGGCTGAGACGGCTTCGCTCTCGAGACGGGCACAGATACTGGCAAGACGAGGATCCATCGGAAATCACGAACGGATCACGGTGGTGGAGGCGGGGCGGCGACAGCGGTCGGCGGCGGCGGCGTGAGCCGGCTTCGGCTTGGCTTACGGCGCAGAGAGGGAGGGAGAGGAGATTAGGGTTTTGTTTTTTTGTGACTTCTGTTTAATCTATCTCCCTCCTCTCATTTAATATAAAATCCGCGGACCGGGGCCAGACGGACTGGGCCCGATCGCGATCTCCTTAAGTCCACCAACCGATCAGTCTGTTAATCCGGTAACAACTGATCGGTTCGTCTTTTAATTACCGAGTATTTTGAACCGATAGATTTTTTCGATTTAAATAAATAATTAATATTTATTTAATTCACCATTTAGTTCGTTTATTTCTAATTAACAATTAATTAGATATAATAGTCCGTTGACCCGGGTGTAACTCTTACGGGTCAATATCGGTCGGGTTCGTTAATTTGTCGGGTCAGGACACCATATATATACAACAGTCTCCCACTTGGACTGAACGCGACAGTTTAACGAGCGCAGCCAGAGGCACTCTAGCTATGCATAGCTACACCAACTAATATTGACACTTTAAGTCGTTTGCCAAAGTATATCTGATTGACCATCAAGCAGACTCACGACTTGTGCATTCATTGTCATATGTTCCTTTCTGTATAAGACATTGATGAATTATAGGACATGGACTCCCATGTTTTTATTCATCGATTTTCATTCTCGATACAATTCGAAGTGATCCAACAAACACACAGTAAGTTTGGGTGAGGCCTCACACTTATCACTTGGAATCAACGAGGGCGCCTTTATGTCTAACTGTTGCCGAAGCAAGAGTACAGAATCCCTTGTTGAAGCATACAGCTCCCACTAAACTTCAGAGCCATTCCCAAAAGTAGCCGTTATGGCTGGCAGTTACGCGACAACGTTAGGCTACAATCAAAGAATGTTCTTTAGTAGAAAGGAGTTCGAATATGCGTCTCAGGTCTAAGGATACATTAGAGCATGCATTTAATCAAGCAAGCAAGACTTCCATGTTTGCGTTGCATGATGCGAGTTACGTCCAACGTCATTCACCAATGAGGTCTGTGAGTTTGAACGTTAAACAACTTTAAAGTTCAACTAGTCACAATAGTCTTTCTTTAGTATAGCTCCCACTATCTAATCGACTACGGACATTTAGGACAAGCACTTATTGTCCATGGATTAAACGTACAAATATTGAACACAGTTATGTAATTCTTTATTGCATAAAACAGATGGAATAAGAATAATATAGATAACTGTTTGTGTTCATACATCAAATACTGAATCAAAACATGTCTTTAGCTAATCTAAGCCCTATCGCTTCTCTGTGGCGTATATGAGTCTCCTGAGTCATAGGCTTAGTAAAGGGATCAGCTAAGTTTTGATCTGTGTGTACTTTGCTTATCTTGATTTCATTTATGTCGACTACTTCTCTTATGTAGTGGAATTTCCTCAGGACGTGCTTGGCCATCTTATGGGACCGTTGCTCTTTGGCTTGAGCTATAGCGCCTGTGTTATCACACATCATCTCGATGGGCTGCCTAATACTCGGCACAGCATCGAGATCGGATATGAACTTCTTCATCCACACGGCTTCTTTAGCAGCTTCTGAGGCGGCTATGTATTCGGATTCAGTAGTAGAATCAGCTACTACTGGCTGTTTTGAACTTCTCCAAGAAACAGCCCCTCCGTTAAGAGTGAATACGAATCCCGACTGTGAGCGAGAGTCATCTCGGTCAGTCTGAAAACTAGCGTCAGTGTAACATCTTACAGTGAGCTCCTCATCAACACCCCCGAATACGAGAAACATGTCAGTGGTGTTTCTCAAGTATTTCAGTATGTTCTTTACAGCCGTCCAGTGAGCTAGCCCTGGCGTCTGTTGGTACCGACTTGTCACGCTCAGTGCATACGAGACATCCGGTCGTGTGCAGAGCATGGCATACATGATAGATCCAATAGCAGAGGCAAATGGGATCGATGCCATTTGGCTTATCTCGCGCTCCGTTTTAAATGCTTGAGATTTGTCCAATATTGTTCCCTTAGTCATGGGAACTGCTCCTTTCTTGGAGTTGCTCATATTGAACCGAGCTATGATCTTATCTATGTATGTGCTTTGACTGAGTCCCAAAAGGCGCTTAGATCGATCTCTGTGAATCTTGATTCCCAGAATGTAAGCGGCTTCTCCAAGGTCTTTCATAGCGAAACAAGATGAAAGCCACTTCTTAACTTCGTTAAGCATGGGTATGTTGTTCCCTATGATCAATATATCGTCCACGTACAGTACGAGGAACGATACAGCGCTCCCACTTGCCTTTCTGTAAACACAAGGCTCATCTTGGTTTTGTTCAAAGCCAAACTCTTTGACCTTCTGATCAAAACGAAGATTCCAGCTTCGAGATGCTTGCTTGAGTCCATAAATGGACTTGCAAAGCTTGCAAACCTTGTTTGGATTCTCTGGATCGACAAAACCATCAGGCTGAACCATGTAGACATCTTCTTCGAGTTGTCCGTTCAGGAAGGCAGTTTTGACGTCCATTTGCCATATCTCATAGTCATGGTATGCGGCTATGGCAAGGAGAATCCTGATCGATTTGATCATGACAACGGGTGAAAAGGTCTCATCATAATCAATCCCTTGAGTTTAAGTGAAACCTTTCGCTACAAGCCGTGCCTTGTAGGTTTGCACATTTCCATGCATGTCAGTTTTTCTTTTAAAGATCCACTTGCTCCCTACTGCTCGTGTACCGGGGGGTAGCTCAATCAAGTCCCAGACGTGATTGTCACGCATGGATTGCATCTCAGCGTTCATGGCTTCAAGCCATTTATCAGATTCCGGATCTGATATAGCAGCTTTGTAATTAATAGGCTCATCGTTAGAATCGGCTATTAACAGAACATCGAAGGCCTCATGATATCCAAGGTATCTATCAGGCTCATGTCGTATTCTTTCGCTCCTACGAACGCTTGTGCTTGTGATTGAGTCTGATGGTGCGACAACAACTTGTCGGTCAGACGCAGCGACCGATTCAGGGTTGGGTGTATCTCGAATTTCTTCAAGATCCACTGGATCACTATTTGTTCCTCGAGTAAGAAATTCTTTCTCAAGGAATTTACCTTTCCTTTTGATGGAAACGGTGTTTGCATCAGGATGGTAAAAGTAATAACCGGTATTACAATAGTATCCAACGAAAGTTACCTTTTCGACTCGGGGATCAAGCTTATTGTCAGATTCACTGGTGACATAAGCATCACATCCCCATACCCTGAGGTATGATAGTTTAGGAAGAGAACCATGCCATATCTCATATGGGGTCTTCCCCACTTTCTTGGTCGGTGCCAGATTTATTAGGCGAGCGGCGGTCAAGATGGCATATCCCCAAAAGGAATGTGGCAAGGTGGTCCTGCACATCATCGATCGAACCATGTTAAGCAAAGTTCGATTTCTCCTTTCACTAACGCCATTTAACTAGGGTGTGCCAGGAGGAGTAGGTTGTGAAACGATTCCACATTCCTTCAGATGATTCAGGAATTCAGCGCTTAGGTATTCTCCGCCTCTATCGGATCGAAGTATTTTAATAGTTCGATTCAACTGATTTTGTACTTCGTTTTGAAACTTTTTGAACTTTTCAAAAGTTTCATGTTTGTGTTTCATCAGATAGACATAGGCATATCTGCTGTAGTCATCGATGAAAGTCACGAAGTACCGTTCACGATTTCTCGTCTCGGTTCGAAAGGGTCCACACACATCGGTGTGAATAATGCCTAACAAGCCTTGGGCCCGTTCACCTGTATGGGTGAAGGGTGACTTGGTTAATTTACCAGATAAGCACGACTCGCATTCATCGAAGGAATCTGCATCTTGGGATTCGAGAATGCCAGCAGTTTGCAACTTCTTGATGCGGGCCTTACTTATGTGACCAAGTCTATGGTGCCATAACGAGGATTCGTTACTATCAGTTTTGCTTCTTTTAGAAACATGATAGAGCTGGTCGTTTGTTTGAACATCTATCTCATATATGCCATGTCGAGGTTTAGCCTCGAAATAAAAGATATTATTAAGGTAAGCAGAAATCACATTTCCACTAAATTTATACCGAAATCCTTGTTCAAACAATGAAGAGACAGAAATAATGTTTCTGGATAAACCAGGTGCATATAAACAGTTAATCAAATTAACTACAAGGCCAGAAGAGCATGAAAAAGAGTAAGTTCCAGCGGCAAGCACTGGGACTCTCTTCCCGTCACCAACGATGAGGTCCATGCAGCCTTGTTCTGTCTTCTTCCACTTCTCAGGTTCCTGCAAAACATTGACAATGTGCTAACCACATCCAGTATCAAATACCCATGAATTGGAGGAAATAGTGAAAAGTTCAATAACATTTATTGAAATACCTGATGAGCAACCCTTATTAGGGTTCTTGGTCATCTTCAGCTTTGCAAGATAAACAGGACAGTTGTGACGCCAGTGTCCCATTTTGTTGCACTCATAGCACAGGCGCTCCTCGGGAGGCTGCACCTGTGGTTTCTTGCCTTTGCCTTCTTTAACCTTCTTGGGCTTGGAGATCTTTGTATTCGCAACCTTGAGCACGTCCGGCGTGGTCCTGATCTTCACGTTGGGTATCAACGGAATAACCTCCTCGATCGACTGAGCCGAACAATTAATCGCAAGAATACGATAATGTTCAGGCAAAGATCTGAGTACTACATCAAGAGCCATCCCGTCAGAGATGGAGTAGCCAAGGTCGATCAGCCTGTCGCGATACGCTTTCATCAGCATGACATGATCGTATGGAGAGGAGTTGTTAGCCATAGAGCAGTTCACAAATTGTGAAAGTGCATCAGCTCGCTCAGTCCTCTGACTCAATTCAAATAAATCCTTGAGTTTACGAATGATGTCATAAGCAGACATCCCCATGAAATTGTACCGATAATCCTGAGTCATACTAGACAACATCAGGTCAGTGACGTCCTTATCATCGTCAGTGTGCTTTTGGAGCTTAGACCACGAGTTCTCATTTAGCAAGTAAAATGGAATGCTCGCGATCGGTCGGTCAATGACATAGAGTTTTCCGAAGAGCCTGAAAAGGTTCCTCAGGGTTGCCTGCCATGCGAGAAAGCCAGTCTCAGTGAAGGGGTCGAGTTGTACCATTGAACTTAATGGAGGTGAGTTTTCATTAGCCTTCTGAAATTAAGCAAAGTAAATTTAATCAGTATTTTCGATGTTTATTTTTCTTTAAAATAAGTTGGTAAAGTTTATTTTTAAGAAAATGAGAATTCGTTTAGACGACATTACTTGAGACCGCCAAATGAGCCTCAGGAGCAAGGCCGTGTAAACAAACTGACAACGGTTGTCAATTGTGAGACTCAAGTCACAATTCTCGGCATGAGGCCGCTATATACATACAATTGTATTTTGCGGTACGTTTAGCCTCATCCGTGCCCACTCTAGCAATACACATCCGTGGCGCGGTGTTGAAATACTCCAACACCACGAACATGCACGTCTAAAGCGATAGTAATCCTAAATGGTCGATTGTGATGACACGGTGTTGAAATACTCCAATGTCCTCACCTTAGAAGGTACCCTCGGCACCAAGTGCGGTGTTGAAATACTCCAACACTGATGCTCCGGTAAATACGTTCCAAGTTCAACTCGAGATAGGATGGCACAAACTATCAGTTTTTATGAGTTACCAAATAGGGATATTAATTACTTTTAATATTTAATTACCGTCAGACACGAACGATAAAACCCTATCACCACTCGGGACAAGTAAATTAATTTAACCTAATTAAATTACTAAGTTGTCGCGAATGGCATATTGTGTGTTGAACGGCATAAGGTCTTGATCTCGCTCGAGCCATACAAGCGAGATCATAAGGGACAAATTTAAAATAAATTAAATTAAATAAAATGGTGAACGATCGAGATGGCAACCCTATGCGATCTGGAATCCTGTTCAGCTCCCACTTGCTTCGACATCCCTCTGGCGTGTGTCCAGTCTTCGACATTTGGTTACATACAAATTTACAATTACTAAAACTACTTCTAGTAAACTAGCTCTAAATTTGTACAACTTTGAAACCCAAAATCCGGGTCCAATAAACCAAAACGAAATACAATCAATTGGGCCAACAACTTGGGCCAAACAGAGAAAGACAAAACACGCCAAACACATGCACACATGATCACAAAATATATAGAGGGGTCGGCCGTAACACACAATATAATATATAGAATTAAAATAAATAAATAAATTAATTCTAATTCGCAATTTGGATTTAAGTCGAAATTGCGAACTACCGGTCGCGAAAGACCGGTTCTGGTTTGCGCGCGGTGATAATGGCTCTGATACCACTGTTGGGGTTTTACAGTGGGATCCGGGTTACCGATTTTAATTTTATTAAAACCGATTTATTAATTAAATTAATTCTCAATTAATTTGGCAGCGGAAACGATTAAAACGCGGATGCAACCGTAACATGATCAATCACCGGAACACGACAAACACAGAAAAATATATTTATTTAAAATAAATAAATAATTAAATATCTAATAAATTAGATATACCTTGGCGGGATCCGAGCAACCGCTCGAGACACCCGGATTCAACGGGCTCGCGCTAGGACGAACTGAGACGTCTGACTCGAACCTTCGAGACAGATCATCGACGGCGGCATCGGCGGCGGCGACAGGCGGCGGCGGCGGTAGTGGCGGCGGCGGTGGTAGGGATACCACCGGTGGTGGTGACAAAATCTTCTCCGTCGGAATGCCCACCGGGACCGATCCCACGACGAACGACTCGCCGGAGATCAGAGGAGGGGCGGCGGCGGCGGCGGACGGGTAGAGCGGCGCCGGCCACGACGACGCGACTGGACGCGGCGGTCTCGGCTGCGCCGGCAGCGCGAGAACCACCGGTCGGTGGTCGCGCGGCGGCGCGTGAGCGGCAGCGGCGGCGGCGGCGGCTCGGGCTGCGGCTTCGGCTTCGGCTCGGGCTGCGGCTTCGGCTCGGGCTAAGACGGCTTCGCTCTCAGACGGGCACAGATACTGGCAAGACGAGGATCCATCGGAAATCACGAACGGATCACGGTGGTGGAGGCGGGGCGGCGACAGCGGTCGGCGGCGGCGGCGTGAGCCGGCTTCGGCTTGGCTTACGGCGCAGAGAGGGAGGGAGAGGAGATTAGGGTTTTTTTTTTTGTGACTTCTGTTTAATCTATCTCCCTCCTCTCATTTAATATAAAATTCGCGGACCGGGGCCAGACGGACTGGGCCCGGTCGCGATCTCCTTAAGTCCACCAACCGATCAGTCTGTTAATCCGGTAACAACTGATCGGTTCGTCTTTTAATTACCGAGTATTTTGAACCGATAGATTTTGTCGATTTAAATAAATAATTAATATTTATTTAATTCACCAATTAGTTCGTTTATTTCTAATTAACAATTAATTAGATATAATAGTCCGTTGACCCGGGTGTAACTCTTACGGGTCAATATCGGTCGGGTTCGTTAATTTGTCGGGTCAGGACACCATATATCCAACAACATAATCTTCCCCTCGGTTACTGTAACCGTCGGTACGACCTTTATTGCTAATCGCAATTTATGTTCTAGCTCCATTAACAGTGACAGAAGGCCGCAAAAACCACAATTTCTATCTTCCCTAGCGGCGGCTAGGGTTTCATGGGTGGTCAGCGACCACCGTCTTCGTCTTTGACTGGATCTACGAGGCAAGGGAGTGGGAGTGAATTTTTGCGCAAAATTTTTGGACGGCAAGGGAGAGCAAAATTTTGGACGGAAGAGAGAGTATATTCAAGAATTTTAGGGAAAAATTTAGGGGGAAATTCTAACTGCGAGGAAGGGAGAATATATTTGAAATTTTAGGGCAAAATTTTGGGGAAAATCTATCTGTGAGCGGGAGAATTTTAGGGCATAATTTTGGGGAAAATCTATCTGTGAGCGGGAGTAAATTTTAGGGTAAGAATTTGGCAGGGGAAAAAAATTATAAAACGACGGAAAAGCTTCTTGACACACACATTTTAAGTGTACTCCGTGTTTTTTTATTATATGACACAAATTTATGACGAACGAAAATGCGCGTCATCTACCCTTAGAATTTTTTAAATTACGACAGATTTTTAATGACACTCATTTTTTGCGCGTCATAAGAGTAGCGTGTGTCATCGTTCGTGCGTCAAGGAAGGTCATATTTCTAGTAGTGAAAACACGTGCTGGAATGTTAAGTATTCAAGGTCGGACTAACCATCAAGTTGAGGGGGAGTTTGATTAAAGATTGTTGAGGCTAGATTATGAGGCTTGTAATATTAAATAAGTTGGGCTGGGCTTAGAGGGTTTAATTAGAATCATAGACTAGTTTAGTTATTGTATTTAGGCTAGTTTATGATTGGGCTTGGGTTTTCTATTGGGTTTATGATCCAAAAGGGGCCCAATAGTAAACCCAATGGTGGTCTATATATAGACCAATTGACCTCCTTGTTTGGGGGTTGCTTGATTACGATTTCCAAGGGGGTCTTGGAGATTACGATCGTGAACCCGAGAGCTAGTTTACGATTTCCTGGTTTTGTACCCGACGAGTTTACTTGTGTGCAAGATCAAGTGTTTTATTGTTTAATCATCGTATTCTTGTGTTATCTTCATCTTTCTTCTTGAATCAATCACCTACGAGGATTCCGCACTCGTTTGTGATATCAATATCGTGTTTCGGGAGTTTTTCGGACCTACAATTGGTATCAGAGCCAAGAAACGAGTGTTTCGCGGTTCTCACGATATTGGATTCAAGCATTTTCTGGAAAAGGTTCGTGTTTTTGAAGGTTTCGAAGTTGTTCTTGGGGTTTACGATCAAGCTGCTGCTGTTCCAGTGTGTTTACGATCGTTTTCTGGGATTTTGAAGTGTTTAGACTGCAAGTGTTTGAAGATCTTCATCGAAATCAAGATTACGACTTCAAGACGCGATTTTTAACTGATTACGATCCAGAATTTCATGTTTACGAGTTCAAGACACAAACTTTGAGTGTTTACGATTTTTTTTTTACCGGGATCAGGAGTTTACGATTCTTCTTGGTCGGAAACCAGTGTTTACGATATTTCTTTGTCGG
Organism: Deinandra increscens subsp. villosa; assembly: GCA_039602395.1. Lineage (NCBI taxonomy): Eukaryota > Viridiplantae > Streptophyta > Magnoliopsida > Asterales > Asteraceae > Deinandra > Deinandra increscens. The sequence continues at coordinate 54,294,181 of JBCNJP010000009.1, read as the reverse complement.
AATCGGTTATCGTAATCGAGTTTACGACTTTTTGGATCGGATTCGAAGTTTACGATTTTAGTCAATCGGAATTGAGTTTACGATCTGTGTTTACGACCCGGAGGAGATTACGATCGTAAACATGGTTTACGATCGGAAACAGGATTTGCGGCAAAAAGTCTCCTTTTCACACTTTCACGGAAACGGACGTAACTTTTGACTCGTTTGGAGTTAGAAGCTCAAATTTGAACACGACGTTCGTGACGCCGAGCCCCAGAATTACCCCGGACTAATGTCCAGGGTTGCTCGTTTGGACCCCCAAATTCCACTCCGAAGGCCTCCGTTTTCGCGTTTTAAGTTTCTGACACTATTCTTTGAATAGTGATTTTGCCGATTTTGCCGTTTTTGCTGATTTTTCAAAATTTTCAGAAGCTGCATAATGAGTTCAGTGGTTGAAGAAAAGAATATAGTTGAGGACAAAGATGTTTTCACAGATGAAATTGACAAATTTGAGATATGCCCCAATCCCACTTGTGCTCGTTTAATTCCTGGACTCAGGCAAATCTGTAAAAATTTTCAGTCAGAACTGTTTGAGGTAAAATGCGAAAGGAGTTCATTCAAGGGTAGATGGCAAAAGAATGAGGAGAAGGTAAAAGCTCAGAAGCTAGACATAGTAAAATATCAAAAGCTAGCAACGGAGAAGAGCATTTTATATGATCAGGCTAAGATTGAGATTGGCGAGCTAAAGAAGCAACTGGATGAACTGCAACAAAAATATAATGAGTTGCAGGTCAAGTATGATTGCAATCAGGAAAGAAATCAGCGAATGCTAGATGCTGGAAAGGAATTGTCACATGCTGTTGTGACCGGTCAAGTTGGGAAACACACACCTGGATTTGGGTCAGAAAAGACTGATAAGGCCTTGGCTGCAAACAACATTATTCCTCCACCAGTTCCCAGAGACATTATAGGAATACTTCTTAGTGAGGAACAAGTTCAACGAACCAAGTCTGATTATAAAGAAGCTGCTCCTCCTATTGATAGTGTCTTGGTTGGAACTACACCATTGACTCAAGAGGAAATAGACAACGAGGCAAACATGACATATGGTGAAGGGAGAATAGAGGACGTATCAAGAGATGATGCTGAGTCTGATGAGGGTGGGATAGAGTTGAAACCATACCCTGAAATTGAAACCCCATACTTCAAGGTAATTGACAAAGTTGAAAGGGAAAAGGTGATCTTGACGACACGGCCTGAGGGGAAGATCTTCATGACATCTGGATCAATGTTTGACCAAGAACCAGATGTAGGATATGAATTACCATCCTTCTCCTCCAAGTTCAAGGGAATAACTGATGGAGTGATAAATGAACCTAAAGTTGAGAGGCCAAAGATCACCATCAAGCATCCGAGTATGAAGCCAACAGCTGGAGTGAAGATTGAAAAACTCAAGGGAGTAGCTGTGTCTCCCATTTCTTCAGTTGGATCATGCAGTTGCTGTTGTAATTGCAAGAATGGTGCTTCAACGTCAAAGAATCAAGGAAGCATAAAGACAGTAAAGACAGGTTCGACACAGGCTTCGACAAACCAGCAGAAAGTCAAATCTGAAGCTGCAGTCAAAGCAAAGAAGCAGACACAAGGCAAACCAGCTCCATATCAGCCACCAAAGACAAATGGGTACACGTCTGACTTCTATCTAAAGAAGCAGACTTGTTTTAATTGTGGCATCGCTGGTCATATTGCTAGAAACTGTCTTTATCGCCCCTATGAACCCTATTTTCCGAAAAGTCAAAGGGTTTCATCTCAGGAGTCTGTAAAGTCTAAGCCCATGAAGGTGGAAAAACCTAAGGCAATGAAGACTATTACTCCTAAGGTTAAACCCTCTGATCAACATTGGGGTGCTGCCAAAGCTGAAAGAAAATCTTTAAACCAAAACAACAGCTTTCCAAGTTACCAAAATTTTCAGAAAAAGGTGATGAAACCATTTTCAAAACAACCAAAGTCTGAAAAACCCAAGGTTACCCCTCCCAAGGTAACTAAAACTGTTTTGAAAAATGATTCTAAAATGAAGAAGGTTGAAATACCTAAAGTCACAACTCCAAAGGTGACTAAAAAAAACCTGTTTTGAAAAATGAATCTAAAACGAAGAAGGTTGAAATACCTAAAGTCACAACTCCAAAATTGACTAAAACAAATGTTAAATCACCTGGAACTTGGAAACCAAAAATCAAGGCAGCTCCATCACAACTTCCTGATTTCTCAAAGGGGATGTTCTTACAAGAAGTATCCTTTATTGATTCCTCAGGTGTACCCAGAAAAACAATGGCCTGGGTACCAATGGCTAACTAATCTCTCATTATGTGCAGGAACAGTCAAGGAGGATTATCACTAACATTTTAATTGATTAATTTATTTGTTGATAAGTGATTGTTCCATGCACATTTTAGGAGACGTATCTTTATGTCTTGTCAAGCAATTTTTTATGGAGGATATGTTTCCTTGAGAGGTAAAAGGTAAAAATCAGCGCGAAAGGTACTGTTCTTAACTTGGTTGTGTGAATGAAGCGGCAAAGGGTGTTTTGAGTCAAACCAATTTTCCTAAAATTTTCACTTGGTGATTGTTTGTTAAAGTGTTTGACTTCAAATGCAATGAAGTGTGCATGTCATGAAACCCAATTTTCTCAAAATTTTCAAATCAATACTTTGAAAGTTAGCTTGGCCAGATGTCTGCAAAATTTTGTGGTTTGTTCTTTTAAGCGTGTTTGTGTGTTTTATTTAAAAAAAAAAAAAAAAGAAAACTGAAAAATGATGTTCACAAGATTGTGACATTAAAATCAAAAAGCAAGGGGAAGAAATGTAAAGATGAAGAAAAAGGTGACCCCTCAAAAATAGTGTGCTTTTCAATTTTTAATTGTTTGTGTCTTGTTTTTGAGAAGTTTAGGGGAAGTAAAATGAATGTCCGGGTTGGAGATGGCTGACACGCGTAAGGCGGAAGTGAAAGGCAAGCTCCACGGTGATATGCTCGGTAGGCTCGACCTAAACTTATGACCTCCAATGAAAGTGCAGTGAACTTAAAAGATATATATGTTTAGTTTCCCATCCCAGGTTGCATGGTTTAAAAGACTGAGTCCCATCAAAAACGGGTTGAGAGTGGTAATTATACCTAGTATTCACTCTCTCACACGCCATGTTTCTGCTGTTATGACTACACCTCATGAGAAAAAGAAATAAAAAAAATAATAATAATAAAAAAAAATGGAAAAAGAAATGGAAAAAGAAATGAAAAAGAAAAGAGAATACATAATCATTCAGTTGGTCTTCTTTGCGTGCTTAGCGGCCGACCTGATCACCAACTGATGGTTAATGAAAATAAGTGGTAGTCATAGCCGTGGTGCATGGTTCCTCAAGTTGGGGTTGTGAATCCTCAATAAACTCTGAGGTTGGGTAGGTTTTGCTGTGTACGCTTGGGTGTGGGGACAATTAAACATGATGGTAATATTGTACTATATTAAGCATGACGCATTCGGTTAGGATTAAACGGGTTTGAGTTTAAAGCGGATAAACATACCGGCAATCATCTGGACTAGTCGAGTAACTGAAGCTGAAAAGGGTTCCTCAGTCAGATTCATACGGTTTGATCCCTTGTAAACTTTTTCATGTTTGGTTTGATAAGTACTTGTTTATTTTTATCTCTCGTGTGTGAGTCGTTAAGTTCTTTTTAGTGTGTTTTCGTCTTGGCCAGGTTGATTTGAGAAGTCAAAATGTGTTTTTCATGGGTTTTAATGCATGACAATATGCCCCCTACAGATCTTGCCAAATTTTTAGGGGAAGGAGTATGGGATAATAAGTATTATCCGAAGGGAACTCGAGGATGATATTTATTATCTAATGGAAAAGACTTCCTCCGTCAGATCTTGACAAATTTTTAGGGGAAGGAGGGAGGATAATAAGTATTATCCGAAAAGACTTCCATAATACATAGTATCTGAAGGGAACTCGAAGATAATATGTATTATCTCAGGGGAAGTCCTTATCTGAGGGGAAGTTATCAGCTAAGGGGAAGTCTTTAGAGGTCTTTGGGTTCAGGGGAAGTTTTATAGAAAACCCGTAATCTATATTAGGGTTTTTGGTTAAAATTATGTTAATTTGAATCAACTGAACATATGATAATTACCTCCTAACCCAAAGACCAGTCATCACATGTCTGGTAGTGTATATTTTTTCAAATGTGTGTCAGACAGGTTGATGATAGAAAGATGTTGCTGCTGCTCATGTTAAAGAACCAATCGGACAAGACTTCCATCTGAAAAGCAACTGTTCAGGGGAAGTTGTTGGTATCTTTACAAGTATCCAAAAGCTTCAATGGTTTTCAAAGAAAATGCTCACAAGTTTAGGGGAAGCTGAAGATTTCAAGTCAAATATTTGAAAAAGAAAATGATACAGAGGGCAGTCAGAGTTCATGAAGTTTGAAGTTCAACAATCAAGTTCTTCACAGTTAGAGGTTTTTCAAAATTTAACCTCTAATTGTTTTGGAGATTCAAGACAGTTACCGAAGATTCAGCAAGAACCAGTTCTTTCAAGAAGCAAGTCAATGAGAGTCCTCCATTTCATTGCTTGTTCTTTTCAAGAAGTTCAAGCTGATGCTGATCAAGAGGAAGTCCTAAGTGCCCGTCATGAAACCTAATGAAGATTTCTGCGGAAAGAATCTTCATCAGCATCTTTGCCAGCCAGTCAAGAAGAAGAATTTCAGAGATTGAAGACATTTAATATCACAAGCCTAGGGGAAGATTGTTGAGGCTAGATTATGAGGCTTGTAATATTAAATAAGTTGGGCTGGGCTTAGAGGGTTTAATTAGAATCATAGACTAGTTTAGTTATTGTATTTAGGCTAGTTTATGATTGGGCTTGGGTTTACTATTGGGTTTATGATCCAAAAGGGGCCTAATAGTAAACCCAATGGTGGTCTATATATAGACCACTTGACCTCCTTGTTTGGGGGTTGCTTGATTACGATTTCCAAGGGGGTCTTGGAGATTACGATCGTGAACCCGAGAGCTAGTTTACGATTTCCTGGTTTTGTACCCGACGAGTTTACTTGTGTGCAAGATCAAGTGTTTTATTGTTTAATCATCGTATTCTTGTGTTATCTTCATCTTTCTTCTTGAATCAATCACCTACGAGGATTCCGCACTCGTTTGTGATATCAATATCGTGTTTCGGGAGTTTTTCGGACCTACAAAGATACAACACTATGTGGTGAAACTGATACTGCAGGGATAGTGCACACATCGAGGGGGAGTTTGTTAGAGCATTATCTGGTTCGCCATCTGAAGTATCAAGAAAAAGACAAAGTTACATGGAAGACTGTGTCCGAACTGGATACGAACTGAACCGAAGTGGCAGTTCGTGTGGTTTTCAGTTCAGAACAGTAACAACTAGCATAAATAGAATGTCTTGTATAGAATTGAGGACTTCTAGCAAAATTCACTGTCTAATTGTGTGTACTCTCTGTGGTTAAGCAATACAATTCATATTGTATTTACTCTCTCTTATACACTTTTCTTACTTGAATT